>CM053600.1:190436226-190491813 GCA_028646575.1 Pseudocheirus occidentalis
CCACTTCTTTTATTTTGTTTTTAAAATCCTTTTTCAGTTGATGCATAGCTTCTAGGCATTCTTCAAGTGTCTTGGAAGCCTTTGGTGTGGGAGTTCTGACTGTGTTGTCTTCCTCCCATTCCATGCTTTGAGCCTTTTTGTCCACAAAAAAGGATTCTAGAGTTTTATTGCTGTTCTTATTTTTCTTCCTTTTCCTCATGTTGGCCAGTCAATTAATTGGTTGTGTTTTTTCGCTCTGTGAAACTCTGCTTCCAGGAGGGAATGCTCCATTCCAAATTACTGGGGTTTTCCCAGATGCCAGAGCTATTGGGGGGGTGTTGCAAGTCCCCCCAGCTTTGGCTTGCTGAAAGCACACCCCAGGACCACCACCCAAGACCACAATCCAGATCCAGGCTTCTCAATGCAAGAGCATTTGGCCCTGATCAATAGATTCAGCCCCCTTGCTGAGTCCGCAGGTCAGGGGCTCTGAAGCAGCCCTGTGGGGGCCGCCACTGGTTCCAGCAGTTCCTTTCCCTCACTGCTTCCTTGCCCCAGGGGCATATTGGCCAAACTGCTTTTCCTCTCCCAAATTAAGTTTTGAAGTTTCACTTTCACTGACCATCTCTGATCTTGGTTGGGTGGATTTTAAAATCCCCTCAGGCAGGTGCTTTAGATCTTCTCTAAAGTAGACTCAATCTGCTGTTTGGGAGGCTTGGCTCCTCCTGGCTTCCCTGGGGCCTGGCCTGGCCTCGGCTGCAGTTTGGCATTGGGCTGGTCTAGTCTCTGGCCTGCCGGCCTGCTGGATGAGCCCCTCCTGCCTCTGCCCCTCTCCAATCCCTATTTTTCACACCTTGGTAGATGTGGAGGTGCTGGAGGCTGTAGATCTTCTCTCCTGCAGACTGGCTGCTGCTTGGCTTGGCTCAGCTCAGCTTGGCTCCTTCCCACTGCCCCGGGCCTGGCGGCGGACTTGGCTTCAGGTTGGGCCGGCCTCCCCGATGAGCCATTGCTGCCCCTCTACCCTCAGCGAGAGATGTGTTTTCTGTATTTTTGTGAGTCTGAGAGTCCTAGACTTTGTCTGGGGTCATATTTTATGGGTGTTTAGGGTGCTTGTGTGGGAGCTGCAAGCCTTGCTGCTTCTACGCCGCCATCTTGGCTCCCGAGGCTTAATCTTAATAAGAGAAAAGTATAGGACATATGATAACAGCCTTCAAGCATGAGAAGGGTTATGTGAAAAGTTATATATGAAAGAGGAGTTAGGGAAAACTAGGAGAAATAAATAGAAGTTGAAGAGTCAGAGTTATCCCCCATAGAAGGAACTGCCTGACAAAAGAGCTAGCCCAAAGTAGAATGGCCTGCTTCTGGAGGTAGTGAGTTTCCCTCAGTGGAGGTCTTCATACAAAAGTTGGATGATGACCTGCCAGGAAGTTTTGGAAGAGGAATGAGCAGGATTATGTGGTTAATAAATACCCTTCCCAAACTGAGATTTTGTGTCTCCATGATTAGGAGAAATGCAAAAGGAGTCTGTTCTTCAGCTTAATAAAAAATAGCATCTATCCAATCTAGATTGAAGAGCCTTGGATCATAGCAGAAATTATACCATTAATAACAGGATCTGGTCAAGAAAAAAGTTAAAAGGAAAAGAACTTGAAGGTGAGAAGAGCATGAAGATCTCTCCTTTTGATATCCCTGAGGATTATTTTGGAGACATATCTGGCCTTTCCATATCTCTATATCTAGCAACGCTATTATCTTGTGGGAGGCTTCTCTTTCTAACACTCTTAAACTCACTCCAAATCACAAAACAAAGGGTGGTGTATCATTTGCATTGGCAAATAAACCAAAGAAAGCTGAGTGCAATAAATCGAAGAGAATGTTACCATGCTATTTTTAAACATGGAAAGACAATTGGATAATTATCTGCTAGTGATTACAATTTCATATCCACACTAAGTTGTGCTGAGCACATTATTATACCCCCTTCTTATTTTTTCTTAGTTATAGAAATTATTATTACAGAAATAATTTTTTCAGCATCCAAATTAATTTTCTTTATGTTTCAAATTCAGGACTAAAAGTAAAGACAGATTAAAAATGAGGGTTGAGGGGTGGCAAGGTGGTGCAGTAGATAGAGCACAGGTCCTGGAGTCAGGAGGACTTGAGTTCAAATCCAGCCTCACATATTTAATACATACTAGCCATGTGACCTTGGGCAAGTCACTTAACCCCAATTGCCCTGCTCTCCCCCCTCAAATAAATTTTTAAATAAAAATGAGGATTTAATATATACATATATGTGAGTATATACAAACATCTATATACATATAAATATATATATGTATGTGTATACACCCATTATTTTCCCTCTCAATGATAATCTTAGATACATTATGTAAGGAGTGAAGAAACAAAGAAAAATAGTCATGGATTTGCTAAAATAAAATAAAACAAAAATATGATCCCTTAAAATTTCCATCTTATTTACCCTATTCACTCTCTTATCCATTCATTGTATTTATTCTGGGCTAATAATAAAGACCATTGATTTCAATTTAATTAAACAAATATTTTTAAACACCTACTATGTAGCAAACACTGTGAATAAGAAAATGGAACAGTTCCAGTCCTCAAAAGGGTATAGCATAAACTTAGGTAAAGAAATGCAAAATGGATACAAAATGACGCAAAGTCATTCTAAGAGGTAAAGCTCATTAACAAGTAAGACATCAGGGAAAGATCTCTTTCTTTAGGAGTTGTCTCTGGGTCTGTGTCTTGAAGGATGTTAGAGATTCCAAGAAACTGCAAGAAATGGCGAGTATGTTCCAAACATAGAGTATCACTCTTGCAGCAACACAGAGGTAGAAGATGATGGGTAATTATGGGAAACACCCAGTTAATTTTATAAATTTTAGTAATTTTAAAGCTGTGAAGGAATGACTCTACTTTTTAAAAATAATCATCAAATCTTTGACACCATATTTGGAAGAAGGTTAAATTAGCTGTTCTTCAAAATTCATTTCACTCATGTCTTGACTGAAGCCTACTTTTTAACGACATCAGGATGAGGCAACTTTTTCATCAATGTGTGAAAATTGACCTTCTTTGGGGGAAAGAAACATAGTATAACTCAAATTTTTCTTCTCATGCTTTTTGACCGTATTTTTTTCAATCCCCAAAGCTTATTTTGCCAAAGTGATTCAATAATAACACAAGTGAATAGGTGTCCATAAGAATGAACAATCCTATCTGCATCCATCAATCATTGGTTTGAAGAAAGTCTGAGCCTTTCTAATCACCCAGTGTCACTGGAGCAATGTTCCAGGTTAGGAAATAAATGACTCGCCTTTGCTCTGGCATTTATCTTGTGGAGAGAGACCATTATCCTGTAATAACATTTTATTTCATTGACAAAGGCCAGATACATCACATGGGTAACAGGAGGATTTAAGATAGAGATGCTGATGCAAACTGCATGAAGCCTTGGCTTTACTAACAAGGGGCACAGACAATTTGGTTCATGACTGAACAATATAACATGGTCACACAAGCAATTTATCTTTCAATTCCATTGCATTACAAAGACATTTATTAAAACCCACTACTGTATGTATATGCAAGGCACTGTATTTGGGTCCCAGGCCTTTTAAAACAGCAATTGAAAATCATAGCACTAAAATTTGAAAATGTAATTCTGAACAAGGAAGATTGTCTGGCCGTCTAGAGGAAGAGGAAGTGCCTCCTTCCTTTCTTTGGAGATATGGGGAACAATTCATACTAAACACTATATACCCTGACCGTGTCACTTGGTTTTGCCTGTTACAAGGGAAAGTTCTATGGTGGCAGTGCAGAGTATCCAGAAATAACAATGATATAAAAACAAAACAAAAGGCATAAACAGAACTTTGAATATATACACACATATATATGTGCACACGTGTGTATGTATGTATGTATGTATGTATATATGTATGTGTGTGTATGTCAGTGGTTCTCAACCCGTGGGTTATGACCCCTTTGGGGGTCTCCTAAGACCATCAGAAAACACATATTTCCAATGGTCTTAGGAACTGAGACACTGCTCCTCTATCCATCTCCAGGCAGGTCCACCCACATGCAGATATGCCCATATATGGATATTAAAGGTTCATGGCATTAGGAAGGTCAAGAACCACTGATGTATGTCTTCTTCATCTTTCAGGTTCAGCTTGGACAAGGGATTATAAAAGGAAAACAGAAAAACCTTTGGTGGACAGTTGCTAGCAGAATCAAAGCTTAGTAATCTCTCTAGCTTCTAGAAAAATTTAAATTTCCAGAAATGGATTCTTCCTATGTAATTCTTTCATTTGGTCATTTAATTCTTCATTTCCATGTTTGAGAATTCATTTATTAAAATAAAAATGAGAGGGCCACTTGATGTCTATTTCTTATTTCTCTTTAATATGAAATAGGAAGACAATTTTTTAAATGCTAACTTGATTTTATCATTTTTTTAATTGAAAAATAGAGTCATATGCAGTTATCCATTCCACATCCACGGTATTAGGGGCACCACTCCACCATGATCCAGAAAATTTCCATATAATGTTTTGGCTCTCCCTTCATACCAGAAAAGAAATCTGATTTTTCTTCTTTTTCTTTTATTGGTTGTTTGCGGTACCTTGTAAAATTTGGGTTAAATATTTGGTTATAGCCTATATTATGTAATACTACATGTATATTTTATACATTTCTGAGTTTCTAAACCTTTTCTGTATTGTCTGCTGGCCTTCATATGTTGTCTTCAACTTCCACAAAACTCCTCCAAAATTCCCATTTAATTTCTTATGCCGACCCACAATAAATTGAAAATGTGATGGGGAAAATTGTGATATGGAAGGGATAATTGTAATATGAAATCATGTTTCATAAAAACTGGGGGCAGGACAAGGTGTCCATGTGCCCTGCTTCAGCCAGATGTAACTTGGAGTTTATTATATATTTAAAGCTTTAAGATACATTGAGGACATTTCACCTAACCTCCTCAAGTTCTAATACAGAGTTAGCACAAGATTGGAAACCTCAGACTGAGTATATTCTACTTGTCCTTTGGTAGCTGTGAGTAGTAGCTCATGTGACACATAAGGAGACTGAAGCCCAGAGTGGTTGAGTGATTTACCCTTAGATACACAGGAAATAAATGACACAACAGAAATCAATATTCAGGTCTTCTGTCTTCCTTCGATTCTATTGCAGTGTGCCACAATGTCCATGCTAACCAATCCATTCATAGAAACTTGGTTTTCAATAAAATTAAAAGAGATGAAAAAAAATGAGAAAACAACTCTTCCAAAAGAGAATATAAATCCAAAGAATAACATTAATGACTGACATTCCAGCTTTCAACCAAGAACTTTAGGTCTACCTTTTGCCCCCTGGCTTCTCTCTCGGCTCAAGTTTAGGGGAACCAAAGTTTTCTCCTATTTCTTTACATCTCTCAAGGCCTGACTGAGCCAATTTTGTAGCTGCTTACTTTGGACATATCCATTGTCTTTGGGGAAACTTACACTGCCCACACATCAGCTTTAGTCTCCTCTGACAGTGTTTGCCGTAGGCAATGGTGCAGAGGTGATTTCTTTGGAGATTTAAGAGATGAACTAAAACCACTGAACATAAAAGTGTGACAAAAGTAGAAAGAGAAAAGAGGAACTATTTTTATCTTAAGAAAGATTCCTGTGAAATTTGGGTGGAAATGCACAATTGCAACATTCAATAATCACAGAGAAAGAGCTCTTCTCAGGCAAAGTTGGGATCTTTGGGGTCAAATTGGCCACCCCAAGTTAAGATTCCTATCCAGGGAGAAATCCCTGTGGAAATAATGCATGATTTGGGTGGAAATTGTCAAAGAGTAGGCCAACAAATTAAAACATCACCTCAAAAGCACGGGTCTCCGTCCTCTAGGTAAAAAGGAAGTTCCTTATATTTTGAGGACACACGAACTTTATTAGGTCACCAAAAGACCTCCCAAATTAGAGGAGCTCCTTGGTTCCCCTGCCTTACGCCCTGTATCAGGCTCATTTCAAAGGCAGGATTTATTCACTACCTCTTGACAGAAAGTCAACAAGCATTTATTAAACACATAATATTTGGCAGGCTCTGTGCAAGGCTTTGGGAATACAAAGAAAGCAAAACCATGGTATCTGCCCCCCAAGAGGCTTGTGCTCTAATGGAGGAGACAGCATGCAAGCATCTCTGTAATACAAGATGCGCGCAGTATAGATGGGAGGTAACCCCAAAGCAAAAGCAGTAGCAGGGAAGATGGTGGAGCATGAAAAGCTTACTCCAGAAGCATGGATTTGATGGGCCTTGAAGGAAAGCCAAAGAAACCAGTACTCGGGTGCAAAGGGAACATATGCCACAAAGATGAGAAAACCAGTGAAAAGGAGCAGTTGGCGGAGTGTAACATGTCAGTAACACCAAGGGGTTCGGTGTTACCGAATCACAGAGTAAAGAGGGAAGTGAAATATAAAAACCCTGGAAAGGCAGGAAGGAATTAGGCTATAAAGGGATTTAAATGTCAAACAGAGGATTTTCAGATTTTATGCCACAGTTATTAGGGAGACATTGAAATTTACTGGGGAGTTGACATGGTCAGATATCCACTTGAGGAAAATCACTTCGGCAGCTGAGTGGAGGATGGGTTACAGTAGATGGAACAGGACGCAAAGAGACTAAAGTAAAAAATCTGCTGTAATAATACAATGAGAGGTGCTGTCACAGTGGCAGCAAGTTGAGTGGATACAAGAATAGTTGTAAAGATAGAAAGAACGTAGGCCATGCAGCATGGTGGATGGACAGCTGGCATCAGACCCAGAAAGGTCTAAGTGCCAGGCCTGCTCCTAACATATACTGCTATGACCCTGGGCAATTATTCACTTAATCTCTCGTGATCCTGTCAAATCTGAGGCTGCGAGTTTCAGAGAAGATGCCAACGTCTACAGCAGAGGAAATTCCCTCGTCTGATAACTCTTTATATCAAAAAAGCCATAATTCCACTGCCTCTCTCTTTCCAGAAATCACATCACAAATGCTTTTGAAGAGGTTTGTGTTGACTCACGCAACTAGAAAGTGGGATGCTGAATGTGAACTCGGGCCTTCCTGACGCAGGCCCAGTGTTCTACTCACTTACCAGCTGCCTTGAAGGACCTTCAATGATACTTTATAAGTCACTGAATCCCACCCCCTAAGTTGACATCTGTACAATATAAGCCATTAATATTATATCTTACAGGAAATAACATGGCCAAGGTAATAGTTAATGAATGGCATACAACAATACTAGTAAGAATAATACCAAAGGTGGTTGTAACAAGTAAGGTAGTAACACCCCATAGTAGTAACAACACCCATATGTTTACACCCATTATACAAGTAAGGACACCGAGAAGCAGAGGAGTAAATGACTTGCCCATGGTCACCCACTTTCTACATCAAGGCTCCTTCTGATGCTTCAATCTCATCTTCTGACTCATTCACTAGGATTCTCACCAAGCTGTCAGGATTATTTCAGGGGCCAGGATAAATATAAACAAACAAACAGCAAGTGATTGAATACTTGAAATAAATATAACATAGTCATTAATCAGAACATTTTAAGATTAAAATAAAAGCAAAACAGATTGATGTGTGAAAATATTTGGAGCCACAAATAGCCATCAGAATATATCTATTTTCTATTTCTACTACCAAATCCATATGCTTCATTACTAATAATTCCCTTTGCTGAATCTAATCATAGGTCTGTTCCTTGCCAAATTATCGCACTTCCAATGGATGCTCTGGTATATTCACGGAACACTTTCCTAGCCATCATCCATTTACCATTAGCTATTAAATCAAGGTCTAATGCTTAGACATTCGTCCTAATCTTGCTTATTTGTTCCATTCCTGTGGACTTTCGATTTCATTATGCATTTAAGGCTTCATCTCTCAGCAGCATTCACATTGTGTGCTACCAGAGTGTGTAGAGAGGCAAGGATGTGTCTGAGGAGCATGCAAAGGAAAGAAAAGATATTTGAATTTGTGTTCCAGCTAAATGTGAGATATCAAGCAAACTTTTATGCTCTCTCAGACTCTTTTTCATGTTCAGCAAAAGAACAATGGGAAAATAAGGACTGAATTTGTCTTCCAAGGAAACCTTTCTTTTCCCATTCCGTTGTTGAGTCAGGTAATGAGTTAAGAACTCCATCTTTACACAGTGTTTTTGGAGCTATTTAACTCTACATTAAAATATTTCACTTCCTGCAATAATTTTTAAATAGATACAACAGAAATTGAAAGAAAAGTGGAAAAAACAAAGAGGGCAAATCAGGGGAAAACTAATGGTCTCTTGGAAAAAGACTAATTTCTCGATTGTTCATGAAAGTACGAGATTTATTGTAAGGATTTCTCCAGGCTGGAGAGCTGTAAAGGAAAGATAACTAACTACCCCAGTGCAAAGGATAGTGACAGCTATGATAAATGGGCCAAGAGCAGCAGCAACAGCAGGAAAACCTAAAGAAATTCATACTTGGTGCCTTCTGGCCACACAAAAAAGATGGGGACATTTGATCCAACAATTGCTAGGGTCGTGGAAAATAGTCAACAATTTGCTTTAAATTAACACATTTTTCTACTGACCATGTGCAAGTAAAAGCTCTATTTACAATAGTGATATTCCTGTTTTCAAGAGAAGGTGTTCCTCTAACAACATAGAACTTGGGGGCGGGGGGTTAAGCTAGACGGAAAGTTGAGGTAAGAAAAAGTCAGACTGCAAGGAATGGCTCTGCACATCTCCAAGGGCATCAACAAGGTAGGGGTAGGTTGTGGAGAAGACAGGACAAAATTAAGAAAAAAAAGATCAAAGGGTCAATAAAAATCACTCAGGAACATGTTTCATATGTATTTATTTTTCATGACAAACTATCACTCAAGGAAACTGGATGTTTAGTTTTTTTGGTCCACCACACACACACAGTAGACTGGGGCATCACTTGCACCTTAGGTTATGGAGAAATTAAGGAAAGAGAAAAGGGAAGTAGCTCTGATCTCCCACCTCCCCCCGTCCACCAATACCATGACTTTTGGTTTGGTTTCTTTAATAGAAGTAACTCAATCCAGAGGAAGGTACATGAGGAGTCTAAAAGTGAGTAGATAAGACTTCTTAATCTCTAAAATTGTCTTTTTCTTAAGTAACTCTCCAGGGTCTGTGGCTCTAATAATCTACAAAGTGAACAAAATAGATGAATAATGTCTCTTATTCAGAATATATCATAAATTTGCTGGGCAGCTCACTCAGATGACCTCTTATTTACATATTCATGTATACATATAATATATATGTATTCATATATGTATACTCACAAACATTCATGCATACACATATACATATGTACTACATAATTTACAAATTAATATACTTTAGACACACACACTATATATATATATATATACACACACCCACATCTACACATAAAGATATATGCATGTGAACATATAGGAATGCACATGTACTTTTATACACACGTGTATGCATGTACATGTATGTATTATACATTATATATTTATATGTACACATATTTAGGCATCAGCATCTATATAAATTCAGAAAAAAGAATATATGTGTATATATGTATGCATGTATACATTACACATATACATATATAACTATGGCATAATTTTGTATACTATACTGTATGGTATTATCATTCATATTAATCTGATATTATTTTAATGTAACAGATACCATACAGAACATAAAACATGACATGCCAATCTGAGACATAGTGTAATGCAATATATTGTAACATAGTAGAATTCAATGTATTGTAATATAAGAAGTGTATATACAGGAGTAGATGGCCACACTTAATCCGCTTTCCCCCTTCCTTAATTTTCTCATAACCTGACATGTGTAAGTAACTCTTAAGTCTATGGCGAGGGGGGGGGGGAGGGAAACATCCAATTGCTATATATGGTGGTTCACCTATTTTTATGTGTATGAGCTACCTCATTGAATAATCCACACATGTATACCTCTAAGTAACAAGGGCAGCACACAAATAGGCTAAGAGCTGAGCTCAACAGTGCATGAGAGTAGGGGAGGATGGGGAGCATTGCCTTTGGGAAACCATATGCAATAATTTTGAACACCTGAATCTGTTCTCAGATCCAGCACTGCCATCTTCATAGTACTATTTTCTGATGACGCTTTGTGGTTATCTACAGCACAGTTTCTCAAGAATAAATATGGTAGATAACCAAAGGTCAGTGAAGAGAGGCATGGTGGGTGCAAAGCATTATCAATGAAAATTTGGTGCAAAAGGCAGTATAAAAATATTCAAGGAAAGACACAGTGAAGAAAAATGGTGGACTAGTTATATCACGACACAGAAAAATAACAAATATACCACCTCTGTGCCATGTTAATATACAAAATCTAGGTGAAGGTGTACATTATTTTAGATAATGGAGGATCTTGTGAAGACAAAGATGTCAACTATACAATATCAGAAAACATGGACAAGTTCTAAAGAGATCCTATATCCTTTGAAGTACTAATTGGTATTGAAAATAACTGCTAATTGATTAATGAATGAGACAACAAATTGTTTCTGGGGATTCTCTTTGCCCCACCCACAGTTGTTTCTTTAAAGTTTTGTTTGAATATCAGAGAATAAGACACTTGTTTATTTAGATGGGAAATGGGACAGAGTTACTAATTCAAGAAGGATATTTTTAGGCAGCATCATCTATATAAATACAGGAAAAAAAGAATTTAAGACAGGAGCTGTGCATTTTAAATACTGGTATTTTTAAAATATTTATTTAATCTATATAAATATTTATTTAATTTATTTAAATATTGGCATCTTACACATAGTAGGTACTTAATAAAAGTTAGTAGAATGTGCCTTCAAATACCTTACTCCTTCCAAAAACTGTCCAGCGTAACCCTTCTACCCAGAGGATAAATGTTACCTGAGCCCCCTCTGGTCCCTTCTCTTTATCTCCTGATATTGCTTAAAGATTAGTTTGTGTTTCCTTCCTAATCCATTGCATAACATTGACCCAGACCTCCATACTATGAGATTCTCTTATAGACACCAAATCCCCTTATAATGAGATCTCTTGGGCATTTCAATATATAAATTTATTTTTGGGTAAAGTTGAAAACAGGCTAATCTCATTACCAGTTTCTACTTGGGAGAGAATCATGTTAGAGAATAAGATTCTCACATATCTCTCAAGAATCTACCTTTTCCTATTTAAAACTACAGTCACGTTCCTTGTCTGGACTCTAATTATCTGTCACCTAGACTGTTTCAGTTTCATCTTTAAGCTTATTCACCTTCTTATGAAAGCTTTGTCCCCTTTAAAAGTCTTGGCCAACGAAAAAATCATCTCTCAGTCTTTTCAGTGTTTTTAGATACTTTTCTCCACATTAAAGTCTGTATCCAAAATGTTTTCCAAATCTGACATTAATTGACTGATTCTCCCAACCCCCACCAAAAAGAAAGATATGCTCTTTATTCCTCCTTCAATTTTACAATGACAAGTTTATTAGCCTCTCCTTGTTGATCCCCATGCTTTTCTGTTGTTTCTCAGTCTTGAAAGGAACTAACAACCTATTTCTCAAGCCAAATCCCCCTTCACCCAATGTTCCATGTCTATATTCCAGACAATACCCTCAAAGGAGTACTCTTAAGACTGAGGCAGGGGGAAATTCAAACTCAGGGAAATGGAGCTTAGAAAAGACAATCATAAAAAATATCCTGTAGAGATTGCTGTAACCATTGTCAGTTTGATGCACCGGATGAGAAGGCTCTCTGGTTTAAGAAGTTCTTAGTAAATTATTTCTGTGAATAACTAAAAATCTTTAGGAGGTATCTTATAAATCTTAGGCAAGAGTCAGCAATGGGCTTTTTAAAAAAGAAAAGGAAGAGGCAGAAGAAGGGGGACTCAATTTCTGATCTTTAGCTACATTTGTTCTCTTTGGAACCCAGCTTTACGTCTCTCTGGTATCTTTCATAGAGGTACATATTTTCATTAAATCTCAGAATTTTAGAACTGGAAGGAATATAACAAGTCACCTAACCAATCCACAACCATAAAGGAATCCGTATCATGAAATGGCTGGTAAGTGGTCATCTCACAACTACTTGAAGCTTTCTGAAGAGGAATAATAAACTAATTCTAGAAGCAAGTCATTCCATTTTGGGACCATATAATTTATTTAAAAGTTATGTTTCTTTTTCCTTCTTGATATCAAGCCTAAATTTATTTCTTTCCAACTTTGACTCATTGCTCCTAATTTTATCCACTGGGATGGTATAGAAGAAATCTAAATTGTCTGCCAGATATATATCTTTCATATATACTTGAGACATATCTCTCTCTATGTTTATCTATATAGATAACACATCTATATAAATACATGTTGGGTATACACATATGATAGAATATATATGACATATGTTGAACATGTATGTTTTGTGTGTGTACACATATGTGTGTGGGGTATTGTATATATGTAGATGTGTATGTGTATATATACACACACATATACACCTCCTATCTCCACCGTCTAGTCAGCTCTTTATTAGGCTATAAATCCTCAGCTTCTTAAAGAGATTTTCAAATGAAATACAACTGAAGGAGTTTCACCATCCTATTTCCCCTGTAAAAATTCTTGAGTTTTCACTCTCTCCTAAAACATAAGTGAACATAATACCTCGTTGCTGGTCTGTATAATATATGGGGTATTGTCACCTCCTACTTTCTGGCATCTATGCCCAAGATCACATTAGCTTTTGTCAATTTCTCTGTTACTGTTAAGGGCTCCATTATCCTCTGTTATCCAGACTCACGACTTGTCCTTGATTCTTCATCAATGAGCTCACACATCCAATCTGTTGCTTAATCTTGTCCTATCTTCCTTCATATCTCTCATGAATATGTCCTCTTCACTCCACTCTCATGCACACTAACCTGTGCAGACTATTGCAAAAGTCTGGTTAACCTCTCTACCACAAGTCTCTCCCCACTCCATGCCATCCCCCACTCAGGTACCAAAGTGATGTTCTTAAGGTACAAGTCACATCAAGTGACTTCCCTGCCCAATAAACGCAGAGGTCTGCTATTAACTTTAAGATCAAATATAAAGTCCTCTGTTTGTGATTTAAAGCTCTCTATATAACCTCTACCAACCTTTCCAGTCTTCTTATTCTTTACTAAACCTCCATGTGGTCTACATTCCAGTGGCACTGGCCTTCTTACAATTACTCATACAGAAAACTCCTTCTCCCTACTCTGTCTGTGCCTCCCCATTCCATGCCTGAAATGGTCTCCCTCATCAATTCTGTCTCCTGACATCTGTGGCTTCCTTCCAGACTCAGCTCCACTTCTACTTCCCAGAAGTTCCTTGACAATCCCACCCTTGTGGTTAGCACCTTCTCTCTGACATGGTCTCCTCTGTCATATACATTTTTCACAATTTTTTTCCCTCATTAGAATGCAAGGTCCTTAAGGACAGGAACCATGCTTGTGGCTGTTGTTAGTTGGTTGATTAGTGTCCCTTATACTCAGCAAGTGCCAGATATATTGTAAGAAATTAATAAGTGACTGTTGACTTTCTGATTTACCACACTGTTGACTCATACTGAATAGGTAATCCACTAAAATACTCCTATTTGTTTTCAAATAAACTGTTTTCTAACCATGTTAAGAAGTCAATTTATTGAACTCTCATTTAATACATTTATTCTTATTTGTTTAAATCTTATTAGAATTCAGCCCAATTTTCAATTCAAAGAAAAATCTTTTTGATTTGATCATGTCAGTTGAGGTCAATTATGTCAACATCATGTCATTATGTCAATATCTGTTTGTTGATTCTGATCATATCATTCATTGTTAGTTAGCTTGCTTGCCAGATTTATGGCAAATGCAAATTCAGTAATGGTTGTCATCTATAAACATTTATCCAATGCCACTCAGCAAACGGTCAAGCATAGATCTCTCAGATATTGCAATATATAATCACTCATGAGTTAACATCATGCTATTAATGAATATTCTTTGAGTCCAGACATTCAACCATTTACAAAATTATATGACAGAATTATCATCTAGGTCATATCAGCTTCAGCATATTACAGACTACACAGGAACCATGTTCACAGATACCACTTCACCTGAAAAAATACCACGGCTTTAATGGACTAAAATTTCAACATAACAGTCAAAAATTAGTGAATTTCATCTTGGACTACATTGAGAGCATTATGTCCAAGATGAGGGAGACTTGTACTCTTCCCAAGTGGGGCCACATCTGTGGTACTTTGCTCAGTTTGGGGCACAATCTTTTGGAAAAGAACTTGAAAAACTGGCTATTATCCAGAGGAGGGCAACCAGGCTGGTAAAGAGCCTTGAGATAACATCATGTAAAGGGATTAGTCAAAAGAATTAGGAAAGTTTAACCCAAAGAATAGAAGACTAAGTGAAGGACATGAGGGATTTTTCTGTTTCCTCTCAGAGGGCCTAACAGTTGGAACATGAAAAGAAACACACTTGACTCTTTTTTTTCCTTTTTGGAGGGCAATTGGGGTTAAGTGACCTACCCAAAGTCACATGGCTAGTAAGTGTGTCAAGTGTGTCAAGTGTCTGAAGCCAGATTTGAACTCATGTCCTCCTGACTCCAGAGCTGATCCTCTACTCACAGTGCCACCTAGCCGCCCCCACACACTTGACTGATGTAAAAAGGTGTTTAAGAATTAAAGATAATCAGGACAGCAAGGTGGCACAGGGAATAGAGCACTGGCCCTGGTGTCAGGAGGACCTGAGTTCAAATCTGACCTCAGACACTTAACACTTACTAGCCATGTGACCTCGGGCAAGTCACTTAACCCCAATTACCTTGCCCTCTCCCCTCCAAAAAGGAAATAAAAAGAATTAAAGATAATCAAATTTGGGATGTGCTACCAGAAGTATTGAATTTCCGTCCCGCTGTTGGAGATCTCCAAGTACAGTCTGAATTACTACTTGTCAATTGGGTTATTAAGTAGACTCTTTTGTGAACATCAGTTGGTCTAACAGCCCTTCCCATTCTGTGATTCTAAGATTCTTTTTAATATAGATTATTAAGAAAATTAAACAGAAAGAGCAGAAATTGGGGATTGGAGAAAAGTTAAAGGAGAGAGAAAATGAGGAAACTAGGCCTAAAGATTAACTTAGAGTTGTTTTATTCCTTTTTATATGTTGTTTTTGCTCCAGGTCTATTCCTTTCTCACCCCCCAAGGCACCTACTAATCTTAAAGTCCTGTGAACAGAAGAAAATTCAGACACCAAAACATCCATTGTATAAGAGTTGATGAATCTTTTATGATGCAATCACTAACTATAGCAATAGCTTAGGAAATCATAAGATATTACTGTGCCCAGATACACACTAAAGCCAAGGTTGCCAAAAATTTTGACTTTGTCATTCACTAAACCTTTGTATTTTTACCAGTGACTACTACTCCATCACAAAATGAACTGGTTTGTCTTACCTCCTCTCTCTCTGACTCAAATGAGAAATATCCCAAAGGTAGATGGCAAGAGAAGCAAAGAAGCCTGGGGTACTTGTATAAGGCATTCCTGAATAATCCAGCCCTAGCATATGTGTAGCACAAGGCTAACTTTATTCTGTCCACAATCCGTTATCACCCGGCCCCAAGTACTCCCTATTTTGATGCATATGTTAACAAGCTAAGAGTAAATGATTCTTCAGTGCCACCCTTTAGTAGTCAACACACAGTTACACTTTAACCAGCACCTTCTTTAAGACCCCTTTCCACTATTGATGTTACCCAAGGTTCAGAGTAGATGATGGTTGCATTGATTCCCTTCCCTCTAAACCTTGGTTGAAGCTTGCATGCCTTCATTAACCTTTTACTTCCCTGATGATAGCCCAGTAGACAAATTCTTACAACAGCTCACAACATCTTCATCCACAACTACTTAAGAAAACCTAAAGGAAACTCCAAATCAAGTTCATGTGCAGAGCTAAGGGGAAGCCAAGATGAACCTTAATGCAAAAGTCAGCTTTTTTTCATTCAATCAATGTGCATTTATTAAGTGATTTCTACATGCAACACACTGTACTAGGCACTGGAGACCAAAAAAAAAAGATAAAAATTAAAACTGCCCCTGCCTTCTAGGAGCTTATATTTTGTAGGAGAAACAACATGTCCACCCCTAAAGGGAACCAACCTGTAGAAAAGAAGTACAAGGTGATAACAGGTTTAAAGAAAACAGTAGCAACTAGGGAAAGCAGGAAAGGCCTCACTCATGTAGGAGATGACATTTGAACTATGCCTTGAAGGGAGCAGAAAGTCAAAGTTATGTTCCCAAATTGAGAGTGCCATTTATCTGTATTCTTTTTTGTCCAAGTAAATCAAAAATGCTAAGCTAAAGATGTCTTGCAATCAGAAAAATAATAATTTCTTCTCTATATGCATACCATATGTATTAGCAAATCCCATTGCAGACAAAATGGCCAATTTTGAAAATGCCCACAAAAAAAATCAGTGGGCTTGATGCTAAAAGAGGACCTCAAGAGATTACCTGGTGTTGCTTCTTCCATTCAGGGATCTAAGATTTTACTCATTCTTCTGGGTGGTACTATTCTTTGACCTAATAAATTGCAAAGATAGGTAGGATGGAGACAGCTAGGTTCAGTGGATAGAGTTCTGGGCCTGGAGTCAGGAAGATTTAGCATCCTGAGCTCAACTTTGGACTCAGATACTTACTAACTGTGTGACCCAGGGCAAGTCACTTAACCCTGCTTGCCTCAGTTTCCTTATCTGTAAAAGTATCTGAAAAAGGAGATGGCAAATCACTTCAGTATCTTTGCCAAGAACACCCCAAATGAGGTCACAAGGAGTAGGAAACAACAGAAATAAGTAAACAACAAAGGATAGCATGGGTTAGGGTTGATTAAGGCAAGATGGGGGCTGGGCAACAATGGTCTTGGATGCTTTCCAAAGACATCCATGTTGGTGATCTTTCTGATACCCTTCCCTCAATATATACCTTTGCAGGCCCTTATCTTGTATCATATTCCAAAAAAGGGCTCTGCTCTCAGCAAAACTTTAAATTGTAAGGAAGTACAAGGTTGTACTTGCTTCTTAGATGAGGATTCTAGAAGACTGAAATTCTCTTCCCCTCAACTCAAAACAAATGAATTTCTAATGTTATCATTTCAAACCCCAGGAGAGGAAATGGAATTTGGGAGAAGAGAGGGAAGGCTGATAACTTCTTGACAACTTTCAAATCATACCTCTGGATATGCTTATATCCTTTCCTGCTTATAAAACTGACCCGGCTAGTAACCTATGGGAGAATAATTGATTTGTACCTCTAATAAATCTGCTGGTCTTAAAGTGAAGCTCACACAATCTTTCCTTCCTAAATTTCTTTACACATTTCTGCTTCCTACAGCAAGGCTTCATGTTGACTTTTAAATATTTCCTTCAAAAATGGCATTTTTAACCAAAGCTCTACCCTCACAAGAATTTTGTCCTATTGCCCAAAGATACATATAGATAAGGATATGTATAGATAGGTGCATGTGCATACACACACATATTAATATTCATTATACACACACACTTCCGTGTGTGTCTGTGTGTGTCTGTGTCCAGGTAAGAAGTATTAATTGGGAAAAAAAATGAAAACAATGGCTACCTCTCAATTGGTAAATGTATGAACAAATTGTGGTATATGAATACAATGGATCATCATTGTTCCACAAAAAAACAATGAATATGAGGGATTTGGCAAAACTATAAAATACATATGATGAAGGGAGCAGAACCAAGAAAGCAATTAGCACAATAATCACAATAATGTAAAAGAAAATAATCTCAAAAAACAACAGAACTCAGGTTAACGCAATTACCAATATTGAATCCAGAGGGATTGTGGGAAAACAGAAATATTCTTTCTCAGAAAAGACGTAGCAGACTATGATTATAGAATGATGCATAAATAAGCATTTTTGAAAGAAATATTGCCTGGAGTTATCTATATCTTCTCAACTATCCATACCTATAATAAAAGATGCTTACAAATAAAATTGTGCCAGAGAGAGAAAAGGTCTATCAAATAATTTTCAGGGGCAGGGGGAAAATAACAAATTAAGTTACAGCTAAAAGAAGATTTTAGGAGCCAATTTCAATGTTTATTTATTCCTTCCCATAGTGAACAATGTGCCAGTTTGGGCACTCATTGCCTCCTCCAAAAATTCAAAGTGTGCCAAATGGTTCTAAAAGCTAACCCAAGAGATAATGAAAAGAAAATTCTGTGCCGTGTTGCAGAGCCTTATTTTTTTCTTGTCATTGTATTTTGTTTTATTTCTCACAAGGACTTAATGGATTTGCCTCTGTGAGCTAATCTCTTCTTTAGCATGCAGTTTTTCATAACTTGCAGTTCTATGTCTCAGTGTGGTTTCAGCTGAAGCAAATACTACACACATTTATTTTCTGAATTCTTTTTCAAGCTAATTACTTCCAAAACATTATACCTGACTGAAAATGGCAACAAGAAGGATTTCACAATCAGTGGGGCTTTTTTGGTGAAATCACCAAAGAAAGCATTTAAAAATCCGTGTACATTTCATATATATGTTATAATCAACACATGGATTAGAAACTGACTACCTTAGTCAACTTTTTCTTTTCAAAAATCCACTATAACAAAGGAAACCATAACATAGCTTTGCAAAATCAAGTTAAAAGCAAAGCTAGATGAACGCTGACTACTTTTAGAAATGAATTATTTCCTTTTTATTTTTTATTTTTTATATAAATATTTGATATAAAATATTATATAAAATATATTTATATAAATTATTTTATATAAATATGTTTATATTTTATTTTTATTATATAAAAAGATATTTATTTAAATATCTTTTATTTATTTATATTATTTATTTATATTTATTTTATATTTATTATTCATTTTTATTTTATTGGTTTTGCTAAACAGACGCATTGAATAGTGAAGAACGAAGTCAGGAAGACTTGAATTTGAATGTTTTCTCTGATGCTCTGGGACTATGGCAAAGTTCATTTATCTCAATGAGCATCTCTTCTCTCATTTGTACAATGAGTGCCTACCTCATCAAGTTGAGAAGACCAGAAAAGATCAAATGTGTCAAATGTCTTACGAGTATTGCTGTACTATAAAAAATGGTAGCTAATAATGTATCTACCTATACTTTCAAGAATCAAACACAAATGCCTCACCCTAGCACTGAAATTTCTTCACAATCTTCCACATTACTCTCTGCTTTTTCATATTACTTTACAATCCATGTTCTGGTTACATTGACCTTGTAACCCTTGCCAAAATTCCACATTTCATCTCCTACCTCCATGGCTTTGAATAAGCTGCCCCCATGCCTAGAATGCACTTGCTCTCTCCCTCCTCCTCCTCTTCCTTTCCTTCAATACTCAGAGGGAAGTTACTTCTTACAGAACATCTTTCTTGATCTGTCCAGAATCCTTAGCACTGTCTCCATCCTAAAATTCCTTTGGTCGTACATATGTGCCTACATGTTATATTAACACAATATAATGAAAACTTCTTGAAGGCAAAGAGTTTCACTTTGCCGTTTTATCTCTTAACACATTTACTAAACATTAATTCAGTTTGTTAAATTGAATTGATGTCTTGCATAGGTGACCTTTTGTTATCATAACCATATCTACTCACTTAACTGATCAAAAACGGTATTTGATACTCATGAGCATCAAAAGACTTGATTGGGGAGCAGCTGGGTGGCACAGTGAATAGAGCACCGGCCCTGGAGTCAGGAGAACCTGAGTTCAAATCCAGTCTCAGACATTTGACACATTTACTAGCCGTGTTACTTTGGGCAAGTCACTTAACCCCAGTTACCCTCTAAAAATGCAATAAATAAATAAATAAATAAAAAGCTTGTGGAACTGAATGCGGCCAACTAAAAATAAAGTAATTAATTAAAAAGAAAAAGAGTTGATAGGAAGAGAAATGCAAGCTTTAATTGTAGTTCATGTTCCACTGGCGAAATGTCATTTAGTTGTTTTATTTCACTGAGATCTAAGTACATTGGGAGGGGTATAAGGACAGGCTTGAACCCTTAATCATTGGTCCAAATTTGTTGTTATTAATTGTTGTGGTTATTGTCCATTTGTTCATTATGGTTTTACTCCGTGGAATGTAAAGACCTGAAATTTCATCTATGCTGTTCCCTACACTTGTGCAAAGTTTCTCCACAGAAGAAGATCAACAACTTTCTATAATTCATAGAGCTATAGCTAGGTAACTGGGGGGCACTGAGAGGCTGTCAGTTTCCCAGAATTAGATATCTAGGATATATCAGAGATGATATTTGAACCTGGGGCACACTGATTTTGAGTACAGTTTTCTATCAACTGTATAAAACTGACTTTCAATGGTCCAAGAGGCAACATGGTGTAAGGGACAAAGAATACTACTCCAAGCTAGAAAAATCTAGAGTTAAGATAGACCAACCACCCATCAGGTAGCTGGTGATGCTGGGCAGGTGTTTTAAACACTCAGTACCCTAGGATATTCATTAGTACCATAAGTCACAGAGTACACGCTGACATTCTTTGATAGAGAAGTTCTCCAACTGAGCATTCTGTGTACTAATGAAATTGCTGGTCCATATTCTATCCCCATCTCAAATCTACTAATAGATAACCATATGGGGTTGAATTGTTAGGTAATTTGCATTATTCTCACTAGTCAATCATCCTAGCTGTGAAGCCACTATATAGCAAACATGGAAATTATATTAGGGTAATATATTTGGTTACAGTATTTAGTTTACCTAAAACATGGCTGAAGAAAGGAGAGTGGTGGGGTAAAATGACACTGTTTATTAAACACTGTGAAAAAACCCTTAAAAAATTTTATTCTTCTGATGTTTTTCAATGTAATTCAAAAGAAATGGGACTACTTATTCTGATATTCTTTTCCACTGAATATTCTATAGACCATTGCAAGGTGAATAAGACAATAGTTTTCTATCATTGAATAAATTATAGAGATTCTAAGTCATTTTATTTGGGTGCATGAAAAATATCATTGAGACAATTGCATTAACAACAAAAAGAATAGAGATGCCAAGAACTTCTTCCAACAGCTGCCTGGTTTTGATTTCTTCTCTCACATCCCTATGTTTTAAAAGTTTTTTGTTATATGTGGTTTGGATATTGTAAGTATTCTATATGGTGATATTTATTTTAAATGTTCTGTTTTTACAGATCAATATTATATCTGGGAAATTATGGATAATTTTATCTATGATAATAATACAGCTCCAATATAGTTTGTTCAATTAATTTTCAAGTATATTATAATATTATAGGTCAAGGGGACTGTATTGCATCATCATCATCATTAAGGTCATCACCATCATTATCATCATTGTCATCATCATTAGATCTGGTCCAAGTTGGCCTTGTCCCTGAAGAAATTTTACTTACCAAATAATTCCCTCCACTGTTTGTGATGGTTTTCACATTACACTAAGGATCATGTACACAAAGCTATGGAGTATAACCGCATTTAGCCTCTATGAGGCTAATTGACCTGGAATAGGACACTAATGCTTTTTTCCCCCTCAGCTTAATACACTTATAAAATGTAAAGTGTTAGAGACAACCAAGAGC
This sequence comes from Pseudocheirus occidentalis, assembly GCA_028646575.1. Lineage (NCBI taxonomy): Eukaryota > Metazoa > Chordata > Mammalia > Diprotodontia > Pseudocheiridae > Pseudocheirus > Pseudocheirus occidentalis. The sequence continues at coordinate 190,457,949 of CM053600.1, forward strand.
AAAACTTTCCATAAAAGGTTGTTCCTCCAACACGCATCCTTTGTGGAAACAGTAATGGTGTTAGACAAAAGCCATTATGTAAGAGAATTGTACAAGCTAGAACAATGCACACAACCCACCTGCCAAATGACGAATAAAATTAACCTTTGAAAAGTTGGGGTGGGGGAGAGTACTGCTTTTCAAAATCAGAATAGCACATTTATAAATGGTCTCTTCTGACTTGCTATTCAGAGCCTAGAATATTGGCAGTTCAGAGAAAAGAGAAAAAAGTTGAAGATGAGATGATGGAGCTTCACTTAGACAATGCCAAAGTTGCCAAGTATATCAAGAGAAGAAAAAAAGTTAACTAGGTTTCCCACAGCAAAGTTTCCAGTATCCTGGTCTTTGTACATATAGAACGAATGCTCCTGCAATAGTGTTAAATGAAATGAGACAGATTCAGAGATTTATGATAATAGCTGACTTTTCTCTATCATTTCAAGGTCTGCAAACTGCTTTTCTTAGTTTCTTGCTTTGATCTTTGAAAGAATCCACAGAGGTAGGGAATATGAGTATTATGTTTTTCCACTTGGAAATGAGAAAAGTGAGATTGGGAAAGGTTCCATATCTTGTCCAGAGTCACACAACTCTTCCGTGTTAAGGATTAATTAGGATAAAGAAGTGTGAAGAATCTAAGACTAGGGGGCAAATGTTTATAATATATAGTGCCCCTATGAGCCAATCAATTAACAAACATTTAAGTCCCTACCAGAAGCCAGCCAGTGGCTTAAGAGATAAAAAATAAAATCAATGAAATAATCTCTATCTGTAAAATCTTTTATTCTATTGGAGGAGATAACTACATGTATACCTGTATACAGAATAAGTATGAAGTAAATAACTACAAATGTATGCAAAGTAGGTAATTATAAGGTATTTTTAGGGAAAAGGAGAAAAAGCAATTTGGGAATCAGGAAAGGCTTCATTCAAAATACAGTGTGGGAGCTGAAGAGGGGGACTCTGTAAAGGGGAGATTTAGAGGAACTGCATTATAGGAATGAGGGCCACAGTGTAGAAGCTTTATTGCTGTCTTCCTCTGGAGGGGATCTGGGGCTTTGGGACTGGGGAGCAAGGAGGGCATGAAGTGACACAGATATGGCAGCAGATCAGTACCAGGCTTCAGGTGGCAGAGGAGGGGACTCTTGGGCAGGAAAAAGAGCAGCATGGTTCTTTTCCAGGGTTTGCTGCTGAGTCCACTCATCCTTCTAGATAGTGGGTTGAGACTGTGATCAAAGGTTCCTCCCAGTGACCTTAAAGAATCCCACTCACCATTGGATCTTGAGTTCATACCCCACATAGAGATGAGATCTCAGCCACAACTCCTCCAAAGTTAATGCCTTAGTAAAAGAGGCAGGTCTTGCTAGACTCATGAGCACCCTGTGGCTGGAGGAAGGGGGAGTTATTTGTTTATTTGTTTATGCTTCTTTCCCTGAAAAGAGAAACTGAAATGTGTATTTCTATGTCTGAGACTTCTGGTGTTTGCAAGGGCAGTGAGTTCCCAGCATTTCAGCAGAATTTGTGATGATCTTTCTATTAAAATGTAGATCTGCCAGTGTGCGGTCAAGTGCTCCAGTAAAAGTTAATGTTCTTATACTTTCTTTTATTTTTCATATTATATTACATGCTGTTTATTCATTATGCCCAGGCATTCCTATATATACAACAATATAAAGTGTGTGTGTGTGTATATATATATATATATATATATGCAATGTTGAAACGCAAAAGAAACTATGGGATATTGTAATATATACTAAAAGGTTGGACAAAAGTCTAAAATAATTGCTTTTCATAACTGAGTAAAATTTTGGGGACTTAAGTTCATAGCCTAGAGTCTGGTTGAATGTATCTTGGGGAGCATAGATATTCTTTTTTTTTTTAGAGGGCAGTTGGGGTTAAGTGACTTGCCCAAGGTCGCATGGCTAGTTTTTTTGTGTTAAGTGTCTGAGGCCAGATTTGAACTCAGGTACTCCTGACTCCAGGGCCGATGCTCTATTCACTGCGCCACCTAGCCACCCCCAAGCACAGATATTCTTGAGATCTATTCAATCCTGTTTTCTGGTTTCCTTCCCTACCATCATTCTTGGGGCTGGCACATATGGCAGGGAGACCAATTCCTCCACTTCCAACATTCAGGAGAGTCTTTATCAAAATGTTCATAACATTTAATCTAAAAAGACAAAAACAGGGTTCTATTATTATTTATTGATTAAATATTTGATACTTATTAGATATGTAATCCTAACATGGATAATATTTCTGGCAAAAGCAATATCCTAATTTAAAGATTAAAATTTAATTTTTAAAACAGCACAGTAATAGAAAATGATTCATGACTTTTGTGACATAAGATTTCACAGAAACTTAAATGTACTTTACTTGTAGGATGTAAACAAACAAACAAGGACTTAAGAAAAGGCATTAAGTCCTAAAAAGGCAGGGAATTCCTAGTTTCATTTTCAATCAGTTTCACTACTCACGCTTTGGAAGTATTACCTAATGATATGAAGAACTTATGGAATTTCAGCCTTCAAAAAGGTTTCTTTCTAAGAGAGAGCTGCTTTTTTTCCCACATACTGTCTTTGGCAACATGTATATGTATGCATGTATGTATATACATACAGAAACATATACAAATACACAATACATATTTATATGTATATATGTATATGAATGTATGTGTATATGTATGGCACACATATATAAAACACAAAATACATGTATACAATATGCACATATGTACAATATACACAAATGCACATATATGTGTAAATAATATGCAAGTGTTAATATAATAATATAATTTGTTAAGAAGTCAGAAAAAGAAGAATCAAAGAATTCCTTAACAATCAAAGGTCAGCTAAGGAGAGAATAAGCTTCTGTGGTCTACTTTATCAGTGTGATTTTGTTACCGTTTTCAAGAAAACTGAGATATGTCTGAAAGTAAATTATTTTTTAAAAGCAGAGAAGCATTTATACAATGTCGAGTCAACCATCCAAGAACAACAAGAAGTCAGAGAGGTGAGAGAGTCTACCTAGGTAGTCAGTGCATCCCCGAAGTGAGCAACAATGAGCTCTAAACTAGATAGGGGATAAGTGGAACAAGAATGGGGAATTATAACTTAAGACTAAAGAGATATATACAGGTTCAGAAATCATGATAAAGATGAAGAACATGGAGGAGCAGCAGGAGTAAAGGCAAACCTGCTGAGAAAGGAAGATACAGAGGGACAGGAGATTATGTTCTTAGATGAGTTTCAAAATTAACATTCATGTTTTAGAAGATAGAACACTTCTGAGTGATGACAAATCTAATGTATGACATATTGACAAGTGGCTAAAATGAAATTGGAATAAAGATGAGTGAATGGAACTTAGAAGCTAAAGTCACTGTTTTAAAAAAATGAATAGAGCAGGGTTTTTTCTTTGTTTTGGGGTAGTTTTTGCCTCTTTGGCATTATGGATCTCTTTGGCAGACTGGTGAAATCTATAGAGATCTTCTCAGAACAATTTTAAATGCAGGGTGGGAGGGAAGAGCCAAGATAGCAGAGAAAAGACAGGGACTCATCTGAGGTCTCCCAAATTCCCCTCTAAACAAATTTAAACAATACCTCAAACTAGATTCTGGAGATATAGAACCCACAAAAGAATGGGGTGGAACAATTTTCCAGCTTAAGCCAACTTAGAAAACCAGCAGGAAATGTCTGCCGATTGGGATGAGACTGCAGTATAATCCAGCATGGGCTGTGCCAACGTGACTAAATATCCTGGCAAGCTAGCAGCAGGCCTTGTGGGCAACTTAATTGGCAGTGGCAGCTTCCAAAGCTCTCAACCCACAGATGGTAAGGGGGTTAGGAAAGTGTTCACAGGATATTACAGGGGTCCTTTTCCTAGTAACAGGGTCAGGACTCTGTTGCATTGCCCATGATCAGATATGGGTCTTAGTCTTGGGTTGTAGTCCTAGAGTGATAAAAAATATCTAGTACACCAGAGCTTGAAGGCCTGGGGAGTGGAGACCCTGGTCACAGTTCCAGGGAAGAAAAGAGTGCTTGTGGTCACTCATAGACCAGAACACAGGCCAGGAAAGAAATAAACACGCCCATTCTTAGATCATATCTCTTTGGAAAAACTGAAAATATACAGACTCTGCCACCTAGAACCAGCTCTGAAAACAGTTGCACAAAAACCTGAAGCTTCAGACAGTACCACTTTCATCCCAAGAACAGAGGCTAACTTTAGCATAAAGTTCAAAGTTAAGAAACAAGCTGGAAAAATGAGTGAATAAGAAAAAAGTAAACTGACCATAGAAAGTTATTATGGTGTCAAGGAAGATCAAAATATAAATTCGGAAGAAAGACAACAAAATCAAAAGTGATACATCCAAAGTCTCAAAAAAATGTGAAATGGTTTCAAGCACACACAAGAAAAGAGTTACTAGAAGAACTCAAAAAATTTTCAGAGATAGAAATTAAAGATATCTTTAAGCATATGGAAAAATGCTCTAAATCACCATTGATTCGAGAAATGCAAATCGAAACAACTTTGAGGTATCACATCTCACCAGTCATATTGGCTAAGATGACAAAACAGGAAAATGACAAGTGCTGGAGAGAATGTGGAAAAATTGGAACTCTAATGCATTGTTGGTGGAGCTGTGAATGGATACAATCATTCTGGAGAGCAATCTGGAACTATGCCCAAAGGGCTATAAATAATTGATTACCCTTTGACCCAGTAATACCACTTTTGGGGCTGTATCCTTAAGAGATCCTAGAAGTGGGAAAAGGACCCATACATACAAAAATATTTATTGCAGCTCTCTTTGTGGTGTCAAAGAACCGGAAATTTAGGGGATGCCCATCAATTGGGCAATGGCTGAACAAGTTATGGTATATGAATGTGATGGAATACTATTGTGCTATAAGAAATAGGAAGGAGATGGACTTCATAACTACCTGGAGATGCTTATATGAATTGATGCTAAGTGAAAAGAGCAGAACCAGGAAAAAATTGTACACAGTCACAGATACATCATATGTGTGATGACTAACCTTGATAAACTGGACTCTTCTCAGCAATGCACACTTAAAAGACAGCTCTACAAGTCTCAGAATGGAAGGAGATATCTACACTCAGAGAAAGATCTAGAAAGACCAGAGTTTAAAAGGACACTGAAGCAACACATGCTATTGTTCTTTTCCATGTTTGGTTTTGTTTCTTTTCTTTCTTTTTTCTTTTTCCCATTTGGTTACAATGCTTCTATACAACCAGACTATTGTACAATGTGAAAGTGTTTGCAAATCCTACACATGATTGTACACCACCATGGGGGGGAAGGGAAGGGAGGGGAGAAAATCTGAAACTCACGTGATTCTGTAACTGAATCTTATAAACTAAAAGTAAATAAGCAAGTCAATAAATTTAAAATATATATATATTTAAAAAAATCAAATGATAGAATTAAGGGAAAATAGGAAAAGAAATAAGAGTAATGCAAGAAAATCATGTAAAAAGAGTCAGCAGCTTAATAAGGGAGGCACAAAAATGCTGAAGAAACTAACACCTTAAAAACAAAATAGAACAAATTATAAAAGATGCACAGAAATCTGCTTGAGACAGAAATTCTTTTAAAATCAGAATTGGTCAAATGAAGAAAGACATACAAAAATTCACTGAAGAACAGAACTTCTTAAAAATTAGAATGGGTCAAGTTGAAGCTGATGATTCTATGAGACATCAAAAAACAATAAAACAAAATCAAAAGGATGAAAAAAGGAAGGAAATGTGAAATATATCATTGGAAAAACAACTGACCTGGAAAATAGATTCAGGAGAGATAATTTAAGAATTATTGGACTACCTAAATATCACATTTTTTAAAAAAGAGCCTGGACATAATATTGCAAGAAATTATCTAGGGAAACTGCTCTGATCTCCTAGAAGCATAGGGTAAAATAGAAACTGAAGGAATTCAGTCATCACCTCCTGAAAGAGATCCCAAAATGAACTCTCCTAGAATATTAGAGCCAAATTCCAGAACTCTCAAGTCAAGGAGAAAATACTAGATTGGCCAGAAAAACAATTCAAATATCATGGAGTCACAATCAGGATAACACAAGATTTAGCAGTTTTTATATTACAGAATTAGATGACTTAGAATAAGACATTCCAGAAGGCAAAAAATATGGGATTACAACTAAGAATCATCTACCCGGCAAAATTTTTTCAGACAAAAAAAATGGATATTTAATGAAACAGAGGACTTGAAAGCATTCCTGATGAAAAGAAAAAGGTGAATAGAAAATTTGATTTTCAAATACAAGAACTCAAGAGAAGCATAAAAAGGCAAATACAGAAGAGAAATCATAAGGGAATTAATAAGATTAAATAGTTTTCATCCTACATAGAAAGATGATACTTGTAACTCTTAAGAAATTGTTCTTCATTAGAGCATTTAGGAGTATATGTAGACAGAAGGCGCAGGTGTGAGTTGATGGGATAGAATAAAAAGATTAAGGGGTAAGAAAGAGGAATGCATGGGGAGAGAGCAAAAGGAAGAGATAAAAATATGGTAAATTATCTCATATAAAAGAGGCACAAAAGAGCTCTTACAGTGGAGTGGAAAATATGGTATGTGGAGGATGGGGAGCGATTGAACCTTAGGTAACATACACACTCAGTTTTTTTTTCTCACATAGAGAAATGAGTCAAATTTATAAAAATACTAGCCATTCCCTTCAGTGCTTATAAAACTGTGGGTCTTTAAGAAATGCTGAAGGGATCATGAGTGGAAAAAAGGTTCAAAAGTTTTGCTAATTGATAAATGGTTAAATGATATGAACAGGCAATTTTCAGATGAAGTCATCAAAGTCAGGTGAAAAAACACTATGAGTAACTACTGAAGAAATTCAAATTAAGAAACCTCTGGGCTACACCTCACACCTATCACATTGGCTAATATGAGAGAAAAAGAAAATAACAAATATTGGAGGGGATATGGGAAAATTAAGGCACCAACCTACTGTTGTGAACTGATTCAACCATTATTAAGAACAATTTGGAGCTATAACCCAAAAGTGCTATAGAGTTCTGCAGACCCTTTAACCCAGCAAAACCACTACTAGGTCTATATTCCAAAAAGATTTTTAAAAAAGGATGTGCAAGAGTACTTATAGCAACTGTTTTTGTGGTAGCAAAGAATTTGAAATTGAAGGGATGCCCGCTAATTGGACAATAGCTGAACCACTGTATATAATTGTAATGGATAGCCATATGCTATAAGAAAAAAACCTGGAAAGACTTACCATGAACTGATGCAAAGTGAAATGAGCAGAACCAGGAGAACAGTATACAGAATAACAGCAATATTGCAGGATGATGAACTGTGAAAGACTTAGTTATTCCCAATGATAGAATGATCCAAGGCAATTCTGAAGGACTTATGATGAAAAATGCTATCTACCTCCAGAGAAAGATGGAGTCTGAATGCAAATTGAAGCATACTTTTTATGTTTTATTTATTTTTGTCTGTACTTTCTTTCACATTGTAACTAATATGAAATACATTTTGCATGACTACATATGCATAACCTATATCCAATTGCTTAATGAGAGAGGAGGAGAGGGAAAGAAGAAGAGAATTTATAAATCAAAATTTAAAAAAAACAAATATTAAAAACTGTTTTACATTAATTAGGAAAATTAATTAAAATTAGGAAAATAAAATACTAAATAAAAATGAAACTAAATGAAAAAGGAATCATTTTAAATTAAGAAATTATCTGCATAGTATTACAAAGGAAATCAATTATATTAAAATAATTATCAAAATTCTTAAAAATCTTTCAGAGACGGTAGATTAAGAATCCTTGGACTAGAGAATTATTATTCTCTTTTCAATTTAAAGTTATCTCATTGCTGCAATGTAGTGCAGACAACTCAGAGATAAATAGATGTTATTCTACAAAACTAAAGCATTAAGTAAGAGGCAGTTAGAGCCAGCAGGCAGTTCCAGGCTTCCAGGCTTGGTTTTGTCAAGAAGCCAGCAGTTTGAATATAGTATGTGCATAATCATTTCATTATGTGTGAAATTTTGTTTCAGTTTTCTCAGCCTATAAAAATTAATATTTATACTTAAAAGGGGGTAAATTATTAGTACATAGGACCATAGATGTTTTTTTTTAGTTGGGAGGATACTGCAATGTCCTCCTTCATTTACAGAAAGAGGAACTGAGGACCAGAGTGGTAAAGGGACCTGACCAAGGCCATACAGGTTATAAATTCAAACTTATAAAAATAATTTGAAAATTTAAAGCATTCAAATAATCAATGATTATAGATGTTGCAATTCCTCATCTATCACTACAATCACCTGAGGAAGCTTTATCTACCTTACACAGAAGGTAGCAACACAATTATCTTCACACCAACATTTTAATTAGCACCATGGAGCTGATTTAGTCTACATGCTTCTCCTTATTTATCACTTTCTTCATCCAACACCCTTATTCATCTAATCCTTGTGATTCCAAACTAGTTTGCCTAGACAAAGACTGCTCTCTCCTATGTTACCTTGACTTTTCTTCTCCATTTAGCTCAGTTCTGCTTATCCCCAATCACAACCTTCTTCTAATGCTTCTCCCTTTCCTTTAGGTTGTCTAAAACCTGGTGAATCATTTTTTTAAAAAGCCTACCCATCCTAAAGCTCTCCCATTTCTTCTCATTCCCTGGCACTTATTGAAATCTGGCATTCTCCTAAAGAACTCATGTTCAGACAGTCTGGTGTGGTGAATAGACTTCTGGGATTGGAACTGAGAAGGTATAAATTAAAATCTTGCCATTGATGCTTCTTGGCTGTCTGAATCTGATCATGTTATTCAACCTCTTCACATTCCAATCAGCTCTCTAGAACGGGGAGCTTTCAATCTGTATTGTCAGAAGAAATTCCCTCACTAGAGTCTCATATACCAAGGAATTCAGAAGACAGGAAAACTACCATATCATATTTGTACCTTTTTTAATGGACTTTGGATAGAAATAATCTTGGTACAGGCCACTGTTCTGCTATTATTCTTTATATCAAATATTTGACTGACTATAGTATAGTCCACAACAACAACGAGCATCTATAAAGTGTCTTAAGGTTTATAGACTGCTTTACAAATATTGTGTCACTTGATCTTCATGATAACCAGGGAGGTAAGTGCTACTATTGAGGATACTATCATGCTCATATCATCTCAAAAGAAGTCATATTTGTAAAGTGCTAAGTAGGAAGCCTGGCACAGAGTAGCCATTTAATAAATAAATGATTATTTTCTTTCAATCCCTTTTTCAGCTAGTAATTGTCTGAGGTTGGATTTGAACACGAATCTGACTGACTTAATGTCCATTGCTTTATCCAATGAGCATCTCAATGCCTTTGGTAGGACTGGGGGATCAGGAGAGGAGTGTTTTCTTCATCATTGAAAGTTCTCAAGCAAAGCCTGGTTGATCATTTATTGGATATGTGGATGGATATTTCTTTTTTCTCTTCTGGGTCTAAGTGGGAGGACATAGTCTCCTTCCAGTGCTCAAATTCTGTGTTTTCACCATGTGACTCTACAGTCACCTACCTCTACTCATAGAAACCTTCTTCCTCTAAATCTCTTATATATTCAACCTTCTTAGCATACCCTGCACTAGTCGTTAATCTAATGCGCCTTAAGCAACTTATATACCTACCAACTAAGTCACAGATGGGGAGCTATCTCCACTGGCAAAGAGAGTTACCATACCCCAGATTTTTCATTGAAGTAAGCATCCTTAATCTGTACCATGATGCTTTGTATATGTTAGGTTATTAATAAAAGGTTAATTGGGTTGAATGAGAGGACAGTCTCATCAATGCTAAACATCAGGAAGAAAACAGTGGAAAGAGCTCTAACTCTGGAGTCTGAAGTCTTGCCTGACATCATGTGATTGTGATGCTTCATTTTCATCATCTATAACAATGAGAGTGTGAGACTAGAGCAATTCTGAAGTCCCTTCCTGCTTTAATGCTTACCTTACTTTATTCATGCTTAAAATGAAGGGTTGAGTACTTCTTAAACTGCGGGTCATGATTCCATATGAGGTCATGATCCAAGAATCTCTGAAGGGATTGGGAGTAGAGAAAGTTTAAGGAGCCTTGAGCCTGATCACACTTGAAGTTTCTTTTGACTTTATCTCCTATGATAAGCTTCTTCTTAGAGTTTCCATCTCTTCTTCTGAAGTTCCACCAAGTCATCATGTTATGGTGATGGCCCTGAGGTTTTATCTTCTCCAAGACAGTGTCTTCCTACTCACAATAAGTCATTGTCCCTAATACAATGAAAAATGGACACCTATTTAGGTCATTAAATGACACTTATCTGTTATGATAAATGATAGCCTTTTGAAGATATCACTTTATTATAAAAAAACAGGGCAGCTAGGTGGCAGTAAACAGAGCCCCAGACCTGGAGTCAGGAGTACCTGAATTCAAAGCCAACATCAGATACTTAACATATTTACTAGCTGTGTGGCCTTGGGTGAGTCACTTAACCCCAATTGCCTTACCTTCCCATCCTCCAAAAAAAAGTAGTAGAGACACAGCACCTTGGCTTTGATTCATCTACTCACTGATCCTTTCTTCTCTGTCAATTCTAGGGGGAAGCCATGATCTATCAGCTAAATCTTCACACAAATCCCATTAATAAAACCATCATTGGGGTGGTTAGGAGGCTCTAGTGAATAGAACACCAGCCCTGGACTTAGGAGGACCTGAGTTCAAATATGACCTCTGACACATAACACTTACTAGCCGTGTGACCTTGGACAAGTCACTTAACCCCAATTGTCCTACCTTCCCCCCTCCAAAAAAAAAGCAAAAAATAAAATAAAATAAATAAAAGGATTCCTTCTGTAAAACTTGGACTCAGTTAAAAGGCCACATCCAAGGACCTAGAAGGTCACAGGTGGCCTGGAGGCTGCAGGTTCCTGTTCTGTTAAGGAGGTTCAGGATTTGCATGAATGGAACACTCAGCACTTCAAAGCATCCAATATAGTTTATTTAGAATATAGGCAAGTGGGAAGGAAGCCAGAAACAATAGAGTAAAGGTTTAGGAATAGTAAAATAAGAGCAACTACGATTTATATATATATACACATACATACATATATGTACATACATATCTGCAATCATCACTGATGCAGGGAAGCGCCAACATCTGACTACCCATCAGGGTCCCACTTGGGATAGGCAGGGCTCCAACTGCTTAGTGGAATATATCTATACATATTTACAGTTGTCACCAATGTAGAGAAACACTAACACCTGACCACACAAGCTGGAGAATCTTAGGTACAGCCATCAGGGTTCCACTCAGGAGGATCCCAGGCAGGATGTCTCCTCCATGGGTGAGATTTCAATTTGGGGTCTGAATCTTACAGTTTAAATAGTGCTGAGAACAAAGAGGGCATACTGCCAGGTGTTTTTTTTCCAAGCATCATCTTGTGTGAGGCTGGGGAGGGAAGCCAATCACTCCAAGGCCCACACCCTCCTACCCAAGGACAATTTTTCCTTGGAATGGCTAGTTCCAGGAGTTAGGCAATTAACCATATCTATTCTCAAGGTCTTGGCCAGGGTCCCAGAAGAAGTGCAGGCCTCATGTTCCCAGAATTTTCTGTTCCAAAACAACTCAGGGTAATAGAAAGGTCTTATTGAGTTAGGGCCTTGGTTTATATAATCTTGTTCCTTACAGAGGGGATTACCTTGCCACTTCAGTTCCCCACCCTGATCTACCCCATTCAGTAAAAATATATTAGGTTTAAGTTCATTATAACAGAATTCATGCCTTAAGCATTCAAGCAGGTACAGGGAAAGGTAAGCCAAAGGCATGCCATTACCATACTGGAAAAGAACGACTGCCAGATAGCAGTGCAACAAGAGCAGCACATTATTCAGGGTAAATGAGAAGAAAATCCTTTCTTCCTTCCCCCTGCCCATTATTTCTCTGTATAATTGGAGTACAAAGGGCCAAGAGTTCAACTTTTATCATTATAAAAGTAAATTTGAATTTCATGTCTTCTGTTACATAAGATCAGTTTTAAATGAAGCACTGAAACATATCTGAGAAACTAGATACCTTCTAAACCACGAAGGAGAGGATAGCACATTTCTGCTCATGTATGTTTCAAAAGAGCTTTCCTTTGGCCATCCACCTCCTCTCTGGGCTCTTTTATTTGGGAATTGACAAGATCACAGGTTTAGCTGTCAAAAGGATCTAACAGTACAACCTTCTTTTACAGATGAGGAAGCTGAAGCCCAAAAAGCTTAGGTAATTCCTTCAAGCTTAGACAGGTACTAAATGACCAAGGCAGGATTTTAACCCAGTTCCTCTGACTCTAAACCCATTGTTGTGTTTTTTTTCCAGAATACTACTTTGCCTCTCAGAACAGGCAAAAATGGTGAAGGGTCCATCCCATCTTTATTGTTTGCTACCTCTATAATGTTGGGCAAGTAACTCACCCTCTCCAGGCCTCAGTTTCATCTGTTAAGTGAGGGCATTGGAATAGATGACTTCTAACATCTGTATCTATTTTTATATCAATCTACAATTCCAAAAACATAGAAACCAAAAAGCGAAAAGAATTAGTCAAACTGGGAAGTTACCAGATGGGGTGCTTCCTCCCCAGGTAAGCCCCATTATACCTTCTCCTCTGGGAGCAGATCACCAAAAAATGACTTCATGTTATTCCATGGTCTCTAACCCAAGAGAAATATTGGGGTATTCCCTTTGAAATGGTTGGTTTGAGGATGTTTTTAGTTCTGCCTTTCCTAGGTGTGATCTCATACCACTTGCCATAGGAATCACCATTGTTATTTAGGCCACTTATCAAGACAGTATTAGGTTGAAAGCCATGACAACAATATTTATTCTACCTTGAAACATTAACCACTTGTGGTAACGCTATGGAGGAAAAGTAATGAAAGTTTGGTTCCTATGAATATCTCATTTTTAAAAATCTCCTTCAAAGAAACAGAGGAGACCTACAATTGTCAGCTGAATTCCAGTTGAATGTATGTTTACACAAATTTTACTATATTTTGGAGCTAAAGAGATAAAGCTAATGATTTATATACATAAATAGAAAGATAAGTAAACAGATAAATGTTGTTGCTTGACCAGTGTTGAAAGGTGGCTATTGCAAACTGAAACTTTCTTGGCCATTACTAGCAAGATAAAAGCATATAATTTTTCTCTTCTCTTTTTGAGACTGCTTTTCAAGTCATTAACTTTATATATTAAGGTAACTGCTTCATATATGAAACATTAAGGGACCCCAATAATGAGATGGCCCTCTCCTATTCAACTTAATTAAAAATCCAGCTTTGAAATGTTTAAGACCACATGACTCACACTGTGTTTTAAATACCTAATAGATAATCTAAACTAAACTAAAATGAAATAAAAAGCTCCCAGACAGTCAAGTAATTAGCAAATTAGAAGCTTGATACCAATTTTAATTGGGTATTATTACAATTTCAATTGATTAAAATTGAACTTTTTAAGTTCCCCTGAAAGGAAAGTGAAGTTAAGATAATTAAAGTAGACCACTACCTCATGTTAGTCATTTAATTCTTGCCATTATGAAGGGAAAAAAAATAAAGCTTGAAGTAAAAGCTCTGGCCTCTAAGTGATTCCAGTGGTATTAAGTTGCATCAACTATGAAAGAAGCATCCATATTTTGATTTTTTTATAACATTTAATGTTAGAGTCCACATGACCAAATATCTTCAGTGATGCAAGAGTACACCACTTCAGACATTGTTACAAAATTGTTGTTTGTCCTTCGTTCTTGAAGAGGACCAATTACTTAAGACATAAGAAGAAGGAGGATAAGAAGAGAAACATCCCATGAAGCTTCTAGTCTATTCTACTGTGGTAGAAATGGAAACAACCAATAGCAAAAGAAAGAGCCAGGAAAGTATCGGGGCACAATAAAACAAGAGTGATCTGGCTTCTAGTTTTGGCATTCATTTCTTGAAATTGGTAAGTTGCAGAGCTGAGGAATGGAGAATTAGAAAAGGAATGTTTGGGATGTCACTATGACTCAATTGCACTGGCATTCAGGACCATGTTCCAAGAAAATAAATGCAAAAATGTCAAAGGCATTTCAAAAAGAACATCAATTTATTCTTCAATAAGTCCATCACTTTGATGAAACATCAAAATGTTCAATAAGAACAATTTCAATAAGAACATTTCAATAACAATATAAATTTGGAGCTGAAAGGGACTTTGAATGTCCTCTAATCAAGGAAGTATTAAAATTTTTTTGTATGTGATGGTCTCCTTTTTGCTGTCTGTTGAAACCTATGCACGTTTTCTATGAAAAGTATTTTTAAATTAATTTTTAAATTAATTAAAGACATTTTAGTTTTCAGTGGGAAGTCAATGAAAGTAAAGAGTTATTTCCACAAATCAGATCCAAATTTTAATTCCCTGTCCTAGTTCACAGACCTCCTGAAATCTATCCATGGATTTGTGGGGAGTGGGATCCATTGACCCCAGGTAAGAAATCCTCCTCAGGTTAAACTGATGAAGTATTGAATTATTCACTGTTCTCTCACATGGCATGTATATGTTTCTGAAGCATTCATCACATTGCAATTCGGGTTATAGTTATCTATATCCTTATCTACCCTGCGAAATTATAAGCACCTTGAAGGCAGGGATCACACATTGTTCATCTGCCCTCATGGAGATTACATTGTTTTGGATAGAAATATAGATATAAATACAATGTGATTTTGTTAGGAAGGCTACTCTCATCTGGGGGGATCAGGAGATGCTTCATGTTAAAGTACAAAATTAGTCTTGAAGAAGAATAAAGATTGTCAGATGAGGTAAGGAGAAAGATTTGTCTAAACCTTGGGACTGCCAATAGAAAGACAAAAGATGGAAAATGGCAGGCTGTGCTTGAGGAACTCTTCAATGGATTATAAGGAGCATGAAATCAAGTTAATAAACACTAAGTGCGCACTAAGTGCCAGGTACTGTGCTAGCTACTGACAATGCAAAGATAGGCCTCATGGTAATAATTATCATTGCTCCCTGGGAGTTCAGAGTTTAATGTCAGCATGGTAACAGTATAAGACACAAATAAGAGATATAAAAGGTAAGTTGGAGATTATCTCAGATGGAAGGCATTAGCATGAAGGGGAGTCATCTACAACAAGAATAGAAAGAAAAGAACAAACCAGATTATGAAGGCCTTTAAATGTCAAAAAGATGGTTTTGTATTTTATTCTAGAGGCAATAGAGAGTCACAGAAAGTTTTGATGAGGGAAATGTCAATTAGACTAATAATTTAGAAAAATCACTCTAGAAATTATGTAGAGGATGGATTAATACAGGAAGAGACCCAAGGCAGGAAGGTCAATAAGGATGTTATTTCAGATATTCAGATGATGAAAACACAAGGTTAGTATGAGTGAAGAGAAGGAATGAATGAGAGAGATGTTATGAAGGTAGAAATGAATGGATGTAGCAAGTGGGTAGCTATGTGCAATGGGCAAGAGTGAAGAGTCAGGATGACACTTCACTTGCAGAGCTGGGTAAAGATGGTGACATTGATGATGGCTTGTTGGATAGTGAAATAAAAAATGTTCATATTTATATAGTACTTTCAGCTTCTCAAAGCAGTTTCCTAAAAACCACTAATGAATACTAGCTGACATTTATATGATAGAAAGCATTTTGCATAGATCATCTTATTTGTACTTTGCTATTCCCTTATAAGGCAGCTTCTATTAATATGCAGATTTAATAGATGAGGAAACAAAGGTTTTGAACATATGTTATGTGCCCAGAGACCCTCACCCAAAAAGTATTTGAGGTGAGATTTGAGGATTTCTTTATTCAAAATCCAACTAAATTTATGGCCTAAATATCCTCTTAGCCTTGTTAAAATGAATGAAAAGGACATGAGTAGTGGTCATAATCTATTTAATACAATCCATGAATGACAACTGATGAATAATCTGAGTGGGGAACCCTTCCCCTACATAAATGGTGATCAGATCTAAGAACTGAAAATGGACTTTTCCCCTCTAATTTTCATAACCACAATCATGGAATTAGAGAGATGGAAGAGAACTTCAAAGTCAGATAGTCTAACTCATACACAAAAGGAATTATCAACTCTAACATACCCAACAAATAGTCTTCTAGCCACCATTTGAAGACTTTTTAAGATCTTGGCACTGGCCCCCACTGTGTCTTCTAATCTTAGAAGAAACAGCTGAGCAGATGTGGGAGCCAAAACCTTTTTAAAGCAAAGACAAAAATTACAATTCACTTCTCTTTCATGTGTGTGATCCAATCTACTCTGGGTACAAATGCAAAATCAGGACTATCCCTGGGCTCAAGGGGCTTGCATTCTACTACTGGACTACAACATATTTATAGTTAAACAAATAAAGCAAACATAAAAATAAATACACAGTGAATTGGAGGTAAGTACTAACTAGGGGAATCGGGGAAGGTGCTTATATGTACCAGCATGAGAATGAGCATCTTAGGCTAACTTACAGGATGTGATCTCAAAGTCATTATAACTCTATCAGGTCACTAAGAACAGAGATGCTGTAGCAGATGAATTGGACAAAGAGTGAAGCTGTACTAGTATTCCTTGCCTCCTAATCCTGTCACCTTCAGTCCACTGATAACTAAGCATAAAGTCCAATTGTTCTATCACTTGGTCGTGGCTACTTTATTTATTTCCCTTACCCTCCCAACATACTACCTCTCATTATGGTCATAGAAGAAAAAGTCTTCCAATTAAAATGTCGGAAGGCATACATAAGGTACTTTCATTTTTTCTTTTAGTTTAGTATTTTATTTTTCCCCAGTTACATGTAAAAATAATTTTAACATTAATTTTTAAAACTCTGAGTTCCAAATTCTCTCTTTTAACTTCCATTCCCCTCCCCCATGATCAGGAAGACAAGAAATTCAATATAGGTTATACATGTGTAGTCATGTAAAACATTTCCATAATAGGTTATGAAAAAAACATAGACCAAAAAAAAGCTCAAGAAAAGTAAAGTTTTAAAAGTATGTGTCAATCTGTATTCAGACATCCTTCTTTCTCTGGAGATGGGTAGCATCTTTCATCACATGTCCTTCAGAGCTGTCTTGGATCATTTTATTGTTGAGAATAGCTAAGTCATTCACAGCTAATCATGTTACAATTTTGCTGTTACTTTGTACACAGTAAATTCATTTTGCCTCAGTTCATGTTAGTCTTTCCAGGTTTTCCATGAGAGCATCCTGGTCATCATTTCTTATAGCACAATAGTATTCCATCATAATCACATACCACAATTTGTTCAGTCACTCCCCAGTTGATAGACATCCCCTCATTTTCTAATTCTTTGCTACTAGAAAGAGATGTTATAAATAATTTTGCACATATAGATCCTTTCCCTTTTTGTTTTGTTTCTTTCTTTTGGGATATAGACCTAGTAGTGGTATTGTTAGGTCAAAGGCTATGCATGATTTTATAACCCTTTGGGCATACTTCCAAATTTCTCTACAGAACTGATGAATCAGTTCACAACTCCACCAACAATGCATTAATGCCCCACTTTTCCCATATCTCTTCCAACATTCGTCATTTTCCTTTTCTGTCCTATCAGCCAATCTAAGAGGTATGAAGCAGTACCTCAGAATTGTTTTAATTTGCATTTCTTCATATGGTCATAAATAGCCATGATTACTTCATCTGAAAGCTGTTCATATCTTTTGACAATGCATTGGTTGGGAAATGGTTATCATTTTTATAAATCTGACTCAGTTCTCTATATGTTCAAGAAATGAGGCCTTTATTAGAGAAACTTGCTTCAATGTTTTTCAGTTACCATTGCCAAATGTATTTCCCTCCGTTCTATATCCCCTCCTGTTTATTTTCTATTATCTCTCTCCTTCTATCCTGCCCCTCCTCAAAACTGTTTTTGCTTCGACTAACTCTTTTCCTCTGCCCTCATTTCTATCATATCCCCCATCTATTTTCCTATTTCCTAGGATAGATTTCCATACCCAATAGAATGTATATGTTATTCACTCTTTGGGCCAAATCTGATGAGGCTAAGATTCAGTCACCTCCCCGTCACTCCCATCTTTTTCTCCGCTGTAAAGAAATTTGCATTCTTTTATGTGAAATAATTTACCCCATTATACCTCTCCCTTTCCCTTTCTTACATTACATTCCTATCTCATCCCTTACTTCTATTTTTTAGACATTATTACTTAATATTCGACTCACACCCTGCCCTCTGGATATATATGCTCTTCTAACCACCCTAACAATGAGAAAGTTCTTGATTTGCAAATATCATCTTCCCATTCAGGAATGTTTAGCTGTTTAACCTTATTAAATCCCTTATGATTTCTCTTTCCTCTTTATCTTTTATGTTTCTATTGTGTCTTGTATTTGAAAGTAAAACTTTCTATTTCACTTTAATCTTTTTATCAAGAATGATTTAAAGTCCCACAAATTACATTATCAGATATTCAATATTTGAAATCCTATTCAATTGGCCAATTGTTTATTAATATCATTATTACTATGGAACCTAACTACCCTGTGGCATCATCTAATGTAATTATTTCAGAATCACTTAATGACATTAGGAAGAATATTCCTTTATGGGTCTTTTTTGCTTTGTATCAAGTCTACAAGCATTTGTTACATTCCTTCTATGTACCAGGCAATATACATAAATACATACATATATAAGTACATAGAAACCTATTATATATAAATACTTTATATATAAATAATACTTTATATCAAAATAATCTTCCCTGGCTGCTGCTCATTGGGGCCATGGTAGTATGTGTCTTATCTGCTTTTATTAGGCATCTTGTCAAAAAGAAGAACACTTTAAAAGTCCTGTATTTCATTGACTACAAATTTTTCCCACTCAAGGATTATTCTCTCTCTCTCTCTCATATAGATATAGATATAGATAGATATAGATTAGATATAGATATAGATATAGATATATAGATATAGATATATAGATATAGATATATATAGATATATAGTGGTATATTATGTGGTGTATATATATAGGTATATATAAGTATATAGGTGTGTGTGTATATATGTGTGTGTGTGTATATACCATAATATTCCTATGAGTTTCCATTCTGAGATCTCTTTCAGGAGATCAGTGGATTCTTTTGATTTTTATTTGACTCTATTCTTTTAGGAGGTTAGAATAGTTTTCCTTGATAATTGCTTGAAAAAATGATGTCTGGGTTCATTTTTGATCATGACTTTCAGGTAGTCCAATTATTTTTAAATATCTCTCCCGGAACTATTTTCTAGATGAGTTATTTTTCCAGTGAGATATTTCATAGTGTCTTCTATTATTTTTATTCTTTTGGTTTTATTTTATTGTTTCTTGATTTCTCATAAAGTTGTTAGCTTCCATTCACTCAATTCTAATATTTAAGGAATTGTTTTCTTCAATGAGCTTTTGTACTTCCTTTTCCATTTGGTTCATTCCACTTTTTAAGGAGTTTTTTTCCCCCTTCAGTGAATTTTTATATCTCTTTTTCTATTTGTCCAGCTCTGCTTTTTTAAAGACATTCTTCTCCTATTGAATTATTGTACCTCTTTTTACCATTTAACCTAGCCCGCTTTAAAGGTGGTATTTGTTTAGCTGTGTGTGTGTGTGTGTCTGTCTGTCTGTCTGCCTTCTTTGCCAAGCTGTGGACTCAGCTTTCATTATCTTCTTGCATCATTCTCATTTCCCTACTCAATTATTCCTCTACCTTGGTTTTCAAAATCCTTTTTGAGCTCTTCCATGCCCTGAGACCAATTCACATTTTACTTGGAGGCTTTGGAAGTAGGAGTTTTCACTTTGTTGTCTTCTTCTGAGAATGTGTTTTGATCTTCTTTTTCACTACCATGTCACTTGTAACTTTCTGTGGTCAGAATTTTTCTGTTGTTTGCTTATTTTCCCGGATCATTACTTGACTTTTAAGTCTTTGTTAAAATAGGGCTCTGCTTCCAGGATGGAGGACACACTGCCCTGAGCTTCAGGGATTTTGTGAAGCTGTTTTCAGACATACTTCTTAAGATCTGTAGGTTTTTAGTTCTTCCAAGGTGATATAATCTAAGGAAAGGTGTTTACTATTCTCCTGGCCTGTGCTCTGGTCTGTGAGAGACCCCAAGTTCTCTTTTTTGCCCTGGTACTGAAAGGAGAGTCCCTGCTCCATTGTGGCTGCAAGCTCTGGTGTGCTAGCTCTCTTCCTCACCCTAGGACTGCTACTCAAGGACTGTGTCCCTGATCCAAGCATGGGAAAAACAGGGTCACTTATCTGCCTTTGTGCTAGCAGAGACCCCTGTGTTCTCCTTCTTATCAGCTCTTCAAACCCATTACCATCTGTGGACTGAGAACTCTAGAAGTAGCTACTGCTGCTTCTGATTCAGTGGCTCCCAAGGACTGCTTCTGGTTTGCTGGGATTGGGTCTGTGCTTGAATGTCCTGTGCTGGACTGTGCTCTACTCTCACTGGTGCAACAGACCCTTCCTGCCAAACTTCTAAGCTGTCTTAGCCTAGAAATTGCTTAGCTCCTTCTTTCTGTGAGTTCTGTCACTCTAGAATTTGTTTAGAGTAATTATTTAAAGGTATTTGGGGGAGTTTGGCAAAAAGCTCAGGAGAGTCCCTGCCTTTGCTTCACCATCTCAGCTCCACCTCTAAAAATGTAATAAGGTACTTTTAAATCTACATATGTGGTAATATTGGTAATGAATGCTGGTAATATTGCAAAGCTCCTCAGAGCCACTATAACAAAAGGGAGGGGAAAGGACAGATTTTTTCCTCCCTGAAGCATCCTCTTTTCTTCTTGTACTCAAGCTATGGCTAATTAAAGAAGTCTGCATGGTACTGATGCTGTAATTGAACCTAAAGGAGCTCCCACATCATAACGGAGGTAAAAATTCCATGTGTACTTGGCACTGATGTGGTTTATTTTGGATTCACCTCTGCAGCTCAGTTTCTGAAGGTGGTGCACTCCCTTGCTAACAGTGCTCCTACGCAGGGAGAGTCATCTATTTTGACTGGCCTAATTAGCATGATCACCCCATAAGAGCACCTTGTTACTGCCTTTATGCTTCTATGTTTGCCACTATCTGATCCTGTTTTGAAACAGATATGGGAATATTGGTAAGTTGTTCATGACACTCCAACAAAAAAATCAGTATTCTGTTTTTTATGCTTCTAAAACAAATCATAGTATGCTGGTTGGTGGGTGCTCATCTACATTCAAAATGCTAATAAATAACTTTTGCACAAACGTGGACAACATAGTAAATAGATTCCTTCTAGAGGCAACACATGAAAGATGATGGAGTGGAAGAACAGGATGTCACAAGGCAAGAGTTCCTCATCTTCTCCCCTACAGAGGTGTGGTCAGTTCTGGTTCATTCAAGATTGTGCTGTTTTTTCTTGCTGACATTGGGTGTTTCATTCATTTATATTCATTAAGCAAATATTGCTTAAGGGCCTCCTCTGCTCCTAGTACTGTGGTACTGGGGATGTCTTCAAGGAATGTGCACTCTACTAAGGGGAAAGACTAAGTACACAGAAAATGAAATATGGGGCACATAAGTCACATGGTATAGAAGAAAGAACATTGGTTCTGTCAAAAGCATTCAAATCCCACCTCAGACACTTACTATCCGTGTAACTTTGGACAAGGCTTTTTATGTCATCACCTATAAAGAGAATTATATGGACTAGAAAACCTTTCATGTCTCTTCAGAACTAAATTTATGTTCTTTTTGAGCCAAAATATAAAGAAATTTTACAGAGAGAAAGGGAATGGTAACTAGATGAAACAAGACAGCTTTCCCATAGTGGGCAGTCACCATTTGTTGTTCAGTTGTTTCAGTTGGGTCTGACTCTCTGTGACCCCATTTTGGGGGTTTTCTTGTCCAATATTCTAAAGCGGTTTGCCATTTCCTTCTCCAGCTCATTTTATAGATGAGGAAACTGAGGCTAAGAGGGTTCAGTTACTTGTCCAGGATCACACATCTAGCATCTGAAGCCAGATTTGAACTCATGAAGATAGGTTTTCCTGATTCCAAGCCCAGTGACCCATCTACTGCACCACTTTGTTGCCTGTAAAAGTTAACTGAGGCATGGATATTCTGCACACATTTGAAAGGATAATATGGGGGGCTTTAGGTCACTGGATACAGACAGATGATGCTTCATGGGAAATATATTATGACTAATTGAAGGGTCAAATTGAGCCTTCTGAGATACATATAAAAATTAGAGGCTAGTACATAGCTAATTAATTTAATAAGAGTAATCCTTATTTGGCAGCTAGAGATTCAGTGTCCCTGGGAAAGAATTGTTTAAGGAGGCAGAAGTAAATGTCTCCCTCTCACAAACCATGTTACAGAAAAGATTTGCTTAATAGGCACCAGGAGTCAATACATCTAGTTCAAAGTGGAGAAAGGCATTAGAAGAATAAGCAGAATATTTCCTGGGAAAAGGCAGCAGAAGCTTCAGACACAGAACTGACCAAGTTATAACCTTTGTAACATCAAAAGACCTGGTGATCCCATTAGTGTCAATAGTGTCAATCTAGCAGATTTGGTAATGGCACATTATTGGAACAGCAGTGGCTGTTGGGAGCTTCTGCAACAGAATCTAAGAGATGCACAGAGCCCCCCAAAATAAGAGTAGCTTCAAGTTTCTACAAGGGCATCCACCATCAGGGCCAAGATGAAAGGTACATCTAAAGCAATGGGAGTGGAAGACTTTCAATAACCAGGAGCTGAATGAAACCAACAGTTACCAACAGTTCTCTCTACATGTAAGCCTCATTTCTATTTCATTGTAAGTTTGAGCCTTACTTCATCCCCTCCCCCCCCAAAAAAATCTTGTGTGTGCAAGACAAAAACTGTATCCCTTGTTTTGGGCAGACTGTTTCTATAACCACTATCTCTATTATACCTGCCTAATAAATGCCCTTTCTATAAACTAATTAAGTCTGACTGATATCCAATGGGAAGCATAATCCTCAGACTTTTCCCTGGAACCCAGAGGAAGAGTAGTAGCCATTGTCCTCTCGAAATCTGTCACATTAATTTGAGTGGGAATTAGGAAAGTTACTGCTGAGCCACTCCTAAGTTCCACTAGGAACTTAGTTTTCTTCATATTTTAACAAAACCCTATGACTAACAAAATTTCGAGAACAAGTTGGTAATGGTCCTTGAACTTTTGAGTATGTACATAAAATAGACAAAACTCTACTTGGCATTCCCATATAGGATATTTCATTATCTCCCACCTCTCTGACTTTATATGGATAAACTCCATGCTTCTAATGCATTTTCTCCTGACCTCTGCCTCTTCACATTCATAACTTCTTTCAAGGCTCAACTCAGGTGCCGCTTCCTTCAGGAGAGCTTTGCTGCTTCTCCCCAGACAGTCCTCCCCTCTCCAAAGAAAATTCACCTTTTATTCACTTTGCTGGCAATTTGAATTTCTTCATATGTGTATGTGATGTATAACCCCTCAGCACAATGTAAATTCCTTAATGACTGTGGCTACTTTATTTTTATCTTTGTAGTCCAAATACAACCCAGGGTCTTGCACATTTTTGGACCAGATTTATGATTAATATAATAAATTTTCAGTGAAGAAATTATCTTCATCAGCTCAAGTTGGCATCTGCCCTCCCTCTTATGAACTTGTAAAATTACCCAGGAATCCGCCAGAGGTCAAGTGACTTGCTTAAGATCCCACAGCTAGTATGTACCAGAAGTAGGACTTGAATCCTGGGCTATATAGATGGCTTGCTAGCTGTCCACTATGCCATGCTGCTCCTTACCTCGCACACTATAGCTGCTCAAAAATGCTAGCTATGGAATTATTGAATCTTACAGCTATAATTGATGTTTACTTCATGGAGAAGAAACATTTCAGTTCTTAGAGGAGTCCATTCATAAAAAGGGTGAGGTGGTTTAAGAGTTAATAACTACATATAACATCCAGTATCCAACTCTGGGTCTGATTCCTTAATAATTCCAGGGATCTGTGATATAACAGATATTAGTAGGACCTACACCAAAACAGATTGCCACTCCTTTGTGATTTGTAGATTAATATCTGACAGTTTCATTGTCCCTCAAATCCAGCAGCCCATAGCCATTCTGGTGAGGAGCCTCTCTACCTTAGATAGGTAGATCCTCAGACAGAACAGAAATCTATCCCTCATTGCACCTGAACTCAATAATGTCTTTTGTCTGTCCTTTCAGAGACACTATAAATTTATCACCCTGGCATTGATAACTGTTCATTATTTACCCCCTATCTTCATGGAATCATGATCCTTATTTCATATTTCTCTTCACACACTAGCTGTTCCAGTTAAACTGATTTACTAGCTCTTCCCCATATACAGTGTTCTGTCTCCTGCCTCACTGACTTTAAACACTAATGACCATATGTATTTGGTAGCATATACGGTGTTCAAGAAGGACTAGTACCTCTGGTTTGAGGGCTTGCTGATTCATTTTCAGGGTTGCTCATTTACCTTTGGTGTCTACTTGAAACCCAACTTTCACCTGTGGCTCCAAGAAAGCATAGCACAAAAAGAAGCCACACATCAGTAAATCATGTTGGCAGATGGGCTAAACTAAGTTGAGGGTAACCTATAGGCTTCAAACCCATCACTGAGTTAGGAGGTTACCCCAAGCATATGAAGACTTCCTCTGGCAGAATGCATGGATAACAATTTGTTTCAGTCAATGAAAATAGCTGAAGCAGGCACTTGTGGCACTTACAGCTTGGTCGGACCTCAAAGACATCAAGGTCATCTACTGCTTCCTGGGTCATTGTCAGTCATTGTGATTTTTGTCTTGCCCCTGGACTTCAATGACTGGGAGAGAGAGATGACTTTGCACAGCTCTGCCTTACTTAAATAATTCATACACCAGTCAAACATCACACCATGATATCATTGGTCTTCTTCAAAAATGAAGAACAAATAATATCATGTCCTCATCTGTCCCTCTTAAAATGTATAGCTTCCTAGCATAACTCAGTATCATGCCCTCCCACTATAAATACCCTCCTCATCTTGAATTGTTTGCTATACCCTTCACATTTACTTACTGTACACATATCAAGTCATTACAGTAAAATGTAAGCTTCTTAAGGACAGTCTGCTGCATCTTGTCTTTGTATACCCAGTCTCTATCACAGAGCCAAGTGCCCAGTATTTGCTTAATAAATGTTTGTTTATACAAATTACCCCTGCTTCAGTGAGTCATGTTACATATCATCTTCTAGAAAGAGTGCCCAGTTGAGTTTATTGTACATAGAAGGAACTTAATAAATATTTTTGAATCAATAAATGAATTAATGAATCTCCTATGTGGAGGTGCATGTGAAAGTACATGAATAACAGTTTTTTTAAGAGCTCACATTCCAGCAAGTAGGTTCAGTACATTTCCCTGGAATTATTTTAAAACTAATTTTATCAACTCACTATAGTTTCTGAAAGAAAAACTGTGAGACATTGATGTTAAAACAGTAGTAGGAGTTTGTGCATATGACTAGACTTTGTCAGCTACCTCTTTGATGCCAGTAACTAGGGTTCCATATTCTACCTGGGAATCTGTCTCAGCCCTCACCATAAATATCTCATCAATGTCTCTTTTTCTATCAAAATGGAAAATTAATGTATTTAAGCATAATTATTACTACAAGCATCTTTATGTGGGATTTGAAAATTATTTTCTATATAGGAATTTGGTGGGGGGGGGGAGACTGGGTCTAGTATTAAAGAGTAGAGTGAACTCTCACCTAGAGCTAAAGTCATAATTTCTTTGAGGTCACTAAATATAAGGTTCTTGCAAACATATGTATGCATGCATGCATGCATGTCTATGCGCACATACCTATATGTGTATGTGTGTAAACATGTGTGTATGTTTGAGACAACATATTGCCTGTATATATATATATACACAAATGCACTGAGATTTTGTATATATGTGTGTATGTATATGTAGATATATATATGCACATATTTCAATTAGAAAGAGAGAAAAGGAGAAATGATTGCTTTTGCAGAAGATATCATGATCAAAAGCACAGATATGGAAATAAGCATGATCATGGTGACCAATGATAAAATTAGCCTAACTAAAGTGAGTCACACTTTATGCAGAGTTAACCCTAAAGAGTGGTATTAATTATATTTTATGGGTATATACGTGTATATACACACACACAATCTCTTCTGATAGATAGATAGATAATCAAATGAATCTGAAAATCCAAGTACTCTGTGGATCTGAAATTGCTTTGATATGAGCATTCCTTCCAATGACACAGACCATAACCCATCCATAACTGCCCAATGATTCTCATTGCCATCTTCCAATCGCTTCCCCTGGAGGAGTTTGTAAGAGCTGTGGAAGGCCTTCTTCAGTTCTACATTCATTTGATTCTTATACTCCTTTGTACTACTTCTTCAAAGCTCTGTTTCTAATGCATTACAGTTTCTTGACTCCTACCCTAAATCTCCCCATTGCCCTTGCCCATCAAGTGAATCTAAAATTCCATTTTTTGGGTGACACTAGTGTTCCAATGCTCATGGTCAAATACCAGTCCCACAGAATAGATTAAGGGTAAATCAATGGGCTTTCATGATGATGATTAATTATAAAAGAAAAAAATGTATTGTAATCCTCTTGTCCATTTTGTTACTTTGGAAATGTCAGTTCTAGCATTTCTATTACTGATTTTTCTTCTCACTCTGGCAGTGGAGTAAGTAAATCAACTACTTTTTCTTGCAAAGTCAGAAAACAAATCTAACTTAAAACATGTTTTCCTATCAACTTATACCCCAAGCCTAGGTCTATGAAAAAGAATGAATTAGATAGAGCAGGGCTGGATTTTTATTCTTTGCCCTGTCCTTCCCCTTCCACTCCAAGCCTTGCTCTGCCAATCATGTTATCATCTGACTCTCTCAATGAGGACAGAACTGAATCAGCGGAATCCCAACCTGATACAGTTGTGTGTACATTTCCTCCATCATCCCCAGAGGCCAGGGCCTTGTCTGATTTCTATCCTTTTGACTCTTTCGAATCTCCTTCATTTTTCCTTCTTATAATTCTGGCTGCCCAATCTGCATTTATAAGCAGATTCATATACATGAACTGTATGTATAGGGGAGAGATATCTTTTCCTTTCCATATGCAACAGCCTAATACTTTGTTTCTGTTTCTTTCAATAGAGGCCACCTGGCTGAACTCATTCTCTTTGCACAGGACTATCTCTGTCACTCAAGAACCTTCAGTAGCTCTTTATTTCCTCTAAAATAAAATAAAACTCTTGAATTTGGCATTTAAATCAAGCTCCTAGTCAACCAACATTTCCAGTTTTATTTGCTATACATGCCCTCCAAATGTTTTGTTACACCTTATATCCCTAGACCTCCAATGGCTCAGTTCTAGAATTCTGTATTGTTCTTGCTCCCCTTGCTGTTCTAAAAAGTCTCTATAGCTCCCAGTTCCAGGTATTTTCTCTGGCTGCTCCTCATATCTGCCTCTCAATTTCCTTGACTTCCTTCATTTCCCAGATAAATTCCCACCTTCTACAAGAAGCCTTTGTTGACCTCTCTTAATTCTACTGCCTTTCTACCATTGTTTTTTTCTCATTTACCCTGGACATAGCATGTTTGTATATAGTTGGTTACATGTTGTCTACTCTATTAGATGGTAAACTCCTTGAGAGTCCAAAGGGTTGAGTTTCAATCTCAACTACCACATGCTAGCTGTGTGAGACATTTGGACAAAGCCTTATCCTCTGGAGTAAGTAGGGGGCTGGAGTAGACTACAGGTCCCTCTCAGTTTAAATCAAAGGGGAGCAAGAGAGGTGGCTAGGTGGCGCAGTGAATAGAACACCAGCCCTGGAGTCAGGAGGACCTGAGTTCAAATCTGGCCTCAGACACTTAACACAAAAACTAGCTGTGTGGGCAAGTCACTTAACCACAACTGCCCTCCAAAAAGAAAAAAAAAGCAAAAAAAAGGGGGGGGAGTGAGAAAGGACAGAGAGAAGAGTTGGGAAAAGCTTTTGTTCTTCTGATCATCACTTATAGGGGTAAAAGAAAGAGTAGCAACCATTCCAAGAGGCCACTACTTTTAGTGGTCCATCTAAATTTAATGGAAAAAAGAGAGAAACAGTTTGAGGAAGAATCAGGTAGACAGAGGAAAGAGGAGAAAAGAGAGGGAGAGAGAGAAAGAAGAAAAGAGAGAACAATACTGGAACCAAGCCATTGCTGTTTTATTTAACACGAGGGGGAAAAAGAGAGAGAGAAAGCAAAGGCTAGAAACTGATCTGGGATAACTGCTATGTCTTAAAGCACCTTCTCCTAGTATTTTTCATCAAGTTAGATCAGGTCATATGCTAAGACCTATACTTGCTTCTCAGCAGCTCTTCCACAGCATAAAGTAATATTTTATGATCTTCAGGATTCCAAACTTTACCAGATTCGAAAGTCGATAGAGGTAGCATCCCCTGTTCCAAAGAAGAATTCTCTTTTGAATTAGAAGAGTCTTGCCCATTAATAAAACAGAAAGCTGACTCCTCAAGGCAGTCCAGAGGATTTATTAGGGGCCACAATGTTGAATCAAGGGGGCAAGAAGTACTATCAGTAAACAGAAAATCCTGTGAATAAACAGAAAGCTACCCTCTCAATCATTGATCATTTGGGCATCATGCTTTTTTTTTAGACCTATCATAGCAGGTAGGGCTATGCAAAGGTCAGATGATGTTACTCTGTACTCCCCCTCCATTTCCAAGAAAGTTAAAAGAAAAATTGCTGTCAGCTGTTGGCTATATTATTGTTAGGGGTGGCTGAGCAGGCAGACATACAATAGAGGAGTTGGCCATGAAAAGAAATAGGCCATCTCCCTTCCTCAGAAACTGACTATTGGTAATGCTGTTTTGAGTTAAGATTTTCTTCTGAGAATTATTCTGACTCCCCACTCTTCCACCCCCATGTTGTCAGTCTTTCAATCCTAATGAAAAATACAGATGCTATTAAATGTTTGGGTAAACTCTACTCTGAATAGGATCTGCAGGAAGAAAGCATGGATGGAGATATAGGGGGTTTTAGTGTGTACAGTAGAGAGAGAAGAGGACAGAGCCCCCATTTCCTCAGTAAAGTGGTCAACAAGGAGTAGTAACGTGGAGTAGTAAACAGAATGCTAGATGGACGATGGGGAAGACATGGTAAAATTCTTTTTTCTTACGCTTACTAAATGTGAGCTCCTAAACAAGTTGCTTAGCTTCTAAACCTGTTTCTTCAGTTGTAAAATAAAAAAGATTGGACTCTAAGGTCTCTAAAGTTCTGTCTTGCTCTAAGACTTTGCTTCTAAGATCTACTGATAGAGGCAGGGTAGGAGGAGGCATGGGAGAAGGCTTCAAACATCCCCAGCATGGAGTAAACCAAAACCTGCCATCCCTTTTTTGCCCCCAGATTACAAAATCTCTTTGTTGAGATATAATCCTAAAATTTGGCAACTAGATGGTACAGGGGAGAAAGTGCCAGGCCTGGAGTTAAGGAGACCCCTCTTCCAAAGTTCAAATCTGGCCTCAGACAATTACTCTCTGTATGACCCTGGGAAAGTCATATAAGCCTGTTTGCCTCAGTTTCCCCATCTGTAAAATGAACTGGAAAAGGAAATGGCAAACTACTCTAGTAGCTTTGCAAAACAAACCCCAAAATGGGGTGATGAAGAGTTGGGCATTACTAAGTCAACTGAATGACAAAAGTCCCAGATCATGTAACAGCAATTTCTTTTCTCATGGATTGTTGTGCTTTTCAGAAGGTCTTTTACACACTCACACACACACACAATGGATGTAGATACATCCATATATGACACTTAAGGATTTTCTGTTTCATATATTTGAAAAGATATCTAGACTTATTTAGTTGATCTAAAAGCTATATTCCCTTCTGTTATTAAAAACTTCAATGTTGGTTGAATTCCTCATGTCCACTGAATATTCTCTTTAGTTGTGTGCTTAGATTCCTGTATCACTCACCTCCTGACTTCTTCCTCTTTGATAGTGGCTTCCAAAGGGGCTGGACCTCAAAGCTGTGTCCTCTTCCTCCCCTTTGTCACCAGCCTCACTGTCTTCTGGAAGGACAGAACTACCTACCTGGATGCCAGTCTGCTTTACTATGGAATGCCAGACAGGCTGCCAGTCTACCACAGTTTCCTCTGTACCTTGACTGCTCAGCTGAGTACTGTTGTAGTACAAAGTACTACTCTGCCTTCCCAGTCAAAGAAAGGTTTTTAGCTTTATGTAACACAGGAATGACTGGAAATGGAATTTCATTCTGTTGCAAACCCATAGGTAAGCCTATACAGTCCTGCAGAGTATGGTAACCAGTGGGCAGGGGATGATGAGAGAATATACTAGAGATTAGGTATTAGGCTTCTCTACTCTTAGTTCAATGGGTTTTTCTTCCTTGTGGGTCTTGATTTCTTGGACTAAACAGCCAGATGAAATTGCTTTGTCTCTTGCCATTAATTTCTATCGTGGAGACGTTTGAGAGGTCATAAGCATTGGAGAAGGTGTCGAGACCTCCATCTTGCTATGGAATGTGTTTCACATATTTTCTATCAGAGAAACTGTCATGCCCTTTATACACCTCTGCTATGACTTTCCAAATGTATTTGGAGACTCTGGAATGAAATGTGCTCTCAAAACCACAAAATATCAATCCTACTCATGGATAAATGTTCACTTTGGAAGAGAGTGAGTTATTATTGTTTTGACATGTTAAAAAGAGATGTTGGTTTTGGCCTTGTTTTGTTCTGTTTTGATTTCTGAGATCCATTCCAGTCTCCTCCACCCCTAACCACCTGTCTCTCACTCCTAAGGAGAAATAGAGATGGTGTTAAATGTTTGGGTCAACTGTGCTTTGATTTATAGTCACAGGAAATTGTCCAGCAGAGCTGTCTTTAAGTGGGTCTTCACTTTTCCTGTTTTTGTCCAAACTCTTTGATGTGGGATCTTTAGGAATAATAGATTTGGAGTTTGAGGACATAGCATAAAATGCTGGCTCTATAACTACTCCTATAACCTTGGGCAAAAAAAAAACACCTCACCTTTCTGGGACTCAGTTTCCCCAAATGTGGAATAAAAAGTTTGGATGAAATGACCTCTAAGGTTTACTTTAGCTCTTAATCTAATGATCATTAATGAACAGTGGAAACTCAGAATAGTCATTCTTGTGGCTGGTCACTCAAACTTTCAAACCTCTGAGCAAGGGCCCAGTCTTACCTTAATGAAAAGAGACATCTGCATGCTTTCAATGCAGCCTGGCATGACTGATAGTTCTGGATTTGGATGCAGGAAAACCTGAGCTGAAACTCCACAATCAGTAACTGTATATCATGCCATAAGAAGATCTCAGGATCAAATCCTATCTCTGACTCTAGTAAACTGTGTGGCCCTGGACAGATCATTTAACCTTTCTGAGCCTCAATTTCTTCATCTATAACCTGAGGTGATAGTAATGCCTTTAGTACCTGCCTTCTGCACATCTTGTGTGTCTCTTTACCAACTCATACAAATGTTAGTTATTGTCATTGTTCAGTCATTTCAGACATGCCTGACTCTGGACCCCACTTGGGATTTTCTTGGCACAGATATGGAAGTGTTTGCCATTATATAGCATGATGGGAAGGATGTTAGGCTTGGGGCCAAGGAGACCTGGGTTCAGATTCTACCTCCAGCCTTTACTTTCTATGTAACACAAATGAGTCCATTAATCTCTCTGAACATCAGTTTCTTCATCTAAAAAATGCTGGGATCAGATGTGGTAACCTCAGAGCTCCCTTCCAACCCCTTCCAGTGATCTTAAGCCTTCAGCAAATGGCCATTTGTGGCCTCTTCTATCACATTCACACTCCCCTTCATTTATTATGTAACCTAAAAGCACTTCATAAAGACAGCATTGTTTTCTCTGAGCAATGTAGTGCATTGCTAGGATTGGTTTTGAAGCCTTCCCCATATGAGGTCTGTCATCTGCTGACTAGAGGGTAAGATTCAGCATTCTCCCTTTGGAAGCTGGCAGGAGGAGGCCTAAATCAGTGTGCCTTTTTCTGCTTGCTGGAGGATGCCTCAGAACTGTCAAATGTTTTTATAAGGTTACTAAATGGATTTGCGTAAGTGGTATGACAGCGCCAACAAAATTACACTATGTAAATGAAAGGATGTGGCAGAGCTTTCGGAAGCAAAATGGATTAACAAGTTGGCCCGAACCACTGCATATGAAAAATTGAGCAACAAACTACAAAATAATGAGCAGTCCCAGGATATTCTCTCTCCTTCCCCACCCATCTCTATCCACTCCCTTCTCACTTCTCTCTCCCTCCTCTTCCCATCTTTTCTTTCCTCTCCTCTCCCCTCCTATTTGTCTCTGTTCCTGTCTCTGCCTCTCCCTGCTCCATCCCTCTCCCTCTCTGTCTCTCTCTGTCTCTACCTCTGGGATCATCTCTATCTATTTCTGTCTTTTTCTCTGTGGTCATCTATCTCTGTCTCTGTCCCACTCTTCTTTCTGTCTTTTTTTCTCCTATTTCACCCTTTTGTCTTCTCTCTCTCTCTCTCTCTTTCTCTCTCTCATTCTCCCCTCTCCTCTCACATCTGTCTCTCTAATTTCTCTCTTGTCTCTTTTGTCTTTGTCTTCTTCCTTCTTTACCTCTGATTGTCTCTGTCTGTTTCTCTCCTTCCCTTTCCCACTCTCCTTAAGAGTTTTTTTTAACTTCTAGTTTCCTATACTGTTGACATCATGACCCTGAAGAATTCCACACCTTGAAAGGTATTGGAATGGCCAGGTCCCCAATGACTCAGGTTCAGATTTCAAGGGAGAATGTGGGGAACATACAAGTGACAACACTGCCTGGTGGCTTTGAAAGTCACACAGTCAAGGCTCAGCTTCTGAGGCAGGGAAAAGGTAGATGGAGAACCTGAGCTCCCTGTACCTTCCATCACCATCATCACCGTCATCACCATCATCATCGTCATCATCGTCATCACCATCATCACCATCATCACCACCATCATCACCATCATCACCACCATCATCACCATCATCATCACCACCACCATCACCATCATCACCACCATCATCATTGCCACTCCCCTGGATCCAACACTGTCAAGCCTTAGATACTGAGGGAGGGAGGAGGATGGAAGACCCGGGCTCCAGCATCTCCCACCATCATCAGTGCCAGCACTTCTTTCCCATTCCATTCTTATTATTTCATTACATTTGATTTTCCTTTCAACAGTTCTTAATTGACATTTCAAATAACATCAGGCTGAAACTTGGCTTCCTCAGCCCTGGATGTGTCCTGCATTTCCTTTCTTAAATAAAAAGCTTAAGCTGACTAATTAAAATGCTGATTAACTTTTAAATACTGAAATGTTTTGTTCTGCTTTGGAGAACCTCAGGCTTCAAGCTGTGACTCTTTTTGTGAGAGCTTGGAGGGAGGCCTTTCTTATTGTTTTCAAAGGAAGAATATTAGCAAAGAAAGGAGAGGGATTTATTAAAAGTTTTATTGGAGGTAGGACTGACCATAATCCTTTGATATTTTTAAAGTTGACCTGAAATGCCACCTTCTGTGGGAAGCCTATCTCAAACTGCTCCCTGTTTTAGTATTCTCTGAATCGGGCCCCTCAAAAAAAA
>CM053600.1:190492313-190510999 GCA_028646575.1 Pseudocheirus occidentalis
GAGGTTTCCTTTGGGGCTCACTTTGAGAAGAGTTGTGTGATTTGGCCAGATGAGACTCTGGGAAGCCGTTGAGCCCCCTGGCTTTGAAAAACCCAGATGTTGGTGCTTCCCTCTCTGGTAACTTGAATAGGTAATGGATGTGATGGTCAGATGCTTGGAAGCCCATCTGCTGATCTCTTTCTTGGTCTACTTGTAACTTGTGTTTGTAACTTGTGCTTGTAACTTGGTTTTGTATTCTCTGGAGTTCAGGGTGCTGACTTTTTCCCCTGAACTAGGCAAAAGATATGTTTGTTTGATTAAAGAAAGATTGTTAACCCACTTTGAGTTGCTTTCCTTTAGAAAAGCCGATCTAAGAACCTGTGCTAGGAGCTGCCCTGGGTATGTTAGGGTGCTTGTGATACACATGGTCATCCTAGCTCTTCTTAGTTTTCTCTTCAACCAACTAATCACACTCAGTTCCTTCAAATATGCTTCATTTAACAAAATATCGATGGCTTTCCTTGACTTGATGACCTCTTCACACTATCTGATTAGTCAATGTCTGTCTCAAAATATAGTGACTAGATATGAACCTAGTGTTTGAAAGAAAGTCATCCACACATATCATAGCATGCTTTCCTTTTTTGGGTGGCTGCAAGCCTTCTTTGTTAGTGTCAGTCAATGAATCTATATTGTATTCCTACTGTACTCCAGGAACTATGTTAGCCACTAGAGCTAAAAGTACAAAGAATAAATCATTCTATAGTCAGGAAGGAGTTTACATTTTAACTATGGTAGTGAAGGAAATCAGTACACATAAAAATATATGCAGGATAATCTAGAATGAATAACCAAACACACACACACACACACACACAAACACACACATGATTTAGATACAAGAGAGTTTGGGAAGGAATACATGGAAAACTTGAGAATTAAGAAAAGTTCTATGCAGGGGTGTCTAGGTGGCTCAGTAGAGCACCAGCCCTGGAATCAGAAGGACCTGAGTTTAAATCTAGCCTCAGACACTTGACACACTTACTAGCCATGTGACTTTGGGCAAGTCACGTAATCCCAATTGCCCTCCAAAAAGCAAAAAGCAAAATGTTCTATGCAGAGTATAGTGTTTGAGTGATGCCTTAAAGGAAAAAAGGGACACTGAGGCAGAGAGATAAGAATCTCTTTTTGGAAGTGCATTCCAGGAATGGGAGATGACCAGGCCAAAGACATCAAGGTAAGAGATGGAGTATTGTGTATGAGGAACAGGGCAAAGGCCGGTTTGGCTGGATCACAAAGTGAGAGAGGAAGAATCATATCCAATGGTCCTAGAAAGGTATGTTGGGTCCAGGTGGTTTAGGGCTTTACAAACAAAATAAAGACTTTTAGATTTTATGCTAGAAGCAATAGAAAGCCATCGGAGTTTGCCGAGTAGTGGAATCACAAGGACAGGTCTGTTTTGGCAGCAGTGTGTACCATGTACCCTGTAGCATGTAGTGAGAAACTTAAGACAGGGAGACCAATTAGGAGGCAATTGAAATGATCTAGGCAAGTGGTGCTGAGGGCCTGTAGAAGGAGAGAGCTAAGGGGAGAGAGAAGGTTAAGAATCAAGATGCAAGAGATGAAGGTAGAAATGGCAAGATTTTTGATATATGTGTTTAAGA
This sequence comes from Pseudocheirus occidentalis, assembly GCA_028646575.1. Lineage (NCBI taxonomy): Eukaryota > Metazoa > Chordata > Mammalia > Diprotodontia > Pseudocheiridae > Pseudocheirus > Pseudocheirus occidentalis. The sequence goes on from CM053600.1 coordinate 190,493,957, forward strand.
GTCAGGAGTAGAGGAGAATGTCGAAATTCTGAAACCTGGGAGATTGGAGAAATAGCGGTCCCTTTGACAGAAATAAGGAAGTATGGAAGAGGAGGGTGTTAATAGGGAAAGATAATGAGTTCACTTTTGTATTGGTTGATTTTAAGAAGTCTCTGAAGCAGTAAATTTGAAGTGCTGAATAGACTGGAGTATGAGGCTGAAGCTCAGTGGAAAGAATGGCACTGGATATAAATTGGAGCTCTAAGAGTCATCTCTTAAAAAAAATTAATCATAATAATGTCAATAATAATAGCACTCATATAGTCCTTTATGGTTTACAAAGGATTTTACATTTGTTATCTTATTTAGCTGTGCAGCAAACCAATAAATTAATTTCTACTCTTATCCCCATTTTACAGATGAAGAAACTGAGGCTGAGTGTATATAAATCGTGCATCTGTTTGGATCAAAGGATCAGCGATCTAGATCTCTAAAAGAACCTCAAATGATGTAAAATCTAGCCCATGCTCTTATAAAAATAAAAAATAAGGTCTAGGGAGTTTGCCCAAGGATACATGGGTAGTCCCAGAATTTAAAATCAGTTCTTCTGAGTCCAGAACCAATCATCTTTCCACTATTCCCACCTCAGATCTTCAGCATCAATTCAGTTTCAAAAGTATTTATTAAATGCTGACTATACCTGCGAACCAGTGCCTAGCCCAGGGCACTACATGAGCTATTACTTTGCCAAGAGTGTTCATTTATTTGATAGCCACGGACAGATTGCCATAAGGGAGCATTTTTGTAGCTTCTTGTGAAACATATGTGAGTGGAAAGATTCCTTTCTTGGAAGAGCAATAAGTGTTCTACAGGTGGATGTACACATGTTTCATTCAGCTTTCTATTTTAACAGCATCCTGGATTTTCCAAATCTATTCAATAGAACTTCAACCCAGTCTGCAAGTGAACAAGTCCTGAATCCCCTTGCTGAAGAGTTGAAAGCCTTGACTTTTTACAAAGAAAATTATGAATCCATCCCTCTTAAGCCAAACCATTGTTCAAGTCACTATGAAGTCTGTAAGAGCTAGAAGACATCTGTGTCACGTGAATTTCCTAGACCATCTTCAAAAGCCATCAGAAAAAATGGTGACAACCCAAGATATGTATCTTCAGATTAATAAACCTCTGCCTCTTCTCCCCACATTCCTAATAGATCCCCACTATACCTGTACTCTAAAGAGAGCCAATTATTGTAAGTGATACCATCACTCCTGAAAGATTGTCCTCTCTTTACTTCCTCTAGGCTGAATATTTTATATAAGCCTGGTTGACATTCCAGATTAAACTGTCCTCAAATGGAAAAAAAAGTAATTATGCCTGAAGAAGGGTCTTTCTTTTTTAATACCGCAGTTGACCAGTTGCAAAATTACTTAAAGGGAGCTTACCTAGTTCATTCGCCTTTCATTGAATTTGGAAATAGTCCACACTTCAAAGAACTAGCAACTCCCAATGAGCCTTAGAATCTTCAGCTAATTTCAGCTGAAATGATTCCTACAGTGGTTTCTTCCTATTAATTATGCTTAAGAACCAGTTAATTGTCTTCACAACATTAAAAAAAGGAAACTTCCAAAAGTTTCATGGTTGTGATAAAACCCAATTGCTTTTACTGACACTTAAAACCAACGATCGTCACCTCAACAGGGTGTTCACCATGGATTTGTGTGCCCTCTCGTCAAGAGGTAGCTGATTCAAGTCTCAGATGACATGAGATCTTGAAGGCCCTACCTTTCTAAGAATTTGGTAAAATGAGGGACTGAAGTCTGTGACGTCCCTCTAGGGTCCCTTCTACTTCTAAATATATGAACCATTATCCTCAATATGCTTCTCTTTAGGTAGGGCTGTAGAGGGAATGTATATGTTTATAGATAAATGTATATGTGTGTACACAAAATATCTAAATATAGCGCTATCTATCTATAAATTTTAATGGAAACTTTTAAAAACTTAGACATCTCAGAGAATTAGGCCATATATAACATATATATGTGTGTGTATGTATATGTGTATATATGTGTGTGTGTGTATACATATATATAGATAGATATATTGCTGCTATTTTACAAAAAACTAAAAAGAAGTGCTAGCATGCACATCAGCACTTTTAATATGGCTTCAATTAGTTTAGCCATAGCTCAAAGACTACTTCATTGTTTCAGGTTGTTAACCACAGTGTCTTCTAAAATGAAGCATTCTTACTGTCATTTCACAAAAGTCATTTCTTCCTTTATGAATTTGGCAACGAAGAAATTTCAAAGATACCAATGTGGGATTGTTATCAGGCACCAGCCAAAGCTGTCAGGCCTCATTACTTCCAAGACAAAAATTACAGGATAATGCGGGGAATGCTTGAATAAAAACCCACGGAGCACCGTCTCCATCGTGTGGTGATATGATGACAGCAGCAGCCAGGACTGAACACCAGCTGGCTCCCCTCCCCCTTCCCTGGGCAGCACACAGATACGGATGGGAGGATGAAAAACTTCCAAGATCATGTCAAATGGCTGGCTGCATTTAGTGCCGACTACACCCAATGGAGTTAGTCTTCTCCAGAATGCGATGCAGCCCTTCTAAAAAACCTCATTTCAAGGGTATACAATAAAAGCAGTCAGACATCTTCTGAGCATGGAAAGTCTAATCTCCAACTAGATCTTGTGGTCCATAAATCACAGAGGAGATGTGTTATAGCCCAAAAGAAGGAGGGCCAACTTTTGGGTCAGAAAAACGTTGGTCCGACTTTGGCACAAATATTATGATCACATAAAAGTCACAACCTCTTAGCACCCCCAGACTACTCTCTAAGACTTGAATTTGTGCAGTATGTCTATACCAGGAGTTCCACACTAATAAATTCACAGTTATGAACCCCCACCCCAAACCTCAAATCAAATAAACTTACTTGAAAGTTTTATTTTTATGCTGTTGGGGGTGGGGGAAGTAGAACCTTCAGAAGATGATTCCATTGACATTATCATCCTCAGTGAAATGGATTCATTAGGAAAGATTACATTTTTCCTTCCCTCCTCCCTATTTCTCTACTTTGCTTTTTCTCTCTCTACAAGGTCTGAATTGTCAGATTTTACATATTAGGCTATGCATGGATTTGCTTACTACTCCTACAAGAAGACAGATGAAGATTAAGTTATTAAAACTTATCATTCACTCTTAGTCAAAAAGTCCGTCTTGACCATGGTAGAGAGATGGTGCCCTGAAGGCTGAAGTGATTTTTTTCACCTATTAGAATGTAGTGAGTCACCAAGAAAGAACCAGGAACAGAGTTAGCACTTTCCAGAAATTAAAGCCCAAACTCCAACATTGCTGATGCTAAATGATTAGCGTTATTAATACCAAGCACAGTATTAGAACCCTAAGTTGGAGCAGAAAATAATAAAGCTTAGCTGTAGTTCTTGGATATGTATCTTTCAATTGCCAATATAATACAGGGGAATCAGGCTGCTCTCTGCCCCCTCCCAAATAGCTATTCTTTCCTTCACACAAACCAAGCAGAATCAGGAATAAATTTCTAATAGCTCCAAAGCTAGAATTACTGGAATACAATCATAGGATTACAGCTTTAAAGCGGGAAGAGACCTTAGAGTTCATTTTGTCCATTCCTCTCTTTTTAACAAATGATCAAACTGAGGCCCAGAAATTACAATGATTCACCCAAGGTCACATAGATAGGAAATAGCAGAGATGAAAACGTTTTATATATATATATATATATATATATTCTCATTTACTTCACCATGAAGAACTCTTCTGGTTTTCCTTAGGTGAGGATGTCAAGGTTGATCTTCTGGTGATCTGGAATTAAGTCTCAATAACTAAGTACGTGTTTACTGATGATGTGAATATTGTGGGCTTCTTAGTCCCTTGTCACCCCCTTTTCTTTTACTCATCCACCACTGTTGCAGAAACAGAATGGGGCTACGTAGGACCAAGGGCCATCTTGCATCTCCCTTCATCTCATTGGTTTCTACCATGAACGGAAATGAATCTTCCTATACTTAGCCAGACTTACCAGACTCGTGCCCAAAGCCTTTCTAGTTAGAAAAACCCATACTCCACTGGCATAGACTTTGAGGACCAAGATGACAGTGCAACATTGGGCAGATACTTGACTTTCATTAGATAAAAATGCCTTAAAGTCCATTCACATGTTAGTGGGATATCTTAAATCTACTCATCACAGATCTAATGCATGCATGCTCTGGTTATAAAGGCTCAGCAGGCACAAGCTACTATTTTCCTTGAGCAATTACGTGGTTAATATTGTACATGATAATGCTCACATGAGAGTTACTATCAAGTATTTCTTGCTATAATTAATTTATCTTTCTCACCCATACTTATGTGTCATTCCATCTCTAACTTTCAGATTTTCTCTCTTTTATCCCTCTTTCTTGAAGTCTCTCTATCCTCTACGTCTCTTATTCTTTCTCTGTGTATCTCCTTTTTTCTCTATGTGTGTCTATGTGTCTGACTGTCACCTGTCTGTCTGTCTGTCTTTGTCTCTGTTCCTATCTCTCTCTCTCTCTCTTTCACACACACACACACACACACACACACACAGAGGAAAAAACAAAAATGGAAACTCTCCCTTTGCTTAAAAAAAGTGCACATTTGCCTGATCTCCTTGAGCTGGGTATGATCTCTTTCCTTTTTCAGGACAGAGAATGAATCGGTGAGTGAAGTGCTCTCCTATTCCCTGAGCTCTGGGCTCAGTTTTGCCACATGCACTGAATGCTACCAAAAGCATCAAGGACAAATGCCTTCTTACTGCTCTGTTTATAGATTTAAAACTAAAACTCCCCGTTTATTACATGTTGTTCTTCCAAGAATCTTAAAGCATTCTTTTAATAATCCTTACAAAATCCTTTTGAAGCAAAAAGAGGTGTGAGCATGACCACCACATCCATACAGAGAAGCAAACTGGAGACAGAGAGATTAAATGAGTACCTTGTCTGAGGTCAGGAGGCAAGTCAATTCCCGAGCCAAGGAGAGCCCCCTTCACTGTCGAGGTCTCCCGCCTCCTTGGCACGGTGCTTCATCATTTTCAGGACACTCTCTTTAAGCTGGGAGGATTGTGACAGTAAAATAATTCCCATGTTTTCAGGGCCTGTAAATGGCAACCATCACAAGGGAACATCACAGAACAGAAAGAAGAATTCCACTGGGAGCTAAGTGGAATTGTTCTCCCGTGTCTTGAGTCCTGCTACTCCCAAGTTATTTAGAAATTTCCAATATTTATCTCTGCTAAACCTTTGGCTTCTTCTTTATTATTATATCTACTTTCCTTGCCAAAACTCAGCCAAGCATTCACAAATGTCTATCCCAAAGGGACTAATTCAGTCTTCAGGTCCAAGCAATCAACCCAGTTCTTGAATTCATGGAACTTTCTATTCAAAGAATCCAGATAGACTTCCAGGTGTTTTGAGCAACAAGATGGAGGACTGGAAATTTCCTCTGATCCCCACAACCTCTCAGACCTCTACAAAACAAACATTATGCACCAAAGATAAAGCATCTTCGGCTGTCTCTGTATTTTAGGAAACTCAGAATCCAAAGCAAATGTTTAAAAAAACAACAAAGAATCCGTGAATAAAGCTCAGCAACCCCCAATTCACTCAGCATCTCTCTCAGAACCACACTACCCTTAGAAAAAATACACAGGCTTACAAGACTCATACCATGTTCCATTCCCTCCTCACTCTTTCCAGTGCCATGGAGACACTGACTCCAAGCTGTGGAAATTTACCCTGACCACAGCAGGCAGTGAAACATCTGTAGCCTCTCAGGAGCAAAAGCCTCCTGAGAGTCACAACCCCAAAGCTAAGATTGAGAAGGCCAATTTTCTAACTCCTGTGCTGTGAAGCTCCAGACTACAGGTACTAGGCCACAGAACCAAGTGACAAAAGGAGCTTGGCAGCACAGCAGGACAGGAGTTGGGAGGTGGGGGAGATACATTGCTGAGAAGCACTTCACTAAACCTGAGGGAAGAGAACATCCACCTAGGGTCAGATCTAACCACCCAAAAGTCACTTGGGGCAGAGACTTAGGCTGCTCCAAGAATTACCATGAATTACCAAGAAGGTAGGTGGCAATATGGATAGAGGACTGGGTCTGGACTCAGGAAGACCTGGTTTCAAATCTGACCTCAGACATTTAATAGCTGCATGGCCCTGGGCAGGTCATTTAATTTTGTTTCCCTTAGTCTTCTCATCTGTAAAATGAGCTGGAGAAGAAAACGGCAATCTACTTCAGTATCTTTGCCAAGAAAACCTTAAATGGGGTCACAAAATTGGACATGCCTGAATAACAACATCTAGCGATGGTTCAGATCTAGCTGTCAAGGAAACCACAATCAAAGGGGAGGGAATCTCAAAGAAGAAATATATAAAGACCTCAACGACCCTTTTTTCCAAGAAAAAAACAGTAATAATAGACTTAAATATGGCCTACTGATTTAGTACGTTAGTTCAGGCATTTATAAATAATTATCACAAAAAAGGGGAAAAACTCAACATTTGATGAGGCAGAGAACCCTATAGAATGTGAGGGAACCATAGAACCACAATACACTATTACTTAGTGGTTCAAAAGAGAAATGAGAATTATGAGAGCAGAATTTATGGCCTTCACAGCAAAAACCAGTAGGCAGAATAGAAAAGCTGGAATCTGTAATGGCAAACTCTCACCAAAGTAATAAAAGAGAAAACAGTGGATTAGGAATGCAAATAAACAGAAACAAAGGATAATCACAGAACACAGACCAGGGGAACAGTGACTACACCTTTCCTTGAATCACTCCATGTTGGAAGCAACAAAAGCTTGCAGATACCCAGACTTAGCTCTGATAAGAGCAGAATAAAAATTTCTGAAACTTGGAACAGCATTTCCTAACTCCCACATAAGCAGAATCCAACTTTAACATAAAGTTCAAAGTCAAGAAATAAGTTGTTCAATGAGCAAAGAACAAGAACAAAAACAAGAAAACAACTTGACTGTTATAAGCTACTAAATTGCAAGGAAGACTAAGACATAAACTCAGAAGACAACAACAAAGTAAAAAAAAAATCTACAAACAAAACCTCAAAGAAAAATGCTCATTGGAACCAAAACCAGCAAGAATTCCTGGAAGAGTTAGAGAAAAAGATAAAAGTCATACAGGAAAAATTGGGGAAAGAAATAAAAGCAATACAATAAAATTATGAAAAGTAAATTAACATCTTAGTAAAATTAAGGCACAAAATTACTGAAGAAAATATCATCTTAAAAACCAGAACTGGTCAAATAGAAAAAGAAGTATGAAAGCCCTCTGAAGAAAGTACTTAGTTAAAAAATTTAAATTGGGCAAGTAGAAGCTAGTGACTCCATACATGAAACTTCAAGAAAAAAAATCAAAGGAAGTCTAAACAATACAAAAATTGAAGAAAAAGTGAAATGTCTCATTTGAACAACAACTGGCCTAGAAACTTGATAGAGGACAGATAATTTAAGAATTCTTGGACTACCTGAAAACCTTGGCCAAAAAAAGGGGGCTATACATCATATTCCAAGATATTATCAATGAAAACTGTCCTAATATCTGAGATCCGGAAAGCCAAATCAAAATTGAAAGAATCTACTGATCATCCCCTGAAAGAGATCTTAAAAGGAAAACTCTCCAGAATATTATAGCCAAATTCCAGAGCTCCCAGGTCAAGAAGCAAATTTTGCAAATAGCCAGATAGAAACAATTCAATTATCATGGATCCACATTCAAAAATAAAGAGGTTTCACATTAAATAAGCAGAGGCCTTGGAATATGATATTCTGGAGGGAAAAAAATTAGGATTAAAATGAAGAATAACCTTCCCCACAAAATTGAGTATACTCAATCTTCCAGGGAGAAAGTGGATATTTAATGAAATAGAGGACTTCCTAACATTCAATGAAAAAACAGAACTGAATAGAAAATTTGACATTTAAACAGGATACTCAAGAAGAGCATGAAAGAGATAAACAGGAAAAGAAATCATGAGACAGAGTTAAACTAATTATATTTCTATAGGAGAAGAAGATACATGTAACTCCTAAGATGTTTATCATTATTGGGGCAGTCAGAAGGAGTCTGCATAGAGAAAGGACTTGGGTGTGGTTCAATTATGTAGAGATGAGAAAGAGAGATACACTGGAAGAAGGCTGGTAAGCAATGCTTGGACCTTACTCTCATTGGAATTGGATCAAAAAAGGAAGAAAAATTACATAATCATTTATTTATTTTTTGTTTGCTTATCTATATGTATACATATATATTTATAAAACACACACACATATATATTTATTATAATCACACTCATTTAGGTATAGAAATATATCTTACCCAATATAAGAATAGGAGGGGGAAGGAATAAGAGATGAGGGGAGGAATAAAAGGTAGATTGGGGAAGGCAGAGGTCAGGAGTAAGACAGATTTTTGAGGAAGGACAGAGGAGAGAGAGGCAGACAGAAAAAGAGAGAGAAGGATAGAGGAAATTGAATGGAGGGAAATGCACAGTTTGTGATGAAAACTGTGAAGGAGAATGGGATAAGCTAATTCATAAAATGGAAGCAGAAAGCAGGATGGTTTGGAAGCCAGAATTCAACAATCTGTTGTATACAAGAGACACACTGGGGACAGAAAGACACATACAGGGTTGAAATGAAGGGCTGAATATTCAGATGAAGTGAAGAGGGAAGATGGCAATCATGGCTTCAAACAAAACAAAAGCAAAAGTAAACATAATTAAAAGAGATAATCAAGGAAACTACATTTTGCTAAATAAACAAATAACCAGCTCCATAGACAACGAAGTAATATTAAAAAATTAAAGCAAGTGTTTCTGATAAAGGTCCCGTTTCTCAACTATATGGGGATCTCAGTAAAATTTAGGACAATTAGAATCATTCACCAATTGATAGTCTAAGGATAGGAACAGGCAGTTTTCAGAAGAATGAATCAAAGCTATCTGCAATAGTCTTATGAAAAATGCTCTAAATCACTATTGATTAGAGAAAAGCAAATTACCACCTCATAACTATCAGAAATGATAAATGCTGGAGGAGATATGGGAAAATAGGCACATTCATGAACCTGGTGGAGTTGTGACCTGATCCAATCTTTCTGGAGAACAAATTGTAACTATACTCAAAAGCCAATCAAACTGTGCATACCCTTTGACTCCACAATATCACCACTGTCTATATTGCAAAAAATAAATAAGTGAAAAAATGTTTATACATATATATACACATGTGTGTATGTATATATATACATGTGTATATATATATGTACATATATATATAATATTTTATAGCAACTTTTTTTGTTGTGGCAAAGAATTGGAAATTGAGGGGATGCTCATCAGCTGTGGCTGAACAGTATGTAACAGGTGATTGTGGTGCAGTACTATCATGCTACAAGAATTGAACATGGGGGTGGTTTCAGGAAGGAAAGATCATGGCCAGAGCTAACTGAACTGATGCAAAATGAAGTGAGAGAAACCAAAGCATCATTATGTACAATAATAGCAATACTGTGAAAAACCTTGGCTGTTGTACTCAATATAATGATCCAAGATAATGACAAAGGAAGCAAGATAAAAAAATGCTATCCATTTCTAGAGAGAATTCATGAACTCTGGGAGTAAATTGAAGTATAATATTTTTCACTTTATTCTTTAGTTTTTTTAAAAATATGATTAATATGGAAATATTATTTTATATGATCTCACATGTAAAATTTATATATTATTTATGAGTGAGGGAAATAGAATTTGGAACTCAAAATTTAGGGGAAAAGGAATGTGAAAAATAAATAAAGAATAAATATTAAAATAATAAACAAAGAAGTAACAAAATGTTCATTTTTGGATGAATGTTTCTTTTAAAGCAGTTGATACAATAGAGCAAAATAATGCCTTAAAGACAAAAGTGTCTCCAGTGTGGAATGGAATAGAACCAGACGTTAGATTTTATCTTTCAGAGAGATTTAGCTCTTTCTACCAAAGCAAATCAGCATCTCCTACTCAACTGAGATGTTCAATGACTTGCCCAGGGTCACACACCTAGTATATATTAGAGATAGGATTTGAACTCAGGTCTTCTTGGTTTGGAGGCTGACTTTCAATTGCTATCATTCTGTCATTCTTAAAAGTCCTATAGGATGCAAAATCTTTCATCTTCCTCTATGCCTAAGATTCCACTTAGGCCACATCTCTGCCCACCATGCCTTGCTTTCCTGCCTTCTGTCATGGAATGCATATGTCAAAATTATGATGCCTTCAGACAAGCTTGTCTTATGACCCACAGAAAAAGCAATGATACAGGGCCTCCCCAAAGTATTAGTGCATTTGAAAGCTTTAAGACCTTAAAGCACTATTATAAAGAAAGGTATAGAGCAGGGAAGTAGATACCCATGAAGGCATTCCTTATTGTCAAAGAGAAGATCCAGTACAGAGTCCAAATCATGGGGGGATTTCCTATAAATATATTTTGCTCTTGTTGCTGTTAGAGTTTAGTTATTTCTGATTCTTTGTGACCCCATTTCAGGGTTTCTGGGCAAAGATCCTGGAGCACTTTGCCATTTACTTTTCCAGCTCATTTGACAGATGAGAAAACTGAGACAAATGGAGTGAGTGACTTATCCAGGGTCACATAACTAATAAATGTCTGAAGCAGGATTTGAACTCTGGAAGGTGAGTCTTTCTAACTCCAGTCCTGGCTTTCTGTCCAGCATTACCTAACTGCCATAAGCATATATTCCCTCCTATAAAGTGTGTGTGTGTGTGTGTGTCTGTGTGTGTAGGATTTCTGATTTTTTTTAGCGTATGAGGGTCCTGGAGTAGCACTCCCTACATTAACCACACCAAAACAGAACAATCCATGTATAATTCAGATTACATGGCACAGATGAATTAAGTGTCTTATCTAGCTAGCATTGGAAGCTTACTCTGAATTCAGCTCTTCCCAAGCTCTTAAACACTATATGTATATATATGTATATATGGAGAGGGAGAGAAAACTGAGAGGGAAAGGAAGAAGGGGAAATTGAGAGAGAGTGGGAGAAGAAAAAGGACTGAGGGAATGGGAGAGAGAAAAGAAGAAAGACAGGAGGAAAGTGAGAGGGAAAGGAGAACAAGGAGAGGGGGGAGAAGGAAAGGGAAAGGGAGAATGGGAGAATGACAGGGACAGAGGGAAAGGGAAAGGGATGGATAGGAGAGAGGAAGGAAGGTGCAGGGAGAGATAGATGCCTGTGTAGATGTACAAGGAAGCGTTTTTCACTTTCTGTTCTTTCATTTCGTTCTTAAGTGGACTCATGAGAAATGTAAAGGGGGAATAAAGCAGGGAGAGGTCAGATGGAAGAAAATGGCTGAATCAGCAAAGATATGAAGGGAAGCAGACTGAAAGGATCAGGGACATGGAGTTTGAAACTTTGGGTGTGAAAAGCTGAATTCACAGATTTGGAGCTTAAAAGACAGCTTTGAAGTCATTTCCCAGAAACCTCTCATTTTACCAGCTGAAGAAACAGACCCGAAAAGTCAAGTAACCAACCCAAGTCACACAGGTGAAAAATTAACAGGGCTTGAGCTCCTGACTACAGACATGGAGTTCTACCTGCCACTGAGAGCTGAAAGGTTAATAATCCAACCATACTCCTGAGCTTTGGGAAACCAGTTCTAGGAACCAAGGCATGTGGCCCCAGACTTCCTCAGTGAATGCTGCTGTCTTTCTGCATGTTTTATTTGTAACTGGTTTCTCATATTTGCATGGCACCCCTTCTTTCACAAGGGACACGTCCATGCAATGTCCTTCAATGCATCTTTGGCAAATAAGCCCATAACTTTTCACTCATTTGATAAGCTGTTATCAGTACTCACTGGGCTGAATGCCCTTCACTTAAACAACAACAACAACAAAAACTTTCCCACTTTTCTTGCGCATAAATGTTTGAGCAAACGTTTGATAAGGACATTCCTTGGATCAGCCACTGATGTTAAGAAACACTCAGAGCTTTTAACTGCTTATGGTAGCTTGTTAACAAAACATTTCAGGGGAGGAAGAGGAGGAGGAAGAGAAATAGGAAGAGGAATAAGAAGAAGAAGGAGGAGGACGAGGAGGAGGAGGAGGAGGTGGAGGAAAAGATGATTTATATAACATTTACTATTTGCCTAGCAATGTGCTAAGTATTTTACAAACAACTTATATCATCCTGAAAAAGTAGGTACTATCTTATGCTTATTTTACAGTTGAGGAAACTAAGGCAGAAAGTGGTTAAATGAATTGTCCAAGGTCATACAGGTGGTAAGTAACTGAGGCCACATTTGAACTCAAGTCTTCCCACATCCAGGCCTAGAACTGAATTCATGCACTACCATAGTTTCATTTACAAGCAACTAGAGGCAGACCTTTTGAAAATTAATTTTCTTCTTTATCCCACTGAACTTTATAAAGATCGCTTATTCTCACTCCCCTTCTTCAGAGACCCAGAATGCAGGATATCTTAGATGGCAGCTTTCTAAACTGCCACTTCCTGGTTGATATTTTAATATTTGCTGAGTGCTGTTCTGCTGTGCTTTATGCATTTTTAAATAAAGGTTTCTTATTTTGCATTTGTGCCCTAAGGCTTTTTGATCATGAATGGCATAATACTGTAAAGTTAATGAATAAACAAACTCATCTGTTGTGATATCTTAATGCAAAGGTTATGACAGAATCCAGCTTTCTCTCCCAGGCCCAGCAGGCATTTCCTAAGTGGGCTCTTACTCACAGAGGAAGATGGATGGAAAGCTTTGCTTCCCTTGGGATTTTCAAGAGGGGCAGCATGATAGAGCCTCAGAAAGCCAGCCTTACAGTCAGGAAAACCTGGGTACAAATCCTTCTATGTGACCCTGGATAAGTCATTTCACTTTTCAATAAACTGTGTAATCTACTAAGACTATAAATTTCAAGAAGGTGATACCAACTTGCATTGGTAGAAGGAGTTTCATCAAACTAAAAGTAAATAAATAAATTACAAAATAAAATTTTTAAAAAGCTTACATTTTTCAAATATTTCAAATATATAGAATATATACCTTAACATTTAGAGGCAGATGCATATAATGGTGCATCATCTTTTAAAAGATCAATTGATCAAAAGATCAATCACTTCTGTCTTCTCAATTTTATATTATTCTGATAGTGCTGCTAGAAAATGTAATTTTTGCTTTTTACAGAAAATTTATAGTGGTGAAGCAAAACAAATATTTGGCTACAGTTTTAGTAGACCTTGTAAGACTATCATTAAAAAAAGGAGTTTCATGATCTGGTAGTTCTCTACACCAATGACAATGCAGTCTCTATCTCCATTAAGATTCTTATTTCCTTGTATATATGACTGAATTCAGTGCTAATATGGTGCCAAGTCCAGGGCAAAATTGTGATTTTTTTATAGATATTTTCTTAACTACCCTCTCATCTGCCCTGCACAACCCTTTTTCAGAGGGAACACTCTTGGTAATCTCTCTCTACCATTCTGCTGTCTCCCTCCTTCACAGACTCTTAACACAAGAACCATAGGATGTAGGTGCTTCTATGAAGCCCATTTTACAGAGAGAGAAACTAAGACTGTGACCTGCCCAGAACCATGCAGCTAGTACCTGGGGCTGGCTCCTATAGCTTCATTGAGGAGACCTAAGTAAATCATAGTGAGTTTATCACCTCCATAGTCCTCAACCCTATGATTTTCTTAATGCAGCTGCAGATCACACTGATTCTTATTGAGTTTCTTTTATCAGATGAACCAATCCCTCAGCATACTGCACCTGTCTTGAACCTCAGAAGTTAAATTTGCAAAGCAAAGCGTAAGATTTCATAGTTATGTCTGTCTCCAGTCTCTCTTATTTACCTTCCACACAAGTGTCAAATCAATATTCCTCCAGAAAAAAAAAAAACCTAACTGTGTCCTTTCCCTGCTCAAGGTGCTCCCACAGTTACCTCTTGGCTAACTTAAAAGTCAATTAGTGCTTAAAGTTGCACTAAGACTTTTGGGACAGTCTTTATAAACCCTTTCATTCGACATTTCAAGCTATTAGCCATCCGGCTCTGCTTGCTTTTCAGAGCTCCTTCACATTACTCCCTATTCTTCACTCTACTTTGCACCCATGTAGCCTACTCCTTGTTCCTCTTCCATGACATTCCATGACCCTCTCAGGTTGTTCCCAATGTTTACAAGGTTCTCCCTTCAAGTCTCTTTTTAGTGTAATCCCTAGCTTCCCATGGTCTGAGGATTTCTTACTAATTTAGGTCAAATTGATACCACTGCATTGAGGGGAGCATGGCACTCTGGAATTGGAGTCAGGAGTGAATCCTCAATTCAAATCCTACCTCTGACATTTTCTAGCTCTGTGAATACAGATGAGTTATTTCATTGGTATGGACCAAGCTCAATACCTGCATCAACCCCGTAGGACTAAGAATCCCTGCAGTAGCCATCTTCACTGGGCTGCTGGAAGCCTCAAAGAAGATGCTGAACTCAAAATGCTTTATAAACCTTCAGTAGTCACAGATGATAAAGATTTAGTCACCACAACATTCAACTTCTTTCTTTGCCCAAAGAGTATTATAATGTTTAAGTATATTTTTAAAAACCATGGAATACTGGAGGGGAAAGAGGGAAATTCTTGTTACTAGGGGACTTGAGCACACCATCTGGCATGTCAAGATCTCTCTAGCAATACAGACCCAGTGGTTACAGGCAACCAAATAGAGTCAAACAGTTCATAGCTTAATTGCTTTCTAAGTTTTTACAGCACCAAGAAAAGTCTTGACCCCACCAAGCAAGCTCTCAAGAAAATATGTCTTCTTAAAACCATATGACCTCGAAGCACTAGTGTCTGAAAATTCCCTCTAAACACTGACAGATACATTTATCCATCATCCTGGAGGAGGAAGGAAATGAGGCCATAGAAAGGAAAGTTTCATATAAAAAATAAGTTTAAAAAAGGAATCTTTTCACTTCCAAAGTACAGAGCAGATAGCTGTAGTTGGTGTTAAGAATGATATTGTCCTGGGAGGTGGTCCCCTGGATGCCCATGTTTTCTGAAAATGCAGTTTGGCCCCAAAGAGCACTGTGACTTGCCTGTCAATGCTAAATAACCCATTCAAAGTACACAGAATACGAGAAAACAATGGCCCTGTTGACCCAACCTGAATCAAGTGTCTTCTCTGACATTTACCAGTTAGTGTAGCATTGGATTAGTCACTTCCTTTCATAGAATCAGAGTCTTGCAGACCCAGAAAGGGTATTAGAGGTCATCTAGTCCAAGCAATTATTTTTGCAAGTGGGAAAAAATATTTACCGAAAGTCATCCAAGAAGCAAAGGGCAGATTCAGGGTGAAATCCAAGCTTCCTGAATCCAGATCTAGGATGCGTTTAACTAACCCATACTGTGTTCTCTTGGCCTCAGTTTCTTCATGTTCTGACTATTCTAAAGGGTCTATGATCTCACTGATTCAGAGGCTTCTACAACAAGGCAGGTAGCTACCAATACATTCCTCCCCTTCCTGGGTTGTACTTGGCCATATGCTCCCATAATCTCAGCAAAGGAAGTCAACCTACCATGGGGGAAGTCTTCCTCACATTCTCCCAACATCATGACAGTACCAGTGAAGTAAATTACATGATATGAAACATGTAAAGTACTTTGTAAACCTTAAAACACCCTATAAATACTTGCTACAGTCATCATTCAGGCTACATATCTGTTATTATTCATACTTACCACACAGCCCATTTTTTTATCATTTAATTATCATGATGGTCTTTGCCTTTCCTCTTCTTTGAAGCCCCACATTGCTCATAAATATCAGACAGTTCACACAAACCATGTGCCTCCTATGATCTATTTGATTCCCATTTTGAATTCTCTAGTGACTATTGTGTTATTTCTTACCATCATATAACATTTGTGATAACTCATTTTTATTCTTCAGTATTAGGAATTTTCCTTTTTTAAAATAACTATCCTATTAATGCACTGTTGGTGGAGTTGTGAACTGATCCAGCCATTTTGAAGAGCAACTTGGAACTATGCCCAAAGGACTATAAAACTGTGCATACCCTTTGATCCAGCAATACCATTACTAGGTCTATATTCCAAAGACATGCACAAAAATGGAAAAGGACTTATTTGTAAAAAAAATATTTATGGTAGCTTTTTTGTGGTGGCTAAGAATCACAAATCAAAGGGAATCCCATCAACTGGGGAATGGCTGAAGAAGCTGTTGTATACGATCATATTGGAATATTATTGTACTACAATAAATGACAAAAAGGATGATTTAAAAAAAACCTGGAAAGACTTCCATGAACAGATGCATGGTGAAGTGAACAGGACCAGAAAATTGTACATAGCAATAGTAATATCATTTGACAAGGAACTGTGAATGACTTAGCTATTCTCAGCAATATAAAGATCCAAGACAATCACAAAGGACTAACGATGGAGCAGACTACCCACCTCCAGAGGAAAAACTGATATTGTTTAAATCCAGACTTGAAGCAGGCTACTTTTCACTTTCTTTTTCTTTTATTCAAGTCTTCTTTACAAAATGAATAATATAGAAATGTTTTATATAATTGTACATATATAACCGATATTTCATTACTTACCATCTGAGGGAAGGGGAAGGGGAGAGAGGGGACTTTAAACTTAAAGAGACAGAGATAGAGATATAATTTGTTTTAACACATAACTGGGGAAAAATAAAATAGATATATGTATTTTTTTTAAAAATCCTTCCTCCCTACCATCCCAAGAAATAAAGTTCATTTTGAAATAAGTTTTCTCATCAGTGTATCAATAATGATATATTCACAACACCCATGATGGTTATGAATATGCTGGTATAGTTTTGGATCACAAAATGTAGCAAACTCTCCACATGGAAGGCAGAACCAAGGTCTTTATTCAGAAACCATAACACTGAGTCCCAAAACCA
>CM053600.1:190511499-190531935 GCA_028646575.1 Pseudocheirus occidentalis
AGCCCCTTCCTGTTCAGGTGTGAATTACTCCCAAGGAGTTAACTGGAAGTAAGGAGCTAAGCCTTTGAGGTGCTAAGTGCCTTTAGTAGGTGCCAATAGAAAGGGGCATGGAAGATCTTCTGATTTCATTAACATTACAATCAGTTAGCCAAAAGAAACAATAACAACTTTACATAGGAAAAATGGATTGTGCCAAAAGCTTACCTTCTTAAATTCACCATTCTCTCTCTGTCTCTCTTTCCCCTAAAAGCTTTTTTAAACAAAGACTTGGGATTATGTCAATGACAATTAAACTTTTTAACATAAACTGAAGTTACTTATATCCTGGTTAAGTCTCTACCCTCACTTGCTGATTGGTTGAAAGATCTCATGCCATCAATAGAATCCCCTAACATGGTGCTAATAACTGCCAAGTTTCTTTTAGTAGTAGCTAGTTGTTAAGCCAACATGAGTGCACATTAAGTGGAGCTCAAGTTGTAATATCCAATATTCCTTTAAAAAAAAAAACCTTTATAGATTGGGGAATTCTCAACCATCACACTGACAGTGATTCAAACTTTTTGAGATCCTTCACATTTGTGTATAATGGTTTTGTGGTTAATCACCCAAGTCAGGATCCTTATGGAAGGAATAGGTTTAAAATGTACTTTTAGCAAGGGTGTTTTCTCCTTTCGCTAATCACTATTTATGCCACGTAAGGAAATTATTTTCATAAAATGGAATCCAATATTTTTCTAACTCTTTTCATCTCTTGAATCTCCCTCTGTTTAAGAAAAAAAAGTATCCTTTTCACTGTAATGGGTTCATTTTTTTCTTTGTGAACCAGAGTAATACAAAATATTGAGAATGGGCATGATGAATAATCATAATTTTATTTTATTCCCAATCTCTCTTTCTCTCTATCTTTCTCTGTCTCTGTCTCTGTCTCTGTCTCTTTCTCTGTCTCTCTCTCTTTCTCTGTCTCTCTCTCTCCCTTCCCCCCCACCTTTCTGTGTGTGTGTGTGTCTCTCTCTCACCAATGGTAAATCCCCACTTTTAACAACCAACACAGAGCAAAGATCAGCAGGCTACCAAAGTTCCTGAGTCAATGAGAGGGTAAGTGACTTACCCAGAGTCACACAGCTACCATGTGTCAGAGTGACTTGAACCCAGACTTTCTTACCATAAAGAGAGCCCTTTACCTACTACCCTGCACTGACTCTCAGCTTTTCCCTAATTTTCTATAAATAAATGGAAGACATTAACCATCCTCTACAATTTAAGAATAAAGTTCATGTGATCAAAATGTATAACCATTTTGACTTTGCCTCAGTCAAACCATAGGAGCTCCTTGAATTCCCATTTCCTCACATCAAAAGTTCTGGAAAAGGAATGGACCTATAGATCCGGTACTCAAGTCATCATTTTATAGATAAGAATCATAAAAGTCAGATGACTTGTCCAAGGGCACACAGGAAGGACATAGAAGAAGGATTTGAAGCCAGGTTCTCTGAATCCAGGCATAATGCCCTTTCCTCTGTGGCATCCTGTCTTTTTTGTCATCTTCCAGCACTAGCTAGATATAATCTGAATAAAATGATAATATTCAGTGCCTTTACCTTTATTTCACTGAAATAAACTGGGGTGTATTTTTTCCTTCTTTTCTTGCCTTAAATGTTACACTTGGTCCTTTCTGAATAACAAAGAAAGGAAAGGTCATGAAAAAAAGAAACTGGATTAAGGAAATAGACTTTAGAAATAGAAGCATGACCCAGTCAAGCAAATGACAGTCTCAGTACAGTCCTTCATGTCAAAAAAAACCAGCATCGATTTTTCTCAATTTTCCAAAAAGTGATAGACAAAGAAGGATGCATGGGTAGTAAATGATTACCTAGATGGCTGTCAAGGAGGAAGAAACTTGGATAATTTGAAAAAAGAATAAAGATCCATGATTCAGGCTTCTACAATAAACAGTAATTTGTTAGATAAAGCTAGAATGGGCCAGATGGTCATCCAGACCCTCTCCAGTTTCTGAATATGCCTCATTCTCGTATTCTGAATGGACTTTGAAGTTAATTGGGAGAATTGGAGGTAGGGAAGGACTTGCTCTGACCACCTGACTATAGACAAAGCTAGACAAGTGGATTTGTGCCATTGTGGAAGTCCAAAGAATGGAGTGGTGTAATATGATAAAGTCTGTTAGATTAAGATGCCCTAGAAGAGTGAAGCATTCATATCAACTCTGCAAGCACTTACTTATTCAGTACCTACTTTGTGCCAGTAACTTTGAGATACTAAGTAGACACAAAGACACATGTGAAAACATCCCCTGCCTTCAAGTCTTTTATGTTCTACAAGTGTAATTAAACATGAGGAACAATATGTGCACAGAGAGGAACTGGGCACCTATTACATCTGCTTAACCCTAAAATAATAGGAGTAAATCGCACCCTTCTAATGACATTAACAACCTTTGATACAATTGACATTTTTTGGTTCCTAACTGATAAAATTTACATTACTTTTCTCCCTATTTTCACCCAGTTCTAATCATCTTTGGGAAGTGAAGGAGGGTTCAGAGGATGTAAGGAGAGTTTGTATTTTTTCATTGTTTCATGGTTTGTCATAGCAAAAAAAATTCTGTTACCTCTTGGTCAATGGAGTGCTAAGGTGCCTTTTCATATTTATCTAGTCTAGTCTTATCTGGCAGACTCAGTCTGACATTTGGACCTTCTACAAAGCCTTGGCAACATAGCAGACCTTTGTCGAGCTAACATTGCACTGATCTAGCTTTTGACAGTCCTGAATCACCTCTGCATCAAATGAGGTACATTTATCACTAAGAAAGGGCATTTGAAAATGAATGAATAAAAAGCAAGAAGAACCATCAAGTGGTGAGAGTGAAGGATAACAGATGGGTAGACTAAGTGCTCTATTGATGCCATGAAATCTAAAAAAAAAAAGAAATCTAAAAAAAGTATTCCAGCACCTTAAGTGGATTTTCTGTGGGAAAAAGCAAATGGACAATGATGGCATTGGTTATAACGGCAGAGGTAGACTGCAATCTGTACTGGTTAGAAAAGGTATACGCAAAGCTATACACTGAAATCAAAGATGGACTGAAGTATTAAAGAAATTGATGAGATTCATCATTTTTTCATTCATTATTTAAGTGTAAGTGTTCACCGAAGTCACAAGGAGACCTTTGAAAATTTTTTTAAAAAAACATAATCCCCAGGAATAAATCAATGGCAGATATGATAAAAGAGTCACAAACTCAATATAAAAGGGGTTTTTAGGGGACAGAGACAAGATGGCAGAGTAAAAGCAGGGACTTGCTTGAGATAGCCTCCAAATCCCCCCAAATATCTGTAAAAAAAAGACTCTAAAACAATTCAAGAGCAGCAAACTCCACAAAATGATGAAGTGAAACAAATTTGCACCCTAAGACAACCTGGAAGGTCAATAGGAAAGGTGTGTTGAACTAGGCTGGAAGAGCAGCACAGTCTGGCCCCAGCTCCAGGACAGTGTGGTGGCAGTACCAGCAATAGAAGCAGCCCCAGTAGCTGCTGCTGCCGCCGCCACTGCTTCAAGAGTTCAAAGCCCACAGATAGTGCTGGAATTGAGAAGCTAATCAGAGGAGAATTTCAGGGATCTCTTTGCTGGCACAGAGGCAGGATTCTCTTGCTTTGCTAGTGCTTCAATTTGGATCACAGTCCTGGGTTGCAGCCCTGGAGTGAGGAGGAGCCCCAGTGTGGCAGAGTTCAAGGCAGCAGTGAAGAGGGAAACTTCACAGTTCTAGGGCAGAAAAGACTGCTTATGGTCACTCACAGACCAGAAGACATACCAGGAGAGAAGTAAACACCTCTCCTTTGATCATACAACCTGGACGAACTGAAAATTCACAGGTCTCTAGGAATATCTCTGAAAACAGTTGCACAAAACACCTCAAGCTTCCACACTTGAACAGAGACCTACCTTAACAAAGAGCTAAAAAGTCAAGTAATTATCTGGGAAAATGAATAAACAGTGGGGAAACATCAGACTATAGAATCTTACTTTGGTGACAAAGAAGATCAAAACATACAACCAGAAGAAAATGAAGTCTAAGCTCCTACTTCAAAAGCCTCCAAGAAATATATGAATAGATTGTAATCTAAGGACTGGCTCAAAAAGGATTTTGAAAATCAAGTAAAAGAAGAAGAAGAAAAATTGGGAAGACAAATGAAAATGATGCAAAAAAATCATGAAAAATGAGTTAATAGCTTGCTAAAGGAGACCCAAAATATGCTGAAGAAAATGACACCTTAAAAATAGACTAACCCAGGGGCGGCTAAGTGGCGCAGTGAATAGAGCACCGGCCCTGGAATCAGGAGGACCTGAGTTCAAATCCGGCCTCAGACACTTAACACAAAAAACTAGCTGTGTGACCTTGGGCAAGTCACTTAACCCCAACTGCCCTCCAAAAAGCAAAAAAAAAAAAATAGACTAACCCAAATGGCAGAAGAAGTTCAAAAAGTCAATGAGGAGAAGAATATCTTACAAATCAGAGTTGGGCAAATGGAAAAGGAGGTCCAAAAGCTCACTGAAGCAAATAATTTCTTCAAAACTTGAATGGAGCAAATGAAAGCTCATGACTTTATGAGAAGTTAAAAAATTATAAAACAAAACCAAAAGAATGAAAAAATAGAAGACTGAAATATCTCATTGGCAAAAGAACTGACATGGAAAGTAGATCCAAGAGAGAAAATTGTAAAATTATTGGACTACCTGAAAACCATGATCAAAAAAAGAGACTAGACATCATCTTTCAAGAAATTATTAAGGAAAACTGTTGTGATATTCTAGAACCAGAGGGCAAAATAGAAATTGAAAGAATCTACCAATCACCTCCTGAAAGAGATCCCAAAAGGAAAAGTCTAAGGAATACTGTAGTCAAATTCTAGAGTTCCCACGTCGAGCATAAAATTTTGCAAGCATCCAGAAAGAAATAATTCAAGTATTGTGGAAATACAATAAGAATAACACAAGATTTAGTGGCTTCTGCATCAAGGAATGGGATGGCTTGGAATATGGTATTTCAGTGATCAAAGGAGCAGGAATTAAAACCAAGAATCTTCTACCCAGCAAAACTGAGTATAATATAATATATATTCCCTCCGGGAATGAGTTGACCTAACTCTCATTTGATTTGGCTTAAGGAGGGAATAACAATAAGTCAATTGATTATGAAAATCTCTTACCCTACAGGAAAGTAGGGGGAAGGAGATAAAAGGGAGGTGTGATGGAAAGGAAGGCATACTCAATCAGGTATGAAAATATATCTTACCCTCTATGGATGTTAGGGGGAATGGGATAGGAGAGGCAGGAGTGATAGAAGGGAGGGCAAATGGGAGGAAATGGTAACCAGAAGCAAACACTTTTGAGGAGAGACAGGGTCAAAGGAGAGAATAGAAAAAATGGGGGGGTGGGATAGGATGGGGGGAAATATAGTTAGTCCTTCAAAACAGGACTGTTATGTAAGCATTTTGCATGACTATACATGTATAACCTATACTGAATTGTTTGTCATCTCAATGATGGTAGGGAGGGAGGGAGAAGATATGAACATGAAAGTTATTTTTTTAATATTAAAAATTGTTTTATATGCAACTGGGAAATAAGATATATAGGTAATGGGGGTATAGAAGTCTATCTTGCCTTACAGGAAAATATGAAGGAAGGATATAAAAGAAATGGGAGGTAATAGAAGGGAGGGCAGATCAGGGGAAGGAGTAATCAGAATGCATAACATCTTGGGGTGGAAGAGAGGAAAGATGAGGAGAAAATTTGGAACTCAAAATCTTATGGAAGTGAATATTGAAAACTAAAAGCAAATTGATTATAGATGTAAATTATGAAAAGGGATTTGAGTTATAGAAACCTGGTGCAATAGAAACCTGAGCAAGTCTCCCTCTAGCACATTCCCATGTGGTCATCTGGTCATTATTTGACCTGTTCAGTTGTCTGCAATGATTATTCTTCTTGACATCATACTTCTACATCTCCTTCTTTTCTGTCTCTGATGAAGAGAGTACCCTTCTCCTCATCAAGTCAAACACTTTTACATCCACCCTTGATCCCAGCCTCTCCTTTCCTTTCCAGAAGATTGTGCCAACTATCATCACCATCATCATCATCATCATCATCATCCTCCTCCTCTCATCATCAATCTTTTCTCTTCTTTACCAGCTTCTACACTACTACCTGTGAAAGCATTTATATCATCGATATCCAAAAAAGACAAACTATCAAACAAACAAAAACAATAAAACATCACCTGGGTAACTAGGTGGTGCAGAGAATAGAACACTGGCCCTGGAGTAAGGGGAACATGAGTTTAAATCTGGTCTCAGACGATTTATACTTACAAGCCATGTGACCTTGGGCAAGTCATTTAACTCCAATTGCCCCTCAAAAAAAGCAAAAAATAAAATAAAATAAAACATCACCATCTGAGCTAGTTAGTTTGTATCTCTCCTTTTCTAAGTTTAACATATTGCAAATGTCATCTGCTTTTGAAGCCTCCACTTCCTCTCCTCTCACTCAGTCTCTTCTAAATTTTCTAGAATTAAGCTTCCTATTTCTGTATCACTGTATCACTCAACTGTAAGCATTCTCTCTCTCTCTCTCTCTCTCTCTCTCTCTTTCTCTCTCTCTCTTCTTTCCTCCTTCCTCACTTCCTCCCTCCCTCCATCCCTCCTTCTCTTCCTCCCTCTTCCAAATCTTAATTGTGAAATTGGATAACCTTTCCTCAATCTTCCTTGATCTCCCTGTAGCCTCTGATACTGGTAATCAATTTCTCCTATTGGATATTTCCCCCTATTTGAACAATTTCTTCTTCACAGTCTACTTTGATGGGTCTTTATCTATTCTATAATCACTATTTTGGGGTATTCCCCGAAGTTTTTTCTAGGGTCCTACTCTCTTTTTCACCTATTCTCTTTTGATGAGTTCATCAGCTCTGCCTACCTTTAATTATCATTTATAGGCTGATTATTACCAGATCTGTGTAAATAATCCCAGTCTCTCTCCTGAGCTGTAGCTCCCTCTCATCAATGTTTTTGAACATTTCAGATTGAATGTTCCAAACTGGATTTCTCATATCATCTCAAACACAACCTCTCCTAGACAAAACTCATTCTATTTTGACCCAAATCCACCCCTCTTCTAAACTCCCATATTACTGTCAAGGGTACTATCATTCTCCGACTTATCCACTGTCATCCTTCATTCCCTTACCTCACATCCAGAAACTTAGCAAACCTTGTAATTTCTTCTTACATAACATCTCCTTTAACTATCCCCTTTTCTCCATTCCTAAAGTCACCACTGTAGTTAATGGCCTCATCACCTCTCACCTAGACTACTGCAGTTACTCCCCAATTCATCTCAGTGACTCAGGTCTCTTTTCACTCCAAGCCATCCTTCATACAGATTCCAAAGCAATTTTCCTAAAGTCTTACTCAAGAAACTCTCATAGCTCCCGATTGCTCATAGTACCCAATATAAACTCCTCTGGCTTGTTTTTGAAGCTTTTTATGACCTGGTCCTTTCTTCTTGCATGTTACTTTTTTCCACATCTTTGAGAGTCTCGGCATACTGGCCTGCCTCATATATGATCCTACATTTCCCACCTCCAAGCTTTTACATCAACTGTTTCACGTTCCTAGAATAAGCTCTCTTTTCATTTTTGCCTCTGATAATTCCTGGCTTCCTTGATGATGCCTTATGAGAGACTTTTCCACATTTTTCTAATGCCTTCTCCTCAAAAGTTCCATTCCATTTATTTTGTATTTAACTTCTATATTTATTTTTTCAGAATATAATAGTTATAATCAATTTTTAAAAGAGATGATTGGTTAGGAATCTGTAATGGTGACTTCAACTTCAACACTTGGTTCAATGCTGATAGAAGTGATTTGTTCTACAATTTTAAAAGGACTGTATAAATCAATAAGGCATTTGTGAATTCTCATCTTGAACCGATCCCAAGTCTTTGAACCTTCACACAAGGAGTTTTTCTAATTGTGATTCAAAGTGTCTTAGTGGGCATTCAGACAGGTCACTTTACTTTCAAGCTCTTTTCTTTGGCTCCTCTCATTAGAACGACAGTGATGTCACACTTTGGTTGGTGAGGGTGATCTGGATGTGATGAATGACCACTTTGTGCTCCACAAGTGTCTTGCTGGTGTCTCTGAATGCCGTGGCAGTGGAGTGGCTTCCTGAGTTACTTGTTCCTCAGTGGAGTGAACAGCAATGAGTCAGATGGAGGAGAGGCAGGAATTGCCAACTCCATGCTGCTACAGCAGTGATACCTTCACCAAAGAGCTAACTTCTATATTTAAATACATGTTGCCTTACTCATTAGAATGGAATCTCCTTGAGAGAAAGGACATTCTAAGATCTGCATCTCAGATATTAGCATGCTCCTTTGCATTTAGTCAGGACTAAGTAAATTTGTGTGATTGGTTAAAATGTCTGTCTTAAATTAATATATCTTTCAGATACCAAAGAAAATATTTGAAAACCACTGTGAGATGTGTGTGTATAATGTTAACATTTAAGCATTTAGCATGTAAATAGATTAGTGACTACAAAGAATTTGCTTCATAAGGCCTTAGAGGTTAAAGAAACCATCAAGATCATCTTACCCAATGCCATCATTATACAGATAAGGAAACTGAGGCCCAGAGACATTAAATAACTTTCAAAAAGGTACAGAGGTAGTAAACAGGAGTACTATGATTGAAATCTAGATTCCTTGATCCCAAATCCAGTTCTCTCTCTAGTAAATGAGAATGGGCATTGCCTGTTAACATCTGTGGATAGATACATAGATGGATGGATGGATGGATGGATGGATGGATGGATGGATGGATGGATGGATGGATGGATGGATGGATAAACAGGTAGATAGACAAACAGATGGATAGATGAATAGATAGACAATGGATGGGTAGATAGAAAGATAGAGATAATAGAGATAGAGATGATACAGAAGTAAATTATAGGAATATGGAAGTAGGTAGAATTGCCTTCCTTAGAAAAACCTTTTTTTATATAACCAATATTTATATCCATATTTATTTCATGGTATATGGATATTCATATTGATATAAATGCTGTTGATATAAATGATAGAAATATAGCTATTTGCATTCATGAGATAATACTCATCAAATCATACTTCTTTCTTCTTAATTTTGGGTCTTCCTGTATCATGTAAATGACACCCACCAGAAAGGACATAAGAAGGAAGGATTACCTAATCCCTAGTTCCCTATATCCTCAGATTTCTTTTGTCTCATTTGTTCTAAGTGGCTTTGAGTATTGCCTTCTTAAGTGTTTCCACAGAGTTTTTTTTTAAATTCTGGTTAAAACATGGAATTGTTGAATGTAGATGCCTGCACAGTATACTGCCACCACCATCAACCACTGACTTTTGCATTTATTTCCTCCAGATGTCAATTCTATTTTTCATGCTGTTCATCACATGAGTGTGACATGTGTCATCAGAGGCTGCTCCTTGCTAAAGAGATATGACACCACCAGGCAAAATGTAAGCAGAATCATTTATTAACAGCTCCCTTCTGTTTAATTTGAGACCCTCTGATAATTGCTCCCAAATCAACATCAACTTGAACAATCTGAAGAAGATGAAGTCATTGCCCAGTTAGACACAGAGTAATTAAATAAGGAATTACAGAGCAGGAAAGAGGGACCCCACCCCACTTTAATATTTGGTTGCCATACTCCTTGCATGGTTTGCTTGTGTTTAACAACATTTGTCAAAATATCTCTTGAATTTTTAGTCAATAATGGGGTTCTGCTGGTTTCAAAATGTAGTTACCACATTGGCCTAGAATTTGAAACACTGGGATTCTAATATATGTCTGATAGTGATTTTCTCACATCACTTTGAAAATGTATTAATGGACCAAGAACTATGTACTTTCCCCCTATCTTGAAAATAGGAAGGACAAGTCTTATCTACCTCACGAAGAAAGTGATATAGTAGAAATAGACTATAAACTCCTCACAGGAAGGGCTTGTTTAATTTTCATCTTTCTATCCTAAGCATCTTAACATAGTGCTTTGCACATAGTAGGCATTTAATACATGCAACAGGCGTAATTCATTGGTTAAGTTTTAAATTGGTCTATTTATTCTGGAAAGCAATATGGAATTATGTTTAGAAAATTACTTACATGCTCCAGGGTCCCAGGGGTGAGGGTTCCCCATGCCCGGTCCAGACCTTTTGACTGAAATATCCTTTTGCTAGGCTTATATTTCAAGGAGGTTAAAGAGAGAAAGAAGGGTATCACACCCACCAAAATACATGTAGCCAATTTTTTTTTTGTGGTAGCTGAGAATTGTGACTAAAGTTAATGTCCATTGATTGAGGAAGAGTTAAATAAAACATGGTACAAGAACATAATAGATGGCCAAAATTATGGTAGCTATAACATACAGACCCCCTAAGGTCATTTTTCTCCTTTCTCAGGGTGTCACCTGGTTCACCATCTCCCTCTCCTACCTGTCTTGATACAAGTGGACTTTAATATCCATAAAGAGTCTCAGATTCCTTAACCATCTGTTTCCTCAATATCTGTAAGTCTCCTGACCTACTTCTTCACTTCATCTCAGCCACACATAGGGATGATCACACACTGGATTTTGCCATCACTACATGTGCTCCTCATCACTAATTGGAAGCTAACATTTCCTATCTCCTAAAACCTCTCATTCCATCCCTCCTTATGGTTCACTCCTCTTCAACTGGTTTTTCATCCTTGTCCAGGTCTAAATACCCTCCACTTTTTAGTTTTTTCTCAATCCATTATGTCTATTCTGAATTTCCATTCCTCTGTCTTCAACATTAACCTATTAGGTAGCCATTTCAAGTCTACACTGGCCTTTCCTCTTGAATCACTTGCCCTTGTGTTCCATCACCACTCTTCTCTCACTAGGCCTCAGTATGGGCTTGCTCTCACCTGCCTTCTCCATTCCTATTCATAAGCTACTGTGCAAAGCTGGAGGGAATTCTGTGACTGTACTACTGAGCTGAAAGTATGGAAATCCAATGGAATATCACTACAGCAATGTACTCCTTTCATTCTTCTCTAATATTTCTTAACATTATTCACCACAAAACCTTCTCTTCCTTCCTGAAACCTCCCACAATTCCTCTTCCTATTCCCCTATCCCTTTTCCCTAGGAAAAAAATGAGACCATTTGACACACATCCCATCTTCTGTGCTTCTCATCATCTCAAAACATCACTGTCTTCTCCTTTTCCTTAGTCTCTTACAGTGAGGTGACACTGGTCCTTGGAAAGGATATGATATATATGTCTATATCTATGTATGTATCCTTTAATATGATGTATACATGCATAAATATGTACATATGTTCATGTTTATGTGTGTCCATAAATATATGTACATATGTGTACATGTGTATGAACATTGAACACAGTGCTGGACTCATAGTACTTAATAAATGCTTCTTGATCAACTGATCGCTGTGTTGTAAGAAACGATGAAATTAAAGACCAGAGAAATATGAGAAGACTTATTCTGGATTAATGCTACGTAAAGAAGCAGGACAACAATATTCACCATGACACTAACAATGGAAGGAGAGCACAATATACCCGGGTTCAATCCTTGCTCTCCTGTTCACTATCTCTTGAACCCTGGATATCCGAGCCATCCAATTCTTCATCTTGAAAATGAGAGGTTTGTACTACATAACCAGCAATGTCCTATAACCTGTGAGATGCAGCAGGTCTGTGAAAATGCAAACACACGATGAGAAACAAGAACATTCTGACTTAAGGAGCCAACATGTCCTACAGTACGTGTGTGATTCATATAATCTCATTTTTATAGATAAAGCAAGGTCATAAAAATAATGACATTTAGTTAATATCCAATGACTTTTGGACTAGAAATAATTTCACCAAACGATCCGATTGTTTGACTAGAAGGCAGGTAGCCTGGCTTCACCATTTGCTGTTAATATCTTTTTTTTTTCCCCTAAAAGGCAGCACATCGTCATAGAGAGAGGTCTGGACATGGAATCTGAAAGCTCTTTCTGAAAGCTCTCAGAACTCCAACTTAATTACTCCCTGTGTGACCTTACTTGAGCAAGTGACCTCAGTATCACTATCTCCAAAATGGGGATGACAATAATTCTGGTTACCTACTGAACAGAGGAGTTATGAAGAAAGCTCTTTGCAAACTGCAAATAATTATTCAAAGGTGATTCCATTTCTCCATTTATACTTTCAATGAAATGGAAATAGGGCCACCTGTCCTTGTCTGCCCTACAGAGTTTCTAGGAGGATAAATAAGAATGCTCAGCCAGGTTCTCCCATTAGGTAAATTTCACTCTATCAAGTTGACTGAGGAAAAAGCTATGGCAAACATTATCAATGTCCACTGTGCCCTGGAGTAGGAAAATTTTGCCGTAAGCTCTTCAAGGGAAAAAATATTTCATCTATGCCTTTTTTCTTCCTGATCTTTCATGTTTCAAGTCAGTTTGATGTAGTGGAGAATGTTGGGATTCATTAAGATTTATTATTATAGAATAATAATCATTACATGAATATCAATCAATTAATCAAAAAATAAGCGCTTATTAACAGTTTCCCATGTGTCAGTCATGCAGCAGGAGCAGGAAATGATTGGAAAACACCATAAGGGCTGGCTAACATCCTGGAAATATTCAAAGAACCAGAGAAAGGCCTCCAACCAGTTGGGGAAGACCCCCTGTGGTATTTGTAGAGAGACATGGATAAACATGCCCCAGTTTGAGGAGGTGGGAAGGAGTTGTGATTGGCACCTTTGAAGTGAACACCTCCATTAGGGAGACACAGATCCATTGATATAGAAAGGCATTGATTCCTGTTGTGAGAATTTCATCTGCTTGCATGAGTAAGGACTAATTAGCTTTGTTTTAACTTAGGCATAAAAAAATTAAGGGAGCTTGGTGACCTAGGGGATAGAGTTGAGTGCTGGCCCTGGAGTCAGAAGGACCTGAGTTCAAATTTATCCTCAAGCACTTACTAGTTCTAGGACCCTGGGCACGTCACTTAACTCTGTTTGCCTCAGTTTCCTCACCTATAAAATGAGTTGGAGAAGGAAATGGTAAACTACTCCAGTATCTTTGCCAAGAAAGCCCCAAATGGAGTCACAAAGAGTCAGATGCAACCAATGGATTATACAGTAACAATAAACATGTGAGTATGAAGATATACCCATATGACAATTAGCATAATTCCAGAAGGCTTGGATACACTCAGTTGAATCTGTTAGCCAATAAGTCAATTTATAGACTAGTGAGGAACATTCCTTCATCAATTTGTGAAGATTATAGGTTTGGGCCATTGGAAAGAAAGCAAATAATGTCACAAAAGAAGCATCACATGCTTGGCTGAAAAGATCAGACACAATATTCTTAAAGAGTAATCATCAGTCTGACAGTGAGCTCAGTCAGATGGCATACTTCCTAGTGGTAGAGGAGCTCACTTAACTGTCTCGGGGCCTCATTTTCCTAACATGTAAAATGACGTGGTTGGACTCAGTGGCCTTCTAGGGTCCCTAATACCTCAAAATTTTTTATCTATGGTTCTATGAGCACTAGAGCCGAGAAACTCAGCAGAAACCTCACACAGGTTCGAAAGGGAACAGTCATGCAGACCCCCAGCTCTTCCACAGGATAGAATCCATTGCCTCTCAGTCAGAGAACTCATGATGAGGCCACTGCCCTAATGCAGTCCTCTCAGGGAAGTGGCCCCCAGTAAGAAAACTCAAGAGTTGTTGGGGTTTTTTTTCCTTTGAGAGACAATTTCCCTTCAACCAGATGACAGTAAAATACTCATGACCAGGTCAGGGATGCCTCATAAAGCCCAGAGACAAGCCTACTACAGAAATCTGAGTAATAAAACTACACAAGAGATTTGTCCCTTAGATGATTTGAGGGCATAAATCTAAGGTAATTTCTGGTAGGTCAAACATTCAAAATAAAAAGACTAAACATTTCATAAGGTCATAAACAAAACAAGCTGTGGAACATCCTGAAATGTCACAGAAGGTGTTCAATCCAAACAGCTTTTTGATCTTCCCATTATACTTCAAATGCTATCCTATATATATATATATATATATGTATATATGTATATAAAATGTTGTTTGGTTTGAATGTGCAAATAATTAAATGGACCTTCCCCTTATAGAAGAGTATAGGGGAGTCAAGACCAACAAGTATGAGGAGTAGAAGGAAATATGGGGAAAAAATGTTATGAGAAGATTCAGACCAAATTAAGTAGAATTTGAAGATGGAAAAACACATGTATTATAGCTGTGAAGAGGAAAATGAATGAGAATAAATGTAGAAACCAAGACTCCCAATGGAGACCTAAAAGGGATAATTAAAAATCTGTGACATCTAAAGGACTGAAGTTAATTTATTTGGATAGAAATAAGTGCAAGAGAAATAAGTTGCCCTGGGGATGAAGAGCTAGCCTCTCCTTCAGGACCACTGGCATCATTTCAATCCTGCCTCCAACAGACACAATCTAGCTGCCTGACTCTGACTCCTCATGCTATAGACGGCTCTCCAAGACTCTAAATTTCATGGGAATTGCCAACCTGCATTAGTGAAAAGACTTCCCAAGTGTTCTAATCCTAAATTGCTGATACTGAAAATATCCTTCACCCCCCCCTGCAAAAAAATGAATCAAATCAAATTTGAAAAAGAAGCTCAATCAGTCCAAAGAAATTGATCAAAAAATTTAGTCAGCACTTATAATATTCCAAGTACTGTACTAAATGTAGGGGATATAAAACTTGTGACCAGTGGAAACCTAATTGGATGCTTCTGAACAGGATCTCACCCCTTTCTGCAAATACCTGAGCTCTGGCCAACAAGCTAGACAAAACCAGGCAACCCATACCGTATTGTATACCCTTCTCTTGCCATGTGCTAAAAATATTTATACCCAAGGCTCACTGCCAATTTCCTTGGGCACAACCCTTCCCTGCCCTTTCCTTGTCCTGCTTGGGAAATGTTATTCCAGGTGCCAGTATGAGACCATCAATAGGCTTCCTTAACATCCTTCCCTTAGACTTTGCATGTACAAAAAACTTTGCATAGCTTTCCCTTATATAAGCTGAATAAAAGGATCTAATGTTTTCAGAACTTCCTGGGTCATCTAATTAATCTGTAAACCCCTTCAAATCCTAGAAATGGAACAAGCCACCTTTTATTTCTTTTGTCCATCTGCCACAATCAAGACCAAAAACCAGATGCATACATGGTGAAAGACTTTAGTTTTCAGATTGAGATCAGGTGGGTAAAGAGATCAGGCACTTGTGGCAGCCTCGTTCCCTGGGCCTCATGAAACCAATTGATGAATTATTCTTAGTAGTTGGGCACAGAATACCCCTTTAATTGTCAGCGTCTACTCACTAATGAGAATAAGAGTTAGGTACAATGTCCGTTGTCAGGGAAATAATCTGTTCTCATTGAAAGTCAACGTATTCCATGTAGAAATAAACAATAACAAATATTTGAGATAGGAACTCCGAAATCACCAAACAGACAAGGAAAGCAAGGACCAAGGAAGGGAAGAGCCTAGGACAAAGTCTTAGAACAAGTGTCCATTTTTATTATGCCAGAGCTAACATGGTAGGACTAACTGACTAATATCAGTGCCTCAAAGTCACGGGTTCTAGACCTCCCTTTGATATATATTGCCTGTCGGACCTGGGCAAGTCCCTTGACCTTCTAGTGTTCTGGGAGACCTTTGAAGAGTATTCATCACAGACAAGGTGCCAACCTGCATTAGTAGAGGAAGTTCCCTCTTCCAAATAATCTCTCTACCAATGAAATGATAGGTCTGCTCCCTATCCATATATTTCACATAGGTAACTTGTATACAATTCTATGTGGATATGTTGTCTCCAATAGAACAGAAGCACAATGAGGGTAGATTCTGTCTCATTTTTTTCTTTGTATCTTCACTTCCTAGCACAAAACCTGGCACAGAATAGGGACTAAATAAATGCTTTCTGATTGACTGGTAGGCTGAATCAGAATCATAGTCTATAAGTATCATCTTCTAGCCAAATACTTTCATTGTCTTCCCCTCTAATCTGGTTCTGCTCCAAATTTCTCCTCTATCTGTTTAGGGCATTACCTTCTTCCCAGTCACCCAGGGTGGTAATCTCAAAGCTATATTTGGTCCCTCTCTCTCATTTGCCTATTACATCCAGTCCCTTAATTAGATTCAACCACTACAACATTCATTTTGTCTTTCTCTATTCTCCACTCAAAGAATCACTAACCCCATCACCTTTCACTTGGATTACTGTCATAGTCTCCCAATTGACCTTCCTTCTTTCAGGCTCTCTTCTTGGCCATGCATCAAATGGATTCTCCACAAAGTTGATAAAATCTTCCTATGAAACAGTTTTAACCATGCCACTCCTATGCTCAAGAAGCTTCCAGAAATTCTGTAAAGCTGGGGGTGGGAGGAAAGGGTAGATTCCTTAACCCGGCATTTAAGGCTCTCCCTCTGTAAATTAATTCTTACCTGGTAGATACCATGGCACAGAACTCTAGCTCAAAAGTCATTACACATTTTACTGTTTCAAGGTAATGAAGAATAAAAGAATATAGTGATAGCTAACATAAACATAGGGAATATTCCAAATTCCCAAAGAACTTTTCATACTTTGACTCATTTGGACAGCCTCATGCAGAAGGCACTGCAGATATTAGTGGCCCCATTTTATAGATGAGTAAACTGATCAACAGAAAGAAGGAAAGATTTGCTCTTACTCATACAGATAGGGTCAGAGGTGGGATGTGCCCCCAGGTTTTCCTGACTCCAAATCAAGAGTTCTTAGCTGTATATCTTTTGGTGGACAATATCATATTCCTCCTACATTCCTAAGGCACTTTGGCCAAGTATTATAATCCCTTTTGTACCAACCAGGTAACTCAGGGTCAGAAAGAATCAGTGACAACCGCAGGATCACACAGTGAGGGCATGATTTCGGAGAACTCACACCCAAGTCTATTAACTTTAGCATAGAGCCTTTTCTACTACCTCACAATCCTCTCCTACTTTCCTTATCAATACTATCAAATGGTTGTGGACATATCAGAGCAAATATCACATCTTAAAAACTGACCTTGATATGGAGCTCTACATTATATAAAAGCACTTCATAAACATCATCTCACTTGGTCTTTTGAACCATGTGAGTTGGGGGTGTTCTATAAGTACTGCACCCATTTTACAGATAAAGCTACTGAATCTCTGAGAAATGAAGCACCTGGTACATCTTCAAATGACCATGGAATTAATGGAACCCTGGGTCTCTCAAGACTACAGTTCCCACTTTCTTTTCACTGCCTTCAATACATCCTTATTTTGGACAAAGATCCAGCCCTTGCAAGGAATATCTAAAGGCAGCATGAGCCCCATCAGTATCAAATGATTTTTGAAATGAACATAGAACTAAACTCGATTTCATTCCTTGGCAAACATTGCTCTGGCTACAAATTCAAGCAAAAAATCAGCATACTAGGTGTCTCTTGCACTACCAGACAATGACAATTTTAAATGGTGGTCTACCCTCCACCCAAAACTGTAAAAGAGAAAAGTCACAAATTCCAAGACCCTTCTACTAAATGGCTGCCTGTCTCTACCAAGAAAAGAAGAAAAAAAATTCTGTCCCGTTTTTAGTGTCAAAATAACAAAACATAACCTGAGTTCATTATGGAAAGGCTCCATTTATACATCTTTAGATCTTTGAATTTTGTTTTTAATTAATTCTAGAAATTATTTGTTGAAGAAAGCACCATACTGTTTCAAGAATAAAATTATAAAATTGAAGTTCATTAAGATCGAAGGAAGTTTTCTATGTGAACTCAGAGTTGTTTTTGTTTATTTTTTTGTTTTAAGCACAGGTACAAAAGAGTGAAACTATGAATGAACAGAGAAATGCATTAGAGATTTTGTCATTAGGATTGAAAAAACAGTTGCTAAATTTTCAGAATTAGTTTTCTCTGTGGACTAACATGCACATCAACCTCAGGTTCATATTAAAATTGTTCCAACAATGAGAAGTCGATCCAAAAATATTTTAATTGCTCAGGAGCCCTTGCTTTTGTTCTGTCTCAAGAGAAAACCCTTCTTGAAGCTGATTTTTAACTAAATGGATTCAAAGCACTCTCATGGTTTCATTGAAATGAGGCTCTTTGTAAGCAGTGTGATTCTGTGCTCCTGTTAAATACCAGATGTCTGAAAAGCACGTGGAATAAAATCACCTGCATTTTTCCAGAGTGGGGCTTCACCAGAAACAGTTCCCATTTTTACTTGGTGATCCATTGAAATGATTACATACGCTGGCGCTGCTGTATGGGAAATTTCGGCGTGAATCCCAGTACTGGTTGTGTTGCTACAAAACTATGAACTACATAGATTTCTATAAAAAAAAAGCATCCAAGCATATACATTTATTCAGCCTGAAAGATCTGTAATCTCAGGTGCCAACCAATTTGCATTGGCTCCAAGTTTGCAGTAAAGGCATGAGAAGCAAAAAGAAGAGAATGAAACGGCTTATTTGGTGCCCACTTTCTGGTAGTATTCACAGAATGAGGAGGAGTCAATGTCTGATCAACTAGAAAGCCAAAGATTATATTCAATAAATTCATTTTGCATTAGACTGGGCAGGATATGTATACAGTATTAAGGAGAAACAATGATCAAGAGCTGAATGAAATAAGCAGCAAACGCCCAAATCTATTTCAAGCACCATCACCAGCATGGAGTCTTCATTACCAGGAATTATCTGAAAGGAAGGGAGAGAAAGCTTTTTAAAGTAATTCATGCCCTGGGTGCCCTGGGTGAGTCTAGGAGAGATTCCAAGAGAAAATAGATAATTATAAGCTACAACTTTAAAACAATCCATTTTTACATGCCTTATGTCCTAGGTCCATAAATGTATAAGTAGACAGAACCACTAATCCAAAATCTAGTCCAAATCCATTCATTCACAAGTGAGAAAACTAAGGCCCGGAGTATGACTTAATTAAGGCCACCCAAGTGATTGGAAACAAACCCAGTTCCTCTGACTCCAAATATAGTACTTTGGCCCCTGCATCATTCTGTTTTCTATCATTCCAACCATTTTTGTTATCTACTATTCCAATGTGTGGGTACCCTTCTTCTAGGCCTAGAATAATGAAATAAATAGTATCATTTCTTCCACAAAAGATATGTCAATCAACTCTCCCAGGAATCCACTCACCCTCTCTGTGACTTCTGGGACCAAAAAACATCCTTTCTGAGTCCCTACTCTCCACATGTGTTGTGTCACTCTATCCATGTGTAAGCACCTCAAGGACCAGAACTGGCTTCCTTCTTTATCCATAACATGAAGTAGTGCTTAATAAAAGCTTTTTTCATTCATTCATTCATTCATTCACTTAACCATAACTTTCAAGGTAAAAGTGATCTCAGAGTTCATCTTGTCACAGAATCAGAGAATTAACATAGCAAGAACTTATGGATCACACATCCCTAACATTCACATCATTTATAATGTGGTTTTTCTGAAGGGAAGATGCTACCTTGGGTTCCAGGGATAACCTTTTATTCTCTTAAAATAAGTTAAACTAATGACTGTGCAGCTCTGCCTCACTTAATTCCAATCCATGCATGATTCAGGACATCATCCATGATGTCACTGGTCCTCTTTGAAAACAAAGGACAAACAACAAGCTTGTGTGCTTCTCCTTAACAATCATCAAGGAGTAAATAGCTTTTTAGAAAAGACGTTCACTCAAACATGGTAATAAGAGCACTAATTAAAAAGCATCCTCCCACCCTCCAAAAATAAAAACAAGGGTAAAAGGCTGTGGGGAGAGTAGACATGAACAGTGGCATCATGGATGATGTCTTGATTTACACATGAATTGGATTTAAGTGAAGCAAAGTTGCACAAAGTCATCAACCTTACTTTCTCTTCCAGAGGCATCAGAGTCCAGTAGCAAGACAAAAGTTAGGATGACTGACAATGGCCCAGGATGCAGTGAGCGACCTATTTATACACAGCCACTGGAACAGATTGTCCTCAGCTACTCATTCCACTAGAGGAAGCCTTTGAATACTTTGGGTAGACATTTCCCTAACTCACCAATGGTTTTGTGATTTATCAGTTACCTTCAACCTGGTTTGGCTCATCTGCCAAGACTCCTTTACTGGGGTGTGGCCACTGTGCATGCTCCAGCTTCTTGGAGTGACAGGTGAAAGCTGGGTGAAGGTAGATACCAAAGGTAGATGAAAAACCCTACCCCTAGAGGGGCTACTTCTCCTTGGACACCATGTACTGT
>CM053600.1:190538753-190555508 GCA_028646575.1 Pseudocheirus occidentalis
TAGTTAATTTGGGTATTTATAACAGTCAAAATGACTTATTTGCTCAAAGTTGTTCCTTTTCTTGTTTTGGGTTTTTTTTTTGGAGGGGGAAAGAAGGCCAATTGGGGTTAAGTGACTTGCCAAAGGTCACATGGCTAGTTTTGTGTTAAGTGTCTGAGACTGGATTTGAACTGAAGTCTTCCTGACTCCAGGGCTGGTACTCTATTCACTGCACCACCTAGCCACCCCTCAAAGCTGTTCTTAAAACAATATTGCTATTACTGGATACAATTCTCTCTTGGTTCTGCTCTTTTCACTATTCATTATTTTGTGCAAGTCTTTCCATGTTTTTCTTAGATCACTGAGTTCCTCATTGTTTTAATAGGACAGCAGTATTCCATCACAATCATTTACCACATATTGTCTACTCTCTTATATTATGAACACCTTAGAGGCCAAGAGTGCTTTTGTCTTCTTTATATCCTTGTATTTAGCACAGTGTGTGGCACATAGGAGGTCCTTCATAACTGCAGACTGATGGCCTCCTATCTGAGAGGAAGAAATGACTCCTATTAAGGTCTTGTAGAAATGAATGCCTCTAAGGCTTTTCCAACTCATCAACTTGGTGATCCCAAATCTGAGCCTTTTTAAACTGTACTGCAGCAAACTGAAGGAGATATGGTTCATAGATGTTGCCTTGGTAGTTATTTATAGAGAATCATGGAACAGAAAGGAAGTTTCTCCAATTATTGTCTTGCCCCAGAGTTAAACCACCAACCAAATAATCAACAAAATACTGATACCAAACTTAATCTTACTAACAGTTTTTTAAAAAAGCAATTCAAAATAAGAAATGCATCCTCTCATGCCTAAAAAAATGATCAGTGTCTAGATTTTCCTTTGGCCCTTCCCAACCACTCCTACATACACTCCTTCTATTTGACAGCTTTTTACAAAAATAAGAGCCAAAAGAA
The DNA here is from genome assembly GCA_028646575.1 of Pseudocheirus occidentalis. NCBI lineage: Eukaryota > Metazoa > Chordata > Mammalia > Diprotodontia > Pseudocheiridae > Pseudocheirus > Pseudocheirus occidentalis. The sequence goes on from CM053600.1 coordinate 190,539,707, forward strand.
GGAAGTATGCTTCAGTAAGCTGTTATGGGATGTGAGTACCCCCATAAAGATAGATCCCCCTGAAAACTCAGTGACAGAAAAGAATGGTAGCATAATGAAAACAGGGATTTAGATGGGAATTTTCCAGCAATAAGGTTGTTATCCTTTGTGATTTTGTGCTGTTATCACAGAATTTTGAAGAAAACTTTAAATTGGGAGAAAATAAGGTAATAACAGACAAAATCTTGGTCCCCATGCAACTCATGAAGGCTTGGTGAAAAGGGTTGTGGGTGGGATTTTGAAAATAACTTTCTCTCTGTTGGAAAACAAAACTAAACCAAACTACTTTTATCTTTAAAGGAAAAGAGATGAATTGTTGGAGAAAATAATGAATTGTGAAAGCGACTTCAGAAGCTTTTTTATGGTTTTTCATCCACAAACTATTAAATTTAACTTGAGAAAACTACCCTTCCCCCTTTTAAACCAGTAGCTCAGCTGAAATACCCCCTTCCTAGAGATCATATAAGGTTGTGTCAATCCTGTAGCATTATCTTCTTTGGACTCTATCATAAAAGCCACACAGAGTAACTCACATCAATTACAGAAATTTGGCTGAATAAATTGTGATTGCTTTGTGATGAGGAATGCTTGCCTCTGAGGTTGGCAGCCTGGACAATTTAGACACTAGTATTTGTCAGCCTAACCTAAACCATGGGAAAAGAGAAAGGGAAGGGGGGGCACTCTATTGTTACTTTCCTAAACTTCAGAATTGTGGAACTTCCTACCTTTCTTCAAATAGGATTCTTCCAACAGCCTCTTTACTTTGCTTTTCCCTCCCTCAAAAGTCCAATTGCTTTCATTTGAGCCACTTTGTTAAAATACGACCCATCAGAAAGTTGGCTGAAAATGATGTTCCAGTGATGGTTTATGCACCTTCCCTTATCATCATGCCTTACTATATAATGTAAAATCAAATCCCAGCCAGGGTCCAGGTCCTCATTCATTACACACCTGAATTCAGAGTAAAGAAAACCTGGTTTGTGTGATCTTATGCATACCACTCAACCCCACAGTGCCCACAGGAAATTCTCTAAGACAATCAATCTCAAAGCAGATATCAACATACAATACTAAAGGGAATTTCTTCTTTGGAAGTTATCTTTACCATTGGAATTTTAGGTCCACTTTAAAAAAATGGACAAGGCACTATGTTAGGCATTAAATATATAAAAAGAAAATAAAGTAGATCCTGTCCTCAAGGAGCTTACATTCTACAGGTAGGAAAAAAGAAATAAATAAGTACCCATATAATAATTTAATGAGAGGGTATTAATAAATGGGAGATCAAAAAGGCCTTCCATAAAAGATAGCCCAGAGTCTGAGCCTTGAAGGAACCCCTCTGGATCCAGGAGGTGTACTGCAAGGAAGGAAAAAGATTTACCTTTAGATTACCTCACCCCCCCCCCAGTAATGACTCAAGAGCAAATCAAAACTCTACTTCCTCACTGAGTACTTCTCAGACCGAAATTATGGAAGACCAGATCCCTTCCTCTGAATGTTTTCCTGACTCAAAATCCCTCATTCTTTCCACTCCTCTTTACTATCTCAATGATAAGCAGCCATGCTTAGACAATTTGACATAGAGGATAAAGCCAAGTTCGGACTCTTACTCATACCCACTGTGTGATGCTAGGCAACCCCATAAAGTGGGGATTCTTAAGAGAATTAATAGATTCTTCCCTCTCCTGTTGCCTTTCTCCAAACACTGTCCAGTTTACCAGCATCTTCCCTAAGGTATGATAAGTGGAAATGCTCCAGCTGCAGTCTGATCACAGCAGGGTAGGGCAGAACTATCAGACCCTTACTTCTCTCAAAACAACCCAATGTTGTATTAGCTTTTTGACTGCAACATCAGAATGAAGGTACAAATTGAGCTTGCAATACAAAAAAATTCCCAGATCTTTTATCAAAATTCCATCTAACCATGCCTCCCCATCTCATACTCAGGTTTTTTTAAACCAAACAATAAGATATCACATATATTCCTAATAAGTGTCACATCATTATGTCTGACTCTTTGTTCTAAACAATTGAGATCTCTTGGAATCCTGACTGTTATTCAGTATGTTGGCTGTCCCTCTCAGTTCTGAGTTATCTGTGAATTTCATAACCATACCATCCATATCTTTACCCAACTACATTATAGAAGATGTTACACTATCCAGATCCAAGCACAAATCCTTGGGGTCCTTCATTAGAGACTTATTTTAAGCTTAATTTGAATGAATAATGACGATACTTTCAATCCTTTCATTCAAATATTTTAAATTCATTTAAGTATCCTATTTCCATGCAGTTCAACTAGGGACAACAGGAGACATATAGCCTGCCAACGTCACCAGTGTATCTGGAACTAGATTAAAATGTAATTAGGAAATGTTACCGAAATAAATGAAAATACAATACAACAAAGATAATGTGAATTCATGATTTTCTAAGTCAATATGCAACCTAATTCTATTTGAGTTTGACACCACTGGTCTAGGCCATATCTTACCATCTTTCCCACAAGAATAGGATTTCTCAATTGCTTTGAAAAAAATCTCAGTAAATTATATCAATGCTACAAATCCATTGGCCCTGTCAATCAAAGAAAAAGAAGACTGGCAAGACATGACCTCATCAAGCTATTATTGCTCTGTTATCACTGTTCCCTTTTCAAAATATTCAGTAACCATCTCTATAATGATCATTCCAGAATTTCAACAGGAATATTCACTAACCTATAGTTTGCAGGCTCTAATCTCTTCTTGTTTGTTGGTCCATCTCTTAAACAAATGGAGATGACTTCTGGCCATCTCCAGTCCTGTGCTATCTCATTCTCCATGAGCTGTCATATATGACTGAGAGAATGTTAATATGTGAAAGGATAGGAATCTGTTTCAATGGATTGAGAAGCCACACCAATGAAATCACAGATTCTTTGAGAATTGAAGTAAGACATGAATATTACAAGGAATTTGATATTCTCTTTAACATATTTGAACACTAAGGTTCTAATTATATGTGTCCCACTTCCCATATGTCACTAAATCTGGACTTCAGCATTTGTTTTCCATGACATTATTTTAAATTCTTTCTCTCTGTTACTCTGGCCAAATCCTGAGTGTATCTCTCCACTGAGCTATTTCAAAGGTCACCTCAATAGATCTTCCACCCAAAAATACTACCAGACTCCCAATATTAAAGCTCCTTCTCTCACTACAAGAAATGACGATGTGGGAATATTTTTTTAGAAAATCTTCAGCTGAATTCTAATAAATGTTTAAAATCCATGTTCAAAGCTCACACACAGTGTATCCTCAAAATATCTACATTAATTCTGTTTTCATCCTCCATTTCAAATATGTTATTCCCCTTGCTACCTGAGATTATATGTAATTCCCTACCTACTCTCCTGAATGCAATCTCTGCTCATCCCATAACAAACTACTCATTTGACCGTCTGTCAAATTTTCTGACTCCTATGATCTGTTTTCTAGCTCTGAACAAATGCTCTCACATCAGAGTCAAGGGATGTCCCTAAGATTTCAGGGATAGGAGCTCCTAACCCTTAACGTTGCATTAGGAAAAAGGCCAGGAAAACTGGTTAATAAAGGACCTAGCTTTGTTTTGGCCTAACCTGAGTCTCTCAGTGTAAGGTGGTGCTTCTGGAGACCACAGAACGCCAGTAGCTATTATTCACAGGTACAATGGACAGCAACAAGTAAGACCACAAAATCTCAGCGTGCCTAAGGATAAAGCAAGCTACCCACCCCCTGCAGAAGTGATGGGTTTAAGGTGCAGAAGAAGACGTCCTTTTTTGGACATGACCAAAGTGAGAATTTGTTTTTCTTGACTATACATACCTAATCCAAAGGGTTTTTTGTTTTCTTTTGGTTTTTTCCCCTTTAATATTGAAGGGAATTGAAAGGAAGAAAAAACAAATACTTGTTAATTGAAGAAAAAGTACAACAAATAAACATGTAAATAGATGTACCTAGAGACCATCTAGTCAAATCTAGAACAAACCTGGTAAATGGTCCTCTGGCCTCTTCTTGAAGGCTTCTAATAAGGAAAAACACACAATCTCCAGAGGTGGCCCAATCCAATTTTACATAAGTCTACTTTCCTAAGAGGCAGCTAGATGACTCAGCGGATAGAGAGCTAAGCCTCAAGTCAGAAAGACCAGAGATCGAATCTGGTTTCAGATGTTTGCTATGTGACCTTGAGCAATTCACTTAACTTCTGTTTGCCTTGGAGGCTGCTACGTGGCTGAATGGGTAGAGCACTTGGCAAGGAATCAGGAAGACCTTAGTTCAGATCCAGCCTCTTATACTTACTAGCTGTGTGACCCTAGGCAAATCATTTAACCTCTGTTTCCCTTAATCTATTGGAGAAGGAAATAGCAAATGATCCCATATCTTTGCCAGGAAAATACCCTGTACATTATTGACATGCTATGGTCAGCTAGGTCACAAAGAGTCAGATGTGACTGAATAACTCAACAAAAATTGCTAAGTTTTTCCCAAAAAACATAAAGCTTAAACCAGCCTCTCTAGCATCTAGATATTGCTGATTTTCCTATAGTGCTTATAGTTTTGCCCTGTGGAACCAAGAGTAAACTCAGCTGGAGAACCCATACATCCACCACTCTGAGGCTAGGAGGGCCATGGAGGGGGCCTTCCCACCTGTAGGCCTGGCTGGGTACAGAAAACATCCCTCTGTTTTAGCCGCAGGATCATAAAAAGAGTTGCTGCTACAAAAACATCCCTGGGTTTCAACAATTTTCCCCAGGGCCTCTCTTTAATCCTTTGAAATTCAAATCATTCTCTTTTGAAATGCCTCCAGGCAATCAGCTAGAGACTGACCAACAAAGAAGCTGAATCATGGAAGATGTGTAGGGATGGATGGGGTAGATACTAGCTCTAAGCAGAGAACTGGTGAATACTTTCACCATATTTACAGAGATCTCTCCTTGCCCCTTATTCTCCTATTGTGACAATCCGTTAGACTTTGTACATTTCAGAAACAATCACAGTAAAAGGGAATTAATTGTTTATTGTTCTCAGGATTCTATCAAATATAAACACATTCTATAATTGATTAAGTTACTGTTTACCAAAAATCTGAGTCTACATTGAAGATAATTTAAAACACAGATTTACTTAAGGGACATTGATGTTTTGTTGCTTTGTTAATGAATATCTAAGAGGTATTTATCATCAGCAATCTGCTTTCTCCCAAAAGAAAAACAACTTTAAAACAGCACATGAAGTCCATCTGTCAGCAACAAATATCTCTCTATTTATTATGAAATTAGAGTGAAACTTGTATTTATGGGAAATTTCCAGGAAATGCATCTATTTGTTTTGGGTAAAACTTCAAAAATAACATAATTGTCACTGCAATAGAAGTCTCCAAGGATGCACACTGAAATTAAGTTTTTAAAATTAAATGGTAATTGCCCATTTTCATCAGAAATATTTATGACCTGGTGGGAGAGAGACATTCATGGAGAGAGGAAGATAAACCTAATAGTCAACCTTTCTATGGTGCTTTAAGGTTGGTGAAATGCTTTGTATGTATTGCTTCATTTGATTCTTACAACAAACTGGTACAGGACTAATGATTATTCTCTTCATTTTAGAGTTGAGAGAATAGAGACTGAGAGAGGCTAATAGATTTGGCCTGGGTCAATCAATTGGTAAGTTTCTGAGGCAAAATTTGAATCCATGTCATCCTAATTCCAAGTCCATTACTCTATCCACTGTGGCATGTTACTACTATTCCACTATGGTATGCTTCTAATGGGAGTCCCATATTCTACTGGCATCTAATATATACATACATACATACATACACACATACACACATACATATATGTGTGTATATTATATATAATGATATATGCTTCAATCAAAAGAATAGCCAAATTGGCAATATCACATGTCCATAAAGCTCTAAAGGTATATTGCAAATGAATACAGTCCAAATGACATTTGAATGAACATGTCTAATCTGTAAGTTGCATTTCTTTTTCATTTGTTAAAAGAAGGAATTCAATACACAAGGTAACCTGTCCTTCTGTGTCTTCTCTGATACGGTCCCTCTACAACAGGACCATGATTTGGGAGAACAAGATCCATATGTGTTCTCTTTAAGCTATTTGGACCATATGACTCTAACTTTAAACTGAAGCAGATGACACTGTCCTCAATAGAAATTTAACTAGGAATATGTAAACTGGATAGTTATCTGAGTGAAATCCGCAATCCCTTGCAATGGTCCCCAAAATGATGGAGTGGTGAAACTTCCATTGTATCTCCGAGTGTAAAATCTCTTGGAGATACCATATTCATATCCTATTATTCAAAATAGAGAAGGGTAATGAAGACTTAAGGGGATAAATGAGAAAAAGAAGACCCAGGAGTTTCAATGTTTGCATCTCAATGACACAATATTGGGCAGGAATGTGCTTGTGAATACATTTGAAAATATGAATTGTTCTCATTTCAGTAATCATTTTCCCTCCTCACAAACTCCTGACTGTGATTGCCTACAGGAATACTTCATTTTTCTTTTTGAACCAGCTGAATATCACTATTCCTTTTCCAGCCTTTTCCCTTGACAGGAACAAAATATTTATAAGAGTAAGTCCAAATACAGACTTTGGAAAAATGTAAATATACCTAAATGTACCTAAATAAAAATGTACCCAAACCTTGGAGAATATGAACATATTCAGCTCTGTCGATGACAGTAATCACAAAGCCATAAGCATATGGAACGGGGAGCTCAGCCCTGGAGTGTTAAGTCTGTCACTCTATCTGAAGACTCTGTAGACACAAATGCATAATATTTTTGTAATGATGATCAGGTCCACTAAATGCCTGACATCTCATTGAAGAGTAAGGAATCTAACCCATATTCCAGATGTTAAGTACTCAAAGCTCGACCTGATGTGACGTATGATATACTGCACAGAACACTTGACTATGTATCATCCTACCAGACTTTACCTCTCTGCCCCTTATTATTTGTTATTTGGGAGGGAAATTATTGAGGTTTCCTCAACCTCATATGTAAGATGGGTCTTCTCCTGAACTATTTTCTTAACATCTCACTGCTCCAGACTATTTTATAAGATTTTAAGTTGGAAACCAGGTACCAATCTGTAGTGATGAAAGGAGCATGCTCATCAGAAACTCTTTATGCCAATGAAATCATAAATACAATCCAAATTCAAAATCAAAATGAGGGTACTGACTGAGATGGTTTCCAAAGTCTCTTTAGTCACAAATTCATCATTAACCATGGGTCCAAACATCTATACACTTGTTTTCATTTAATAGGCCACAAAGTTAAAAGGCTTATATTTAGGCTAAGTCAACCCAAGATCAAACATCCAAAGAGACCCACAACTAGGCAATTGCAATAGGAGTCTTTGCTTTGAAGCATCAGAATGTGCACACTGATAATAGCTCTTACACTTTTTCAGCAACTAGATACAACTGAGCTTTTCACCTTGTGAACAAAATAATCATTTAAGTGAGAAAAGTTAGCAGATTCTCTGCTTCCCCTACACCCTCTCTCCCACCCCCAGGGATTATATCCCAAGTGAATTTCTCCCATGCTCAACCTTATCCTTCTTCCCCTCCCCCAAAACTCCAGGCACTCCAGTCATGATCTTGCCATGATTTCTGGCCACCTCCAAAAGGCCATGTGTCCCAAGGTCTTTCCCCAGTCCCCAACTAAATTTATTTTTTTAAATAAACAATGCTTTTAGGCCTTTGCCCCAGGTGGCAAGATTGCTAATCACAACTCTGCATCTAGACATAAAAATGAAAAACAAAGTCGATCTTTGGATACCAGGCTTCTAGATATATCCCATGTAGCTAAGCTTTTGCCTTGGGGACTTTGAATGAAATTCATCCCAAGTGTTTCTAATATGTTTTATTGTTCTGGGATATATTGTCTTTTATGGAGGAAATGGAGTCCGCAAATCCCTTTTAGGAGTAGAAATGGCACCTCTATTGAAGTTACATCCTATCACCCTATCTCACCATAGGTGAAGGATGTAGCCCTGCTTCCACCAAAGTCCACACCATGGGTTAAAGCATTTTTCATATAATAACAGAAAGCATATTAAAAATATGCAAATCTCCAACTCAAGTGTTAGCAGCTCCTGTCAAAAGGAATCAAAGATGAGACCCAGATATACTGAATCTTTCAGCGGATTCACCTCAAGAGGACCATTACCATTACAGAACTATGTTCTTCATACATACTTTATGAACAAACTTTTTTCACATACTTGAGAGGTTAGCAGTGCAATGCAGTTTGTCTGCTGCTTGATTTAACTGAATGCAATGCCCCGAAGGCATTTCTTAAAACCGTTCAGGGGTGGGGAGAGATGAGTACAATTACTGTTAACCTCTGACTGTAACTCATCCAGGTACCCCTAAAGCAAACATCTGTGTGAGCTCCAGTCTCCAAGGGGAATGCAGGGCGGATCCAGCCCACTATGCCTGTTTTGTTTCATGCACTGGAGGCCTATGCTTTCTTTAGTGATGAGTTAGTGTGGCTCAATGGCTAAAGCAGACTTGGCTTCAAAATCTACCACAAAATCTACCTTCTATCTGTGTGACATTAACCTCTTCAAATGTATTTCCTCATGCAGCAAGTGGGGAGGGAGAGCAGTGTGTGTTTCTCACTGATTATGAGGCTCTAATGAGATGTTACCCACAATGCCTTAGAAACTCTTAGAGAGCTCTTGTTGTCTGTCCACTCGTTCTCAGTTGTGTCCAACTCTTTGTGGCCCAACTTAAAGTTTTCTTGGCAAGGATACTAGAGTTGCTGCCACTTCCTTCTCCATCTTATTGAACTAGATAAATCTTAATTATCACTAACATCACAGAAACATAGGGCCATAGATCTAGAATTGAGGGGGAGTGAAGAGGCTGATGTGATTCAATATAACCATTTTATAGATGAAGACACTGCGGCCAAAATGGTCATGTGGGTTGCCCCTGGAAGCGTTAGAGGTATGATTTAAACTCAGACCTTCAAACTTCAGGAGTTCAAAGTAGGCTTTACAGAAAAAGTAGCTCCTTGAATGAAGACAAGGATTCTTAGGGACAGAGGTGATAACATAGTGTGTTCTAGTACACTCAACAGCTCAGGCGAATGAAGGGAGACAGAAAATGGCATTTTGGAAGTGCAGGGAATACCCAATACTCCATTCACCAACCTGGTTGTCTTCTGACTGCGTTCCAGTTTTTCAATATCTTCCCTAAAATGTGACCACCCGGACTGAACAAAATGCCCTCTATACCTATGAAGCAGGTAGGTGCTATCATTGAGCCACTTGGATAGATCCTTATAGAAACTACTTAGAGTCAGGAAGCCCTGCTTTCAAATCCAGCCTCAGACATTTGCTACTTGTGGGACCCTGGGAAAGTTATGTAATCTCTCTCCCTCCGTTTTCCTGTCTGTAAAATGAGTATTATAATAATAGTACCTACTTCCCAGAGTTGTTGTGAGGATTAAATGAGATGATGATGATGATGCATTTATGCTGTACTTACTATGTGCCATGCCCTGTGATAAGCACTTTATGATTATTATCTCACTGATCTTCACAACAAACCTGACAGGAGGTTACATGACTTGACCAGGGTCACATGGCTATAAACATCTTGGGTCACATTTGAACTCAGGTCCTCCTGACTACAAGTCCAGCACTCTCTTGTATCAATAATGTGATATTCACAACACCTATGGTGGTTATGAATATGCTGGTATAGTTTTGAATCACAAACTGTAGCAAACTCTCCACATGGAAGGCAGAACCAAGGTCTTTATTCAGAAACCCGAACACTGGGTCCCAAAACCAGAAGGACAAGTCCCAGAACCAGAAAGCCAAAATCATTATAGTGGTCACAAAGTTGATACACATAATTAATGCAGTGGACACCCACATTCCCAAGCTTTCACAAATAGAATAGGCTCCCTCAAGCAGGGATCCCTCTCAGACTCACGACAGTTCCTCAGCTTGGTCCTTGGAAGCTCTCAGTAGAAACTGAAGAAGGAGGATCTCAGCAAAAGGTGCAGTCTCCAGGTGATGACTGAGAGAAAATCTCAAGGTCCTCCTGGTTCTCTTCCATATATATAGTTCCTCCCTGTTCTGCTCCTTCCTGTTAAGGTGTTAACTACTCCCAAGGAGTTAACTTGAAGTAAGGAGCTAAGTGCCTTTACTAGGCGCCAATAGAAAGGGGCATGGAAGATCTTCTGATTTCATTAACATTAAAGTTAACTTGAAGTAAGGAGCTAAGTGCCTTTACTAGGTGCCAATAGAAAGGGGCATGGAAGATCTTCTCATTTCATTAACATTACATCTCTCCATCATGCCATCCAGTTGCCTAGAATTGAATATTTATCGAATAACAATGATGGTCAGTTTTATATTGTGCTTTAGAGTTTGAAAAGCACTTTCCATATGTCATCTCATTTGATTCTCATAACAACTCCATAGGGTAGGTGTTCCTATTAGCCCCATTTTGCAGATGAAGAACCTGAAGCTAAGAGAAATTCTTGTCTAGGGTCACACAGCTAATAAGTATCAGAGATAGGTTTTGAACTCAGATCTCTCTAATTCCCAATAAAAGATATCATACACAATGCCAACTACACTCATTGCTGTAGGACATTAAAAAAGACTGAGGACCCATTCTCTAGATCCCAAAGGATATAAGAGTTTATAGACTAAACATGGATGTAGAAAAATCCACACATAATTATAAGAGGACAGATGTGCCACACCTCAAGCAAGTGCGCCATATGGTAACGCAGATTTAGAGCAGATAGAACTCAGGGGGAACTTTTTTTCAGTTTAAATAATTCTCACTATTAAATGAGGGTAAAGGGTATACCACCTGACAAGTTCTAAAGGGCACTGAGCCTGGGCACTCACACCACAGTAGTTTTCAGATCTCTCTGCAGCTATCAATTGTGCCCACCCCTTGCAAAATATGAAAAATAGAGCCCTGAGTGTTTTCCTAATGCTGGTAAAAACAGAAAGTGCTGTCATTAAGAAACAGGTCTTTGAGAGTATATAAAGTGTGCAGAGAAAGAATGATAAGAGAGGATGTATTGTGGTCAAAGAGATTAGGGGATCAATCAAAGAAAGGAAGGGATGATAGGTGTGACTGTGAAATCAAGTGTGTATGTATATGTGCATGTGGCACTTCCAGAGATAGAGGGAGAGAGGGAAGGAGAAAAGAGGGAAGGGAGGGAAGGAAAGAGAGACAGAGAGACAGAGACAGAAGTTTGTGAATATGTATCCAGGTGCAGACATCCAGAAGATGTTGGGTTGTGGGCATATTGGGGACCATATCTGTATTTTTCATATTACTTCATCTGACACGATTCCCACATCTGAAGACAGTGATGAAAAGTCTCTGCTGGATGACAGAGGTCTGAGTTTAAGATAGTCTGCACATAGGAAAAGAGAATGCTGGTGGAGAGGGGGCCATAGAGAATAAGCTCATCCATAGTCAGAGGGTGGAAGATGATTAATTATAAGTGGGACCATAAAGAGAAAGCTTCCTTGTGCTTTTAACGTGTTGCCTGCTTATAATATTCAATTTGTGCATGCATGATTAAAAGTGAAGGGTTCCTGTTTCACCAGTTTGGGTCATGTTATGGTGATGTAAAGAAGTTGGAGTGAAAAGCACATGTGACATATAGTAGAAGAGTCTCATAGGGCACTAAGCCCAATATAGAAGATCTAGATTGTCCTAGAGCTAGTAGTGACATCAAAGACCAGCTAGTCCAACCTTATCCACTTAAAAATGAGGAAACTAAAACGAGAGATTATGTTACTTATGAAAGGTCCCACAGGTAAAAAGCATCAGAGGCAAGATTTGCCCCCAGGTCCTCTGATTTGATACCCTTTCGACCATACCAGCTACCTTTCTTGAACCATGTTTTCATGCTACTTCACAACTGAAATGCCACTCTCTCCATTAAATTTCACCCGCTTATTCCCATTCAGTAATAACCTTTCTTCCTTCAGAATTCACTTAGCACATTTCTTCTGACCCTTTGACATCCTTCAAACATCAGCTAAAGTCTGACCTTCTGCAAAAAGCTTCTCCTTATCCCTCTTATTGCTTGTTTCTTCCCCATCTTGATCATCTTCAATTTACCCTGTATATATCCTGTTTATACATAGATGTTATATGTTGTCAAGCCCATTCAACTGGAAGCTCTTTGAGGACAGACTGTCTTTTGCCTTTCTTTGTATCCTCAGTGCTTAGTACCATGCCTCGTACATGGTAGGTACTTAAGAAATGCAAAGTAACTTATTGACTGACCCATAAAAATAGCATCCAGTATGTTGCATTGTAGCTGCCCTACCTCTGTTTATTCTGGGAGTCCTGAGAAGAAAAACACTAGGTTCTAACTAAACTTTCCAGCAGTTTCCATTGTATTATGTACTCAGGGAGTTCTTAATAATTGTTCAATCTGAATTTAAGGAAATATCTTAGGAAGAAATATTTTCTGGAGAAGAAGGAAGAAGAGAGAATGTAGGAGATAAAAGAGGAGGCTATTCAAATAAGAATACTGTGCGAATAAGCTTCTGTTCCTCTGAGTATAGACCTACTTTTTAAAAAAAAAAGTAATTGCATTAAGTATTTTTTTATTCAACCACTCCCCTAAATAGAGGAGCTGTCCCTTCTCAGAAAAAAAGCCTTTTGAAATTGGACATCAGAAAGGAATATTTACTTTATCCCCTAAAATTTAGAGATCAATCCAACATTAAAAGTCCTCCTAGAACAATAACTGTCTGGGTAGAGATAAAGTCTAGATGACTTTAGAGGACTATCATCTCTCCTGAGTATGCTAACCAGGAATATCCGCTGTTCACGAAGTCAGTGTGGCATAGTGAAAGCCATCCTGAAGCTGACCTCAGAAAAGACCAGGAGATCTGGTGCATGCCAGTATATAACCACAAACAAGTTTTTGACCTCCACTTTCCTCATCTTAAAATGGGTATAATACCAACAGTGCCAAACTCACAAGGCTGTTGTAAGGAAAACTCAAGATGCTCTAAGTAAAGGGCTTTGTAACCCTTTGTAGTGTAGTGTATGAATATCAGTTGTTATTATTCTACAGGTGAAAATAACCAGGCTTGCCAAACCTGCTAAAAGTCAAAGAGTAGGGTCCGTCTTAACCCACCCCAAACCTTTCCTAAAAGGAAGATACTTAGAGACACTGACAGGGGTTCAAAGTGCCACTGCTAGGTTTCAGTAAAAGAGAGAAACCACAAGAAAAAGTGAGGGTAGATCCCCAGGTAGCACAGCTGGAAGGACTGTGGTATAACTGGTGACTGTTTCTTTGATGTAAAGGGCAGATCATATTGGGGGACACAAATAATAAAGGGCAGGTTCACTCAGTGTAATAATTTAGCATACCCTTGGGGAAAAACATGAACTTATGAGAAATATGGCAGGGCTTATAAATACATGTTACCTAGGGTGAAGGAAGGGGGAACATAAAGGTCACCCCATAGTTATTTCCATCACAGTAACATCATTTGTCATATTTGCATAATACTATATAGAAATAAACAACATGCTATGTACATAGAAGGAGTTATTTATTAAGATACTGGAAGCTTGCCTACCCCTCTACATAATAGCAAGTGAAATTCATCATAAAGCCAGCAGTTGGGCCACAGACTTTATCCTGACAGCATTCATTTACATGCATTTTATATTTATTCACTAACCTGTAAATGTAACCTCTCTCTCCTGAGGGAAGGGGCTTTCTTCTCCTCATATTTGTATCTCCAGTGAATACTACTGTGCCTGGCACACAGTAGATGCTTAATAATTGTTTTTTTTTGAATTAAATAACTTTTAGTTATGAAGATCCTCATTACAAAGCAGTTCCTCTTTAAGGTGGTCCTACCACATAGAGCTTGAAAGAGAGTATCATGATAAGCCTACAAGAGAACATCAGACAGATACAGAAGTTACTCTTTTCCTGACATTTCTGATAATGGGGAATAACAATCTCCAGAGAAGAAATTAACAGAATCAAAGTGTTAGAATAATGACATAATGTGATATTGGCTCCTTTGTTCATTTTTTAAGTAAAAAGTCAAAGATAGAATCAAAACCTTTTTCACTTTCCCCTTCTTCCTGGGGGGAGACTTTGGTTATCAATGTTGAATGATTTATTTTTAAGAAAGGTGAAAATTATGCTATACAAATAGAAGAGTGAAGACTCACAGCACTGGAGATGAAAATTAAAAAACCTATAAAGTGTGTTAAATGAATGTGAATGAAATCAAAATGTTCATGATAGAAAGTGTCCAGAATTGGGGTACCATGGTATCACATGGTGAGACATATAGGTACCTAAGGAGAAATAATTCAAGAAGTTAGAATTGGATGGGGAATACCCACAAAGCCTGGAGAACTAGCTAACATGATGAATGAGAAAGTGAGGCTAGAAATATTTTGAAGACCCAGAATGTGGTAGTCTACTTGAAAAGATCAAGAACCTTTAAAAGATGACAAGTTCAATATGAATCAGCAGTGACATTAGTAGCCAACAAAGTTTGTGGGAGGTGAAACTAGTTTGAGAGTAACCACTGTGACCAGAAAGACTTGGTAGAGAGAGGGTGAGTCTTAGAGTCAAGAAGACCCAGGGCTTCAAGTTTTAAATGTGTAAGTCATGCAATTTCTAAGAGCTCCCAAGGAACTCTCTAAGATAAATTATAGGTTAATTACAATTCTGTTTCAGAATGAGAAATTTAATTTTTCCACCAGAAATTCCTATACACAAAGTTATGAGTCCAAAATTCCCCTTCCCCTTCCACTTGCCCCTCCCCCTCCCCAAAAAGAAATTTAGAACTGGGAGGATGATAGTGCCAGTGTACTTTCCATAGAAAAATATATGCAGAAGATGGCGGCATAGAAGCAACAAGGTCCCGGAGCTCCCACGCAGCCACCCTAAACAACCATAAATTATGAATCTAGACAAATTCTAGGGTTCTCAAACTCACAAAAATACAGAAAACACATCTCTCACAGAAGGCAGCTCAGCAGCAGGGGATCAGGACAGCAGGACTCGAGCTGAGGCCAGCCCAGCCTGAAATCTAAACCACAGCCAGGCCCAGTGTGGTAGGAAGGAAGCAAGCTGAGCCGAGCCACACCACAGCCAGTCTACAAGAGAAAAGATCTACAGCCTTGGAGCTACTCCACATCTAGCAAGGCGTGAAAATAGGGATTAGAGGAAGGCAGCTGGGCAAGAGAGGCTCATCCCGCAGGCCTGCAGGCCAGGAGCTGAGAGCAGCCCAGCCTGAAACCAACATATGGCCAGGCTCCAGGGTGGCCAGGAGGAGCCAAGCCTCACAAGCCGCAGCATGAGTCTACTTCAGAGAAGACCTACAGCACCTGGAGCAATCTTTACATCTACTAAGCCATGATTAGAGGTCATTGAAAGTGAGTGAAGCTTTCAAGCTAAATTTGGGGGAGGAAAAGCAGTTCTGCCAATCTATCCCCAGGGCAAGGAAGCAGTGGGGGAAGGGCAGGAACTGCTTCAGAGCCCCTGCCCTGCGGATCCTGCATGGGGCTGAGTCAACTGATCAGGGCCAAGGTCTCTTGCATTGAGCGGCCTGAATCCAGATCGTGGTCTTGGGCAGTGGTCCTGGGGAGCACTTTCAGCAAGCCAAAGCTGGGGGGGGGGGCCTGCAACAGCCCCCTAA
>CM053600.1:190556008-190583171 GCA_028646575.1 Pseudocheirus occidentalis
AGTGAGACCCTCCCTGCTCTATTAAAAAGTTAGAGAGCAGACCGGGGGAGGGGTTCAGCAGTGGGATCGCTGTTTTGGGGTTGGTGTGGGGGAGGGATAGGGAGAAAGTTTGTGATTCAAAAATCTCATGAAAATGGAAGATGTAAACAAGAAAACAAATAAAATTTATTAGAAATATTAAAAAAAGAAAAGTTCTGCAGGATTGTGTTCAGGTTTAGACACCAGTTTTTAAGAAACAAATTGATAAATTGAAGAATGACAAGAGGAAAGCAACCAGTACCGTGTAGTATCTTGAAAGTATAATATATACTGTTTGTTTGAAGGCTCTGTGAATGTTTAGGCTGGAAAAATGATACTTAATTGCTGTCTTCAATTATTTGCAGCCACATCAAGAAGGAATTAGTCTTATTCTACTTGGTGCCAGAGGACAGAATGAGGAACAGTTATTGACTTTTCCAAGAAGGAAATTTTTTCCCTCCATGAGAAGAAAAATATCCTAATAATGGGAGTTATCCAAGCTACAAGAATGCAGTTGGTTCCTATCCCACCCCTCCCTTTGGAGATCTTCAAGGAAAAATTCACTGATCCCTTTTTGAGTATAAGATAGGTTATAGGTACAATTTGGACAACATGGCCTCCAAGGCCCTTTTCAATTCTGGGAGGAGGAAGGTGTAAGTGCAAGCAAAGTAGGCTTTTGTGGTTTCTTTTTTGTAGTTCAGTTTCCCAGACTGGTGCTAAATTGTAAGCATCTGAAGGATTAATCTCCTTTGAACCCTGATAATTCACAGCTGTGCTAAGTCATGTAGGTTTCATGCATTCTGGCTCTGAGTTAATCAGGGGCAAAGTCTTTGCTATATTTTCTGGGAGTTTGACATTTTACCTTGGGGGTCCTTCATGAGAAGGACCTTTTAATTTCCTGGACCAGACGCTGAGTAGCTGTTTCTTAAACCCCCTCCCCACTACTCAGGTGTTGGTTCTCTCCTGGTCTAGTGGTATATGTAGGTGGTTGCATTATTCTGCTTAGACATTTGGGGCCCTGTCTATTGAATTCTTTCTTGGATACTCCTTTCTTTCTACTTATCTATAATTAAAGTAAAATTGTTGAACCCTTTGAAGCTGTCTTTCCTTTAGAAAAGCAGATCAAAGAACCTGTGCTAGCAGACCATCCTCGTTGTGGTAGGATGTTTGCTACTACTGAAGGGGAGGGAAATTCCTATCAATAAGCATTTATTACATTCTTACTATGTGCCAAGCACTCTGCTAAGTGCTACAGATACAAAGATGGGCAAAATATAGCCCTTGTGCTTGATGACCTCATATATAAACAAATATGTTAAAGGCAAGTTTATATACATAATAAAAAGACATAACATTTATAAGACTAAAAGCCATTCCCCAAACGATAAATGTTCAAAGGATATGAATAGGCTATTTTTAAAGAATGAAATCCAAGCTACAAATAATTATATAAAAATACTCCAAATTAATAATTAGGGGAATGCAAATAAAAGCAAATTGACAATTCCACCTCATACTCATCAAATTGGTCAAGAAGATAAAAGTTTTAATTTTGCAAAATGAGGATGGAAGGAGAGGGTATGAGAAAGTAAGCACAGTAGTATGCTGTTAGTGGAGCTGTGAACTGGTCCATTTATTCTGGAAAGCAACTTTGGCTCTTTGCCTAAACAGTCACCAAATTATGCATATACCATTTGACCCAACTATACTGCTACTAAGCCAATGTCACCAAAGGGAACAAAGAGGAAAGATATCTGCATACACAAAAATATTTGTAGGGGCAGCTAGGTGGTGCAGTGAATAGAGCATCGGCCCTGGAGTCAGGAGGACCTGCATTCAAATCCAGCCTCAAAGACTTAACAAAAAAAAAAGCTAGCCATGTGACCTTGGGCAAGTCACTTAACCCCAATTGTTCTCCAAAAAAAAGCAAAAAGTAATAATAAAACACTTGGAAACTAAGGTGTTAAAGTTTTTAAAAGTTTCAATTGAAAGGGATCTTTAAGATCTAGAGATAAGATATGTTAGTAAAATGAATGAATGAATGTAAAATAAATGAATTGATGCATAAAAATAAATTTCTTGCCTGGGCTGCATATCTGTATGAGAACAATTTGGATTTTTGTACAACTGGATTGTATAAGAAAAAACAATCGCCATTTCCTTCATATAATAAGAAATTTTTTAACCTTATTCTAAGCCAAATTTTTATGTATTTATATTTAAATTCATTTTGGAGGTTGCTTCTTCTGAAGATAAATTGAGTTGTTCCATACTAGTGGCATAAAGAGCTGTTGAGAGGCTTCAGTGTCATAACGCTCCTGGTGAAGTGGTTTGTTTTCTTCTCTATTGAAAGTTTTGTCTACATTATTCAAACAGAAGACCATTTTTCAACTCAAGAGGCATTCATTCCAGCACTAGTTATGCCATATTTTATATTATATATTAAGCCTAGTTCCTAAATTATTTCACTGGAGAACTGAGTTTGTTACATTTTACTTGAACAATGCCTGTCTTAAACCTTTAGAGGCTTAAAATGCTTATTAGTGATAAGAGCAAAGACTGCATTAGGATATCTGTTGGTAACATCAGAACATCTTTTTATGAACCATAAGAGGGGAATAGACCTAAGAACTGGTCATGAGAATCAGAAATGAATCAAACATGTAAATTATGTGTAACTAGTACCAACATCATGATTACACATGACACCACCATCCCCCTTCCAATATCTATAATCTGCTTTTTTCCTTACGGCAGTAGAAAGATTGCCACTACCTGGTTCTCATCCTTAGAATGACCTCCCTTCTTTCTTCCACCTTCTAGAATCTCTGATTTTCTTCAAGGCTCACCTCAAACACTACCTTCTACATGTGACCTTCCATGATCCTTGTTACTTCTCCCATCTGCTAGTGCCAGCTCATCAAAATCATCTTGCTTTATTGTATATTGCTCCATATGTACAGGTTACCTACTTTGGCTTAATTGTAAGCCCCTTGAGTGCAGGGACTATTTTCACCTTTTTCTCCATGTTTTCAGAACTTAGCACAGGCTGTATCATATACTAAGCACTTAACAGATCCAAACAGATGCAGTTAGGTGATTCAATGGATAGAAGGCTGGGTCCAGAGTCAAGAAGAATTAAGTTCAAATTCAGCCTCAGACATTTTCTATATGATCCTGGTCGAATCACTCAAATTCTGTCTGTATATATTTTGCAACAGGTATAAAACAGGTATAATAATACCACCCGTTTTTCAGGGTTGCTGTGAGTATAAAGAGAGGTCATATTTCTAAAGCTCTTAGCACAATGCCTGAGATAGACTAGTCACTTAATAAACACTCATTTCCTTCCTGATAGGCCGCACGTGGCAGAGTAGATAGACGGGTCAATTTGGAGTCAGGAAGACTTCAGTACAAAACTTATCTCAGGTACTTTATGACCCTGAGCATCCCCCTTAGCCTAAGTTTCCTCCTCTGTAAAATGTGGATGAGGATAGCACCTACTCCACTAAATTGTTGTGAGAATTAAATGTAATGACATAAACACTAAATAAGCCTTAAAGTGCTATAGAAATCCTAGCTATTATTATGAATGTTGTTGAAGGATTAATCAATTAAAAAGAGCTCGTATTTATATAGTGATTGATTTAAGTCACCTCATTTGGATCTCGCTCTATCTGTAACATTGGTGGGAGGTAGTATCTGCCTCCAAAGCAAGGAAACAGGGCTTCATGTTCTGGTACTGACATATAGGAGTTCAGTGACCCTGATTGACTTAATTGCTGGTCTACCACCTCTGAGTGGTCTAGGCCAGTGGTGTCAAACAAATAGAAACTGCTCCCTACAGCTACACATTGACTTAAAACATGCAAAATAACATTGCCTATATTTTATTTTTTAGAACATTTCCCAATGAAATTTTCCTCTGGTTTGTAGCACTAGGGAATTTGCTGGGCAGCTTCCTGGAGTTTGATGCTTCTGAATAGATAAAGACTTACATCTATAAATTGGAGAGGAGGCATTTACCTTTATTGATGGAAGGAGTTTTCTCACCTGGGAGTTCCTTATTCCAAATAATCAAAGTCCAGATCCTATCCTTATCTCTAAAACTGCTCTAGTATAGGTGCTATTATAATCTCCATTGTATAGCTGAGGAAACCAAGGCCTAGAGACGTTACCTGACTTTATCCAGATCCCACAAAAAGTTCATTGTCTGAGGCAGAATTCAAACCCAGATCTTCCTATCTCTGCCATATCATACTGTCTTTTCATCTTCTTCCTTTTTTTTAGCTAAGAGATGTTTTTGGATCAAAGTATTGCAACTTGTCTCAAAAAATAAAACAACAACCCTGAAATTCATGTTCTTTAAAAGAATGCTTACTGAGGGAATCTGCAAGGTTGCATATTACAATAAAATCTCTGCTGACATTAGCCTCTTAGTGAAGGCTAAGAAAACTGCTATGGAAAAGAAGATGTCGACTCTTCAACCCAATTGGGAAGTTCCAAGTCACTGAAGCACCACTCATTGAAGTCATGAGACTCTTGTAAAAGCATGACCCTGCATGAGACATTTGGGGAGATGAAAACAGACTTCTCCCTGAAATCTTGCATGGCTGCTGGTGTTCAGTTATTGACCTATGATGCTCCTATTTCAAGTCCAACTGTGAATGACGCTTTGAATCTTAGAAGAAAAAGGTTGATGCCAAATAATTTAAACATGCACAGATAAGGGTTTGAAAGTCTATGTAAAGTTGTACAGCTGCTGGAAAACTTTCTGCGTTTTACCACCCTCTTAACTGTGCAGAATATGGTACTAGATCCTAGGAATACAATGACAAATAGACTCACAGAGAGTTGACATTTTACCCATTCTACCAATGGGAGACACAACATACAGAGAAAAGATAAGTGATGGAGTCAGAAGAAAGCCCCATCACTGAAAACCAGAGAAACTTGTGGGAGAAAAGGAGAAAGTCTTAGATCTGAGAGAAATAATACTAAATGGAAGGAAGGGGAACTGGAGTTGAGTTTTGAAGGAAAATGTGAATTCTGAGAGGCAAAGATAAAGACAAAATTCTTTCTAAGAATATAGGATGATCTTTGTAAATCCATGGGAGATGGAATATCAAATTCAAGGGGTATAGAAATAATGTCAAATAAGGTTGAAAATGTCCGTTGGCACTAGCTTTTTGTAAAGTCTCAAATTCCAGACTGAGATGTGTATGTTTCCTTCCTTGTAGTAATTCTTGCTACTCCCCTGTTCAGTGGGACTGCTGTAGGTAATGAACTATTCAGCTCAAGAAACAATCCTCTGTGTACATCAAAATCCCTTTCTTTCTAGATAGCAAAAGTCACACAGAAAGCATACTAAAAGCATTTAATTAAAGCATGAAAAAACAAATAACCAAGATATTGATAAAGGTAAAGTAACAGCTTTGGGTCATACAACTAGCAAGAGTAAAGTTGGGAGCTGAACCCAGGTCTCCTGGGTCCTAGGATTTAGTGTTTGTTTAACTATGATAGATCTTATCAATAAAATGAAAAGCAAGTCCATTTTTTGATGATGTGTTACATGTGAGAGGAGTGAAAGTGCTCTCTCCAAAGTCACTAATTATCTCTTAGCTGCCACATCTACTGGTCTGTTCTCAGTCCTTGTCTTTCTTCACCTCTCTACGTACTTTGATCCCATTGACACTTCTTGATATTCTCGTCTTGAAGGATGTCTAACACTCTAGTCTTGGTTCTTCTTCCTCTCTGGTTGCTCCTTCTTAATCTCCTTAGCTGGATCTTGATCTAGGTTATTCTTTGTAATGAGGTATGTACCTCAGTTTTGTCCTGGGCAGTCTTCTCTTCTCCTTGCCAACATGGAAGCTGCTACTCTGGCACTCTTCTGTAGTTCCCAAAGTCCTAATGAATCATTCTCAGGGCATCCCTAGTCACTGCAAACCAATCAGAAATTGTCTTTGTACTCTTAACAAGATGCCAATGAGGAAGCCCATGCTTTATTAGGAGACAAATATTCTTAAATGCCCATAGTCTTTAAAGAGAAATCTATGCAAAGCAAACTAATTGGAGAGAACTCCCCTGATCAATGTGCCACATTGAATTCCTTTTACCATTTCTGTGTCAGACTTTCTTTTGTTTGTTTTTTAGAGGGCAGTTGGGGTTAAGTGACTTGCCCAAGGCCACACAGCTAGTTTTTTGTATTAAGTGTCTGAGGCCAGATTTGAACTCAAGTACTCCTGACTCCAGGGCCAGTGCTCTATGCACTACACCACCTAGCCACCCCTGTGTCAGACTTTTTAAACCTCACCCATTAAACTGAAATGATCAGTTGTTTGAACTTTACTCTCATCAGATTTGTCTCAAGAAGGGAATAACATATTCACGTATAGAAAACTAACTTGCCCTATAGACAGTTGGAGGTGAAAAGGGAAAGAAAAGGAAGGGAGGGGCAGAAAGGAGGAAAAAAGTAGTTAGGGAAAAGGAAAGAAAAGGGAGGGGGACTGATAGAAGGGACAACAGATTGAGAGAGGTAGCAATCAGAAGCAAAACTCTAGTGAGGAGGGAAAAGGAAAAAAGTGAAAGAAAAGCATGAGCTGGCAGGGGGATAGGATAGAAAGACACAAATGTTATTCATAACTATGAATGTGAATGGGATGAACTCTCCCATAAAATAGAAGTGGATAGTAGAATGGATTAAAAATCATAATCCTACAATATGTTGTTTATAAGAAACACATTTGAAATAGAAGAATACACACAGGGTAAAGGTAAAAGATTGAAGCAGAATATATTATACTTCAACTGAAGTAAAAAAAGCAGGGATAGAAATCACAATCTCAGAAAAAGCAAAAATAGATATAATTATAATATAATTATATGATACATATTACCTGTATATATACTATTTTTCATTGTATGTAATATAAATATAATATGATAGATATAATCTAAAGAAATATCATTCTAAAAGGCACCATAGACAATGAAGCAATATCATGACTAATAATATATGGACCAAGTGGTGTACCACCCAGATTCTTAGAGGACAATTTAAGGGAATTACAGGAAGAAATCAACAGCAAAACTATACTAGTGGGGGATCTCAACCTCCCCTTCTATGAACTAAATAAATCTAACCACAAAATAAAGAAGAAAGAATTTAAAGAGGTAAATAGAATTTTAGAAAAGGTAGATATGGCAGACATCTGGCGAAAATTGAGAGGAGATAGGAAGGAATATACCTTTTTCTCAGTGGTACTTGGCACCTATACAAGAAATGACCATGTACTAGGGCATAAACATTTCACAATCCAATGTGGAAAGAAATATTAAATGCATCCTGTTCAGATCATGTTGCAGTGAAAATTATATATAATTAAAGGGTCATGGAAAGATAGTCTAAAAGTCAATTGGAAACTAAATAATCTAATCCTAAAGAAACAGTGGGACAAACAACAAATCATAGAAACAATCAATAACTTCATCCAAGAGAATGACAGTAATAAGACAGAATATCAAAACTTATGGGATGCAGCAAAAGCTGTTCTTAGGGGAAGCTTTGTATCTCTAAGTACTTACATGAAAAAATAGAGAAAGAGGAGATAAATGAATTGGGCATACAACTAAAAAAACTAGAAGAAGAGCAAATTAAAGTTTAATGCCCAGAAATCCTAAAGGGAACAGGAGCTATTCAATATTTTTGAGCAGGAATCTGTCTGGGTCAAACCTAAACTAATGAAGAATTTTTGGGAACTGTATTAGTGATTGACTGGAGAGAAAAAAGAATAGAAACAAAGCAACTAAAAGGCTACTAAAAAGCTTCGGATGATAAGAGATGAGAACCTAAAGACTGAAGAGAGAAGACTTTGGATGTGAGAAACACTGTGGAAATAGAACCACTAAGCCTTGGCAACTGATTGAATATGAGGAGTGGGAGTGTGAATAAAATCAGAGGTTGTAAAAATGGTTAACATAGAGGATGATACCTTTAATCAAAAACCAAAAGGAAGATGTTTGTGGGAGAGGTAACTTTCAGAAGAAGAATAATGATTTCTCTTTCTCTTTCTCTCTGACTCTTCTCTCTCTCTCTCTCTCTCTCTCTCTCTCTCTTTCTCTCTCTTTCTCTTTCTCTCTGACTCTTCTCTCTCTCTCTTCTCTCTCTCTCTCTCTCTCTCTCTCTCACACACACACACACATACACACACTCACACTCTCTCACACACACACACATTTGGGAGAATTTTGATAATTTATTTCATTGGAGCAGATGGTATCTCTAAGGGAGAGAGTGAATAGAGAGAAATGAGAAACCAAACCTGTGCCTTTGGGAATACCAGTCCTTTAGAGGGCAGGAAATGGAGTATGATCCAACAAAAGCAGAGGCATCATTGATATTATTATTGTCCAGAGTAAGCTGTATAACCAGGTACCCTGCTTCTTCTTCATAAATCTGCTTTTTAAGACAAATTCAGTTACAGGGAAAGGACAGGAGAAAAGACCAAGGCACTAGCCCCCATGAATGGAAACCCTACAATACTGAGAGGTCATTGTTGAGGGGACCATGAAAGGCAGAAGCTAAGTTTGAATGCAGTTGCTGGGGTTGGAGGTGGAAAAGGTACCATCTGGTAGGTTGAATTGATTGCTCCAGCTAACTGGGTGCTAAACACCATAGTTGATTTCCCTTATCTGCACTATGATACAGAGAGCTCTAAGTTTCTGTATCCTAGGGAAAAACTCTAACTGCCCTGCCCTAGTTATGTCCCTGAGTAGAGTGAAAAGATTATGTTCATCTAGTGTTTAGCATAGTGCATACAGTAAGTACTCTATAAATGTGTATTCCCCCTCTAGCTTCCATTTATGGCCTGAAGTAAAGAAAATCAAGAAGGAATGAGCTTGGTAAGTGCTGGCATGTCTAACATAGTTAATGGAATTTGGATATGCTGATAGCTTCTTTCTCAGCTCTAAAATCTGGGTTAAAATAAGTCAGAGAGGCAAGGATAGCATTTGTTTAATCAGAATTCTTTATCCTTTCACTGTATGCCTTTCTAAACAGCCTCCTATTGCTAGTACCTGAGTAGTATCTCTTTCTAGAAAGAGCCCCAAAATAGCACCTACAGAGCAATCATGTTTTTAATTCAGGGTCATAGTGAAGGTGGTGAACATGAATGAAAGAAAATATCCTGGACTGGCAATTGGTCTAAAACAGTGGTTCTCAACCTTCTTCATGCCGTGACCCTTTAATGCTCTTATGTGGGCATATCTACATGTGGGTGGATTCACCTGGAGATGGATAGAGGAGCGATATCTCGGTTCCTAAGACCATCGGAAATATGTGCTCTTCAATGGTCTTAGGCAACCCCTGTGACCCCTGTGAAAGGGTCATTTGACCCAAAAAGGGGTCATGACCCACAGGTTGAGAATCACTGGTCTAAAACATACTCACTGAGTAAATGATCCATTAAGAATTTGTCTTCATTCCAATATTTGCTCGTGCAGCTTTTCATTTCTCATCAGAGAATTCCATAGGCCAGACGTGAAATCAGGAGCAAGGTGAGAACTGGATGTATACATTTGGGATTCTCCCATATGCTGGTCATAATCAAGCCAAAGATCCTTCAAAACTGATTCCATGAGAAATATGTGCATTTGCCTAGTCCTTATTGACCTCAGGAATACTCTTGAATAAAATAAGCCCTTGTTGTCTTGAGTCTGATTTAATCACTGTCACAGAAATGACTGTAAATGTATATTAACAAGTACTGAACTTTAACGAGATAATCCAAATCAGATTTGAAAGGCTAGAAATATACATTCAGGAGATCTTGGAATACTTTTCTTTATTAAAAATATTTACTCTATTTGCTCAATTTTTTCCCCACATGCACATCTGGAGAGGAAAAAAAAAATACCAGAAAAACGAATGTTTCCCTCATTTGATTCTACACACTTCTGACCACCTTGATCCCTTACCAACCACCCACAAAGGAAGAAACTCTTGTTTTCTACTTCAAAGCAACATTTATGTCCTCAGCTTCTCTAACTAGAATATACTTTGTCCTTTACTGTAAGGTTAAAATAAGGGAACTGTCAACCACTTAAGGTTATATCTAATGAAATCTCCAGGTTGGAAGACAATTTAGAAACCCCATGGTACAATGTATACCTGGAGAAGTTTCTAACCTCCCAGACAAGTGGTCATCTGGCATCTTCTTAAAAGACTGAGTTTTGTAATCTCTTCTTTCCTCCCACCCAGTCATGATTCACTGTCACTGGGCTGGAGTAGGAGGAAAGAGAGTGAAGGAGTAGTTATAGTATGTGTTTATACACTCCCAAATCTCTTATAATTCTCTGGAGCTGAAACAAATGACTGGTCCTTCTCCCCCCTGATATTATCATTGCCTGTCAAACACACGTGAATCATAATAATAACTCATATTTATGAAGTAATTTTCTCACAACAACTCTATCAGGTAGGTGTTGTATTTTTAATTCCATTTTCAAGTTGAAAAAATAGAAATTTATAGAGGACGTGTTGCTTGCCGAAAGTCACATTATTAGTGAGTGGCAGAGTTGGGCCAGCACCCCAGGCCTCTTGACTGCCATTCTGGTGTTCTCTCTACTTCTCTACTGTGTCTTCACCTCGCTCTGCCCATCTTGCATGAGGTAATCCTTGAATCTAAAGGTTAGAAGATCTAGATTTCAATTACTCTTATTATAGTATGAGCTGCTTCCATTTTGTAAATGGGAATGAAAGCCCCAAAGCCTGGGGATTTTTGCCAATGATGGTAAACTGCTAGATGCTTCCTCTACCCCCCTCCCTACCAAACTTGGACTGAAAACATTACCACAAAATGGGGAAGGGGTGCACAATTCAAGTAAAGGTACATGATTCAAGTAAAAAAAATTGCATCTGCAATCATTCTACCTTTCAGAAAACGATTCGGGTCTATTTTTCTCAGTCATTCAGTAATTTTATTACACTCCTAGGTATTAACAGTATAATGGATAACAAGCTACAAAGTGGGACATGTAGTCAGGAGAGAGAAAAAAGAAAGGATGAAACTGCTTTGAGAAGTCACCACTGTACTTTTGTTTCGGAAAGCAACTCCCTACAAACCATCTCTGCCTCAGCATGTCCACATAGGGCTATTGTAGCCAGGAAGAGATAAAAAGAAGAGGGGTTGGCACATCCCAGATACCCTTAATAAATGTACAAATTAATCTCATTAGTATTTTACAGAGAGGAGAATATGTGGGTTTCAATTACTGATTTCCTCCCAGACTCCTTTGAATGAAGATTGGGTTTTTGGGGGGGCAGGAGGGTGTGTGGAGGAGCATGGCAGAGTCACTAGAGACAGACCAGTGATAAGGCTTTCC
Organism: Pseudocheirus occidentalis; assembly: GCA_028646575.1. Classification (NCBI taxonomy): domain Eukaryota; kingdom Metazoa; phylum Chordata; class Mammalia; order Diprotodontia; family Pseudocheiridae; genus Pseudocheirus; species Pseudocheirus occidentalis. Next base: position 190,567,409 of record CM053600.1, read on the forward strand.
TGTCAATTTCCCCCACAAGAGAGAAATCTTTCTATGTGAGTGGATTTGTTGTAAGTTTTTTTTATCACAACAGAAAAACAAGACAGAAACATGTAGAAAGCTTACATATAAGAAATCAAATTTATTGGGAAAAAATCTTGAGATGAAATTTCCCAGTAAGTTAGATAGACCCACATAGGGATATGTTCCCCTGAGTACTTCCATGGAGGGAGGAGAACAAGCTATTTCTGCTTGGGGGAGGGAGGAAGGGAGGTCTTTGACTTGACCAGTCTGACCAAGCCTTTCTTGTCTCCTTTCCTGGATTGTTAGCCACATCATGTCCATTAACCCCAGGCCTCCCCCAAGGCTCTATTCTGGACTCCTGGTCTGTCCTCATGGCCATTTCCTGGCCTCCCTGGCTTTCTTAAAATCTCAGCTGAAGTCCCAACTCCTAGTAAAGCTTTTCTTCATACTCCTTACTGTTATTACCTTCCCTTTGAGAGTATCTCCAATTTACTGCATGTATCTTATATATATGTAGCTGTTTCATGCTGTCTTTCCCCTTAGACTGTGAGCTCCTTGAGAACAATGACTGTCTTAGCGCAGGGCCTAACACGTAGTGGAAACTTTAATAAATGCTAGTTGACCAACAGTGTACTAAACAAAGCTGATGTGTAATAAATAGTGAATTATTTTCAACAACAACAAAAACAAAGAAATCCATAGATCAAAAGTTTCTGCTGCTTTAAGGAGAAATATCATTTCTTTACATGCACTATAATATTCCTAACTGTCTCTCCCTCTGGAATCTTGTTTCAGGGATAGTGAGGCAGATAGAGTTGCAAAAATCAGAAGGGGCTAAATTACAGGGGTGGAAATGTTTGCCCCTTATCTTACCTGAGGCCTTGGCATGAGATCTATGAGAATCTTTTAAACATATATGTTTTTTCTCTTAGCTTAGGGGCCCTGCCTTTCACCATTACATATACAATTATGGGTCCTCCAGAGTTTGAAACAGGACATTCATCATCCAGGTATTCAAAGTTAGCAAAATAAGGGGAGTGGGGGGAGATCTAACTTGGACAGAATGCTGTACTTGGGGTCAGGAGATCTGAGTGTAATTCCTGTAGAACTCTGAGCTACGTAACAGTGAACAAGTCACTTTAGTCTCACTGAAACGGTAACAATAGCAGACAGCTATGAAAAAGTGCTTTGTAAACCATAAATCGGTTCACAAATGGGAGTTGTCATTTTGTTTATTGTGATACTTCCAGCCATCTCAAATTCTGCTGCCCAAATTCCCACTCATAACCCTACCCTGTCTGGGTCTTAATCCCTGGCTCCATGGGACCATCAGCTTCCAGAAACTCTCTGGACTTGGTTACCCTCTGTACCGAAGTGCTCACATTCATTTCATGGTAGTCTTCTGGGCTAACCCTTAGTCTTTGACTCCTTCTGGATCTGTTCGTTTCTAGACAAACCCTCTCCACTTCTACTTATTAATAGAGTAGAAAAGCAATTAAGAACCCAAAATCCCTTTCATTTGGGCAACTGAGAATGGGGAGTAGGGATAGTCATGGGCTGCCAAATGCAAGAAGACATTGCCACTCTCTTGGCTAGTTAGGTGGTGTTTTGGATAGCATGCCAGGCCTAGTGTTGGGAGAACTTGAGTTCAAATGTGACCTTAGACACTTACTGTGTGACCCTGGGCAAGTCACCTAACTCTGTTTCATCATCTGTAAAATGAGCTGGCAAAGTAAATGGAAAATCCCTCCAGTATCTTTGCCAAGAAATCCCTAAGAGGGGTCACAAAGAGTCAGACCCAACTGAACAACAAGTCCTCAAATAGAAAGAGCTCTTGGATTTCTCAGCCATCTCTGTGTGTTTATGGAGAGACAGCCCCAGGTTTCCCCAAAATAAATGGCCCAGCCTATAATAAGATTAGATACACAGTACTGAGCCAGGTTCTTGATTAGACATTTTACCTCCAAGATTCTGTTACTAGGATGTATAGGGAAAAGGGTGTTGGTATAAAAATATTCTGAAGCAAGGGATTATATTACTCCACCTTCATATTAACAGCATGGCAGAAGCAGATTACAGAGACGTAAAAAATGTGGCCCATTGGCATGTACCCCATAACACTACCAAGGGACACCCAAACCAGATTAAAATGTGATTGGGAAATACTGAACAAAATAAATTAAAATACAATAAACATCGATAATGTTAATATGAATCCTCAAGCACCTTTACATACGGTCTAGTGGCTCCATTTCACTTTAGTTTGATACCACTGGTAGTAAATAAAAATACTGGACTCATAATCATGAAAATTTGAATTCAAATCCTACCTCATTTTTACTAGACTAATCCTGGGAAAGTCACTTAGCCTCTCTCTGCCTCAGTTTCCTCATTGGTGAAATGGTGAAATGGGGGGGCCTTGTGAGCATTAAATAAAATAAATGTTAAGTACTTGGCCAACCTTAAAGTCCCCATCAGTGCTAGCACTTCTTATATTTGCTATTATTGGCATATTAAGAACTATAGCAATCATCTATTATTAAAGACATCCCATCCATCAAGCATTATTCAATGACTACTGAGAGCAAGGTGAGAATGTGCTGAAAATACAAAGTCAGAACGAAAAATAATTCCTATTCTCAAAGAACGTTTTATTTCAAGGTAATATAGCATAAGAGAAGGGAAAGGGAGAAAGAAATGGAGCATCTGTATGTACCTACTCTATGCTAGAGTAAGACTACGCTAAGCCGAACACAGCCTGTGAAATAGGTACCAAATGACCTTAACTAATCGAACCTTAGTTTCTCCCTGGTGAAATAAGCACTATTATCATCTCAATTATACAGCTGAGTAAATTAAGGCAGACAGCATATCCAGCTATCACACACAGACAGACAGACAGATATGAGGACACCTGGGGGCATCAGGAAAGGTCACAGGCGATGAACCAAGCCTTGAAGGAAGCTGTAGAATCAAACAGGCAGAACTAAGGGGGAGCCACTCATTGACATGGTGAACAGACCACACGGTGGTACCAAGGCAAGAGCTCAGACGTCAAGCCAGAGAACCAAAAGTGGGTCAGTTTTGCTGATGTACAGATTCATAAAGAGGAATACATAATATCAAGAAAACATGAAAATTAGACTGAAGCCAGAGTGGGAAGGGCTTTAAATGCTCAATTGTAGAGTTTGTATTTCAGCCTTGAAGTCAGTGGGAGCCATAGAAGGTTCCCAAACGCAGCTATGAGGTAGTCCATCTTACACTGAAACTGAAGGCATCGTAAGGAAAAAAAGAAAATATTTCCTTCAAGTATATTGCAATTTTTTTAAGGAGTTTGAATTGACATCTCCCCTCTCTGGACTCTTTGGTCCTTCTGGCCTGAGACCAACATGTGGTGCCATATATTCAGTATTGCATTGTCTATATCTTGCTCTTTTATTGATTATGACATGTATAGTTTTCCTCCTTAATAAGAACACTGAGGGCAAAGACTGTGCCTCAGGCTCCTATTGTTTCCCTGCATAGAGTCCAAAAAAAGGGATTTGTATATGGCATTAGGGGACAGTCTAGCTCAGCCACTCACTAGTCTTGTGACTGGTACCAAATGACCTTACCTAATCGAACCTTAGTTTCTCCCTGGTAAAATTGGGGTGACAATGTTTTGCTACATAGCTCATCAGGAAAGTGTGATGACTGCCCTTTCTCAGCTCTAGAGAATTATAGGACTACAAACTAGTAGCTGCATCATTAAACAATGAAGAAAAAAGACCTACATCCAGTGGTTGATTCAGAGAGACTGATTAGATGAGATTGCCCCTTGGGCACCAGAGGCAAATAAATGTATTACTTCTCATCTACATAATTGCAGTTTCACAGTCCTAGTCTTTATTTTGGGGACTAGCCCTGGAACTTCACTGGTTTAGGGAGCTCCCTCCAGCAAGGCAACTCCATTTGTCAAAGAGCTTTCATTCTATTGGAAGTAAGTTAATGGGATAAATGAATCCCAAAAGGAAATTTTAGAGGAATAGCACTCCCTTCCAAATTCTCCATGGCTTATGAAACACCAGAAAGTGGGAAGTGGTGCCTGTTCAAAGTTGTGAGAATGACTTAAAAAACTCTTACTGGAAGGAATGAGGAAGTTGTTTCTAGGTGCTTAAAAAAGAATAATGAATCCAATAAAAAAAATCATACTGTGTAAATATCTGCTAAACAAATTTCTTAGCCTTTTCAGGATAACTCTAAGAGGAAAAAACGTAATATGTGAACATTTGTGGTGTGCTGAACAAAGAAAACACCCCAAGAATGCTTTAGATTGCCCTCCTAGACAGCATTTTAGGTGTCAATTAGTCCATTAGGGTAAAATGGTGCAGCCCATGCAATAGGATAAGACAAAACACAAAAGAATAAGAAAATCAATGTCACACATTCTGCTAGGAAGAGTCCTTTCCATTGACTAGGTCTGTTTCTCTACTATGATTATTTAATTCCAGGTTAAGGAGAACGTATAACTAGTATTGAATCCATGCACCATATTGTTCCCATTAATCCTCTGCCTCTGTACAATTAAGTATTATTTAGTCAGAAGTTTTGGAAACTAAAGGGATCACCTTTGTAGAAGAAGAACTCAGCAAGCCAAAGCTCATGTAGAAGCTCACCAAAGCAATTTTTTCTAACTGACACATTTCTGTATGAGAATATGGAGTACCAATAAATCCTTCCAGCTTGGGCATAGTCTCCTCCCCATTGGTGGCTAAATCTCAGAATCTTTCATATCCTCCACTAAAACACTGGGACCATATTGCTAAGATAAAAATTTACAATACAGCTTGCCAAGCAATCTCAAACTAATCATGACACAGAAATTCCGACCTTGTGAAATAAGATAGTCGATTGGAAAATTGAAATTGAAATGCCTAGATAAGACCTCCAGAGGTTTATCACCCAATAAACCGAGTGACCTTTGTGGAACTGCATTAAATTGAATTACATAAAACATATATATTTTGCCTATGGTCTGTGTTGTACAGTAGAAGGAATACTGAATTTGGAACCAAAGGACCTGAGTTCAAATGACCTACTATGATATGAACTCAAATAAGTCTCTTTTTGAGCCTCATATTTCCTACCTATAAAATATGGGGTGGTCAGTCTAAAGGAACCCTAAGGTTTCTCCCAGTTCTCAGTCTATGATTCTATGACCTTATCCCTCAAAAGGGATTGAAAACCATCAGCTCACTCTTTCTATCAAATGAGATAATATTGTAAAGTGTTTAATACAGTGTCTGCTACATAGTAGGTACTCCCTCCCTCTATCAAAGCAAGCTGAAGAAGAGGTTACTAGTCTCAGTAATTAGCAAAATATGAAAAAAAAGATAAGAGACCTAAAATTGTACACAAATGTTCTGTTTTTTAAGGTAAGGCAGTGTTTCCTGGGAGACTTTTCCTTTTGTAAGATGCCCCAAAGCCACCCAAGCTTAACCTGTCCTTCTCTCTGAGCAGAGAATGAATCAGCAGTAGATATTCAAGTACACAGGAGGGGGTGGGGGAGAGCTTATTTTATTGGGTGAGAAAGCAGTTATGGTTTCAGTGAAAAAAATTTATGATTTTAACTTGACTCATCTGTCGTCTGCCAGGTCTGCTGAACACGGCCACTTGGCCGTCGCTGGGGTGTCATTGAAATGAGAAAGAGCCTTGCCAGCAGAGCAAGGCCCAGCTAATGCCCCCATCCCAAGTTTTATGAGTTCTTAATGGATTGAATCACTTGTAGGTGTTTTTAATACCTGCCGTCAGTTTGGAAAATGTTTCTCGTCTGGCAACTGGATAAGGACAATAAACTTGTCGAGGAAGCTGCTAACTATTCAATCTATTATTAAAAACATAAAATCCAAAGAATGGAAGAAGCTGTTTAGGCCAAAAGCTCCGGCTCACTCAGACATCACCCCACCCACCCCCAGCCATAACGACTTTTAAAAGTACTTCCTAAAATCCATTTCATTATTTGGAGAATTATCTGAGAGACAATGAAACAGTAATGACCTGGTACTCTTTTATCACCAACAAGATGCCACAGAAACAAGGGGACATTTCTATCAGGCACCTTTAACATCAAGCAGTGGATTTAGCCAAAAGATCCATAAGTTCAGAGTTAGAAGGGACCTTCCAGACCATCTGCTATAAGCCCACCATTTTACATATGAAGAACTAGGGCAAAGTGACTTGCCTGCAGTCTCAAAGGTATTAGGTAGCAGATCAAGGATTTGAACCCAGGACCTTTGACTTAATCCAATATGTGTCCCACAATAGCATGCCACATGTCAAACTGTTTATGCATAGAGAAGGCAATATGGCTTCTGAGACTGGGTTCACCATCTCTCTTTCTAGAACGGCTGAGTTTTATCATCCTCTCTCTCTCTAGAGAGACCAAGCAGACTTCATCCCCTCTTAGAGAAATTTGGTTGACCACCTGGGATGCTAAAGAATTGAATTCACATGTAGAAGTTTTAGGTTTTTCCCTTCTTCCCTCATTAGCCACCCAATCCAAAACTCATGCATTGGAAAAAAAGTAGAACAAGACAGTCTGTGTGCCATGTCTCTTGAAGCAGAGAGGCTCCCACTAAAGGGATGCTCTACCTCCCTGCTTCTTTGATTCCCTTATGAGTCATTTTAACTTTCTACAAAGAAGCCCAAGAACTTCTTTGGGATAAAGATAAATGCAGTGGTGGACAAACACCCAAAGCAAATGCTTCTACTTTATGACCTGTAACAATTGCCCATAATGAATACATTCAGTGGATGTTTCTTTTTTGTATTGTTGGTGGTGGTTTTATTTTTAGTTCCTTTATGTTCCTAGCACAGTGCCTGGCATATTTTTGTGGTTGTTCAGCCATTTCCTTCTCCAACTCATTTTACAGATGAAGAAACTGAGGCAGACAGGAATAAGTGGCTTGTCCAGGGTCGCACAGCTAGTAAGTGTCTCAGGCCAGATTTGAACTCATGAAGATGAGTCTTCCTGACTTCAAACCCAGCACCCTATCTGCTGTGCCACTTGGCTGCCTCTGGCATATAATAGGCACTTGACAAATGCTGACTGACACTGACTGATTACAGAACACCATGAGAGAGGGATAGGTTAAAATAAATCACCTGACCAAAAAGTTTCTTTCCCATTGGTCCAGCAATTAAATATGTCTAATGATGTGTATTATGTACAATCAATTCATGACTAATGGGAACCATGTCAAATATTGTCTTTTTATTCTTAGGGTTGTGTGTAGATTAGACAATTATTTTAATAGATAATTTTACTGTAGTCAGATTTTTTCAATGACATAACTCAGAAATTCAGAGACAAGCACAGGAGTAACTAAGACAGGGTGAGTAGGGCTTTTTAATCCAAAGCATAGAATTTAGAGGGAACTGCTAACACTCTTAGCCTTTCAGTAATTTCACACTAATTCATGATAAAAATTGAAATAGTTACTACCCTATCTATGCTGACAGGAGTACCTTCCCAGGCCTATCCAACACTCTCCCTTCCTACGGCGGCCTCCCCAGCAGTGGTTTCACAGGAGTGGACTGAAGTCACTGTCTCCTTACAGATTAGCATCTCCATTTTCCTGTAGTGTGGCCTGGGTGTGGTCATTCTGGATAGCAAATCTCTTCCTTAGATTTCAAGAGGCAAGTAAACAAAGAATAAGGAAAGGTCTGATTAGGAACTAGACATGGATCAATAGTAAGAGTAAAACTTTAAATGCAAAAGAAATATAATTATAACAAAAGCAATCTCTAATCTACATTAACTTCTGGTGATCCTGTGTGAAATGTGTGCAATTAATTTTTTTAATAAAATGCCAAAATCTATTGTGCTACACTATAAATATGAGCAGCCTTCAAGAAGAAGCAAGGACTCAACCACCCCCAACAAGTACCAGAATTCGGAAAGCCCATGGCAAAGACAGAGGTAGAAGCAGAGGCCTGCAAGGCCAATGCAGAAGCAAAGCCTTCAAGGTTGAAGCCAAAATCAGTGAGGCCAAAGGCTTTATATTCTGGAAGAGAGAGGCACCAACATCACTTTGTCGGTTGACAGGCATCTTATGGGCCTCCTTATTGTTCCCATGGGCTCTACAACAAAGGCAATAAAGCAGTTCACCCACCATCTCATGTGAGTAAAACAGAAGGAAATCAGCATTCTATCTACATCTATGGAACCTCCAAAAGCTGCAGAAGAGGGTGAGATGTGTTGGAATGCGTGCTTGGTTGCACTAGCCAGCACACAAACAGGACTCAATCTGATCTCAAAGAGAGAAGAATATAGCTGCTCCCACATAAATGAAGGCTTTCTCACATTTTGTCCCTGAGTTCTCCATTCCAATAAAGCCTTTCTATTCTAATCTTTTTCTATTTGAATACATGTCTCTTAATGACCTAATCTGAGCTGAGTATTACTGGGAAAGCAAAACTGGACTTCTCACAAATACTCTGCTCCTAGTCAGTGCCGTGACTAACCCTGATCCCGGAAGACTAGGAATGAAGAACCGGGCCTACCTTCTGAGAAGAGGTGGGGCTCAGTGTGAACTGAGAGACATTTGGCACCGAGAGATCAAAGTGGATGTTTTGCCCAATTAGAGATATTGGTTTTAAAGCATTTGTTTTCTTTGTCAGAGGTGAGAAGGAAGAAATGGGTGAGAGTAGAGAATTTTGCCCATTGAGTTTTAAAAATCTATTAAAAATAAGTCCAAAATTTTCTGAAAATCAAATAATTGATAAAACACATAAAAACAGAAACTAAATTTTTTTAAAGCAAAGATGTAATAAAATAAAATGAAACATTCTCAATAATAGTAACTCACATAAGGAAAGCAGAAAGCAAAAGCAGTTGGGGGTCATCTTAGAAGATAAAATACTAAAGCTATGACAGCCTCCAAGGATAAAACACAAATTGGTCACAGACTAGTATATTCTTATTGGTAAGTCAGAACCTCATGGCAATTTTTATTAATTTTTAATCATTAAAAAGTTAGTCCTCTGTTATTTGAGACCATTGCTAGAAATCAATTTTGAGAGTCATTGTAAAGAATTTTAGTGAAAAGATCTCACCCATGTTCTGTTTAAAGTGAAGAGGCTGAAATCATCACACAGAGTAGCAGCTTTACACATGATTCCCCAAATTAAAACCCTCAAAAAAGAGGTGAAGAATCTATAAAAATTAACGTCGAATCCATGAGGCAAGAGAAAGAAATATTTCACAAGGGAAAAAATTGTATGGAATACCAGCGAAAAAATGAACTCCCTGGCAGGTTAAACAATGAGCATTTTATATAAGTCTTCTGTGTGCCAAACTCTGTGCTGCATCATGGGATATAAATATAAAAAATTAAATCATTCCTACTCTGTGGAAGTAACTCATTCTGAATCTTCCTCCACCATTTGAGTGACAGAGATAATTGCTTCTGTCCTGTCATGAGAGGAAAAGGGAGAGCAGCTATAGGATGGAAGAATGTTGCAATATTTAGCTAAAAGGGAATGGGCTCTGCGCTAATATTTCCAGCCCAGATCAGCATAGAAAGACATGAGTGTGTGGACAATGGGGGCAGGATCTAGCCAGGAACAACTGTACCTGGTGTCTAAACTGTCTGTGGCTCTGCAGTAGGGCAAAAAGATGTCCCAGATCCAGCACAGAGCAGTCTGACATCATGCAGGGAGCAAGCACAGGTTCCAACTTGTACTCTGTCATTCACTTCCCAGTTCTGGAGCACAGATCCAGTGAAGATTGGGGAAGGGACCTACACCTAACCTAACTAAATATTATACAAGATTTAGTAGCCAGAAACAGAGAGCATGGAATCCAATATGGCTGAAGGCAAAAGATAGACTTATAGTCAGTAATAATCTATTTAGTCCTACAAGTGCAAAAATTAAGGAACTCAGTTGTATTCTGAGTGAGAAGCAAATACAGAAGCAAACAGCAATGATGTGACTGACCCCAGCAGCATAAAAGTTTCTCAGATATAACCCATTAGACCCAACTGAACTTTACAGTGGAATGACTAGAACAGGAAGCTCAGACTAAAGTGGGACTTGAAGTTTTATCACTGAATCTGCAAAGCTTTCTATCTAACAGATGGCAATTGAGGACAACAATGTACTGGAGCTTCAACCAAAGGCAAGCCTATAGCTATGTATAAAGGGAAGCACTTAGACTTTGTCCTGTATCTTGACCACTCTAGCACAATGAAAGGTAAAATCTCTCCAATCTGAACTGTCCTGAGATCACAGAACAACACAACACTTCTTACTCAGAGAAAGCGGCTGTAAAATCCAAAAGGACACCATAGAACCAAACACGGTCCATCCATTCCTTCATGTAGTAAACAGAGGCTGGCCCTAACACTAAGTTCAAAGGAAGGAAGTTAGGTTGAAGAAGAAGCAAACAAAAGAAGAATCTCACCACAGTTATTATGTTGAGGATACTTGAGATATAAACCCATAAGAAGAGAATGGCTTCAGAATTTCTACTAGAATAGCTTCTAAGAAACACACAGTTGGGCAAAAATTCAATTATAATTTCTGAAAAAATGAAGCAAGAACATCTTTAAGAACTAAAAATGATTTTATAAATGAATTGAGAAAATTAGATGAAAGAAATGGAAAAGAAATGAGAACTTGTGAGAAAGAATTTAAAAGAGAAATGAAAGCTCAGTCCGAGAGATTAAAACCTCACCCAAGCAAGATCTTTGAAAAGTCAAATGTACCAAATTGAAGCTAATAATGCCATTTAAAAAAACAAGAAATATTAGAATAAAGGCAACAGTCTATACATAGAAGAAAGAGTAAAGTGGCATTTAACAACAACTCACCTGGGAAAAAAGTCAAGGAGAGAAAAATTAAGAATGATTGGAATGTCTGAAAAGCATAACCAAAGATAGAACCTAAATATCTGATTTTAAGACACCAAAGAAGAAGACTTCTCAGATTTCTTATAAGCAGAGGGCAAAGTAAAAATGAAAAGAGCCCATCAATCACCTCTTGAAAGAAATCCCCAAATAAAAACTCCCAGGAATGTGATTGCCAAAATACAGAGCTCTGTGTCAAAGAATAAACACTGTAATAAACCAAACAAAAATATTAACATACTCAGGTACCATAGTCAATATTATACAAGATTTAGTAGCCAGAAACAGAGAGCATGGAATCCAATATGGCAGAAGGCAAAAGAAACAGACTTATAGTCAGTAATAATCTATTTAGTCCTACAAGTGCAAAAATTAAGTTTAATGAAAAAGATGTCCAAACATTCCTGATGAAAAAGCAAGATGCATAAAACTTTGAAATGCAAATATGACTCAAGAGGAATATAATGCAATAAATATAGAGGAAAATGGAATGGAAACATCATTAATAACTACTACTGTGGGAACAAAAGAAATGAACCATTTTGTTTTTAAATTTTTTATTGATTTTATCAATTTTTTCTGTTTTGTACATCACCATAGTATCCCATGGATTTGTCTCCTGCCTCCTCCCCAAGAGCCATTCCATAAGACAAATAGTATGTTTTTCTTAAAAAAGAAAAAGTCAGTAAAATTGATTAACACATTGAAAAAGTCTGAAAGCGTGTGCAACGCATAACATCCGTGGGCCTCCTACTTCCAAGGAGTAGGTTGGGGATCTTTTCATCGCTTTATTCAAGTGCCACTTGACCTTTCTAATTTTGTTACATTTACTGGGGGCTTTTTGCTTTGTTTTGTTTTCTTGTCTATTGTGAGGTAATCAGGGTTAAGTGACTTGACCAGGATAACACAACTAAGAAACTGTGTTACATTTACTGTTGATTTTTTAGCATCAGGTTGTTTTCCCCCCTCATCTGCCTTGATTTAATTACACTGTATAGTATTTCCGTGGCTCTGCTTACTTCATTCCACACCAGCTTATATAGATCTCTCTGTGCTTCTTTGTATTCACCATATACATCCTTTCTTATGGCACAATACATTCATATGCCACAATTTGTTTAGCTTTTCATGGGAATTGACTTTGTTTCTAATTATTAGCTATCATAAAAGGTGCTACTATAAATCTTTGGAATACATGGTGCCTTTTTTTCCTTGTGATATAAGCCCTTCATTCTCATATAAGCCTAGTAATGAAGATGCTGGTTTGAAGATTATGAACACTTCAGTTGTTTATTTGCATAATTCCAAATTGCTTTCCCAAATGTTTATGCCATTTCACAATTTTTCCCAATTCTGCATATCTTCCCACAACCCATCCAACATCGACTGTTGTCACTTTTTGACATTTTTGCCAATTTTTAGAGTGTGAGATAAAACTTCAGGGTTGTTTTTATTTGTGTTAGTCTTTTTATTAGTGATCTGGAACATTTTTCATGTGCTTGGGAATACTTTTAATTTCTTTTGAAAACTGTGTATATGCTTTAACCATTTATCTACTGGGGAATAGCTATTTGTCTTATCAATATTTATTAAATATATATATGGAATCTATATACCAAACATATATATATATGTACGTATACACACACACACTCACACACACACACACAGAGATATGAATTAAGCCCTTAACAGAGAAACTTGATCCAAAGATTCTTTCCCAACTAACCATTTCCCTTCTTATCCTAGACTAATTAATTTTGTCTCTGCAGAAGCTTTTCAATTTCAGATTGTATCTATTATATATTTTGCAATTGCCTCTGTCTTTTTATTTTGTTAAAAAATACATCGCCTACCCATAGCTGTGGGAGTTATATGATCTGTTTCCCACGTGATTTTTATAGTGTAATCCTTATATTAAGTTCACAATCCATTTAGGATGGATTGAGGTATGTGGTATAAATTTCTGGTCTAAGCCTAATTACTTCCAGAATACTTTCCAGTTTTTCCGGTAGAGTTTATCAAATAGCGAGTTTTTTCCAAGTAATTTATATTTTCTACTTTGTCAAAAACTGGGTTATTGAGCTGTATTATTTCTGAATCTCCCTTTTCTGGTCTATTTCATTTATTTATTTCTCTGTTTTTTTAACCAATACCAGTTGGTTTTGATGACAGCTACTTTACCATCTAGTTTGAGGTCTAGAAATGTAATTCATTTTTTACTCTTTTCTATCTTTTTCCTTAATATTCTAAATCTTTGTGTTTTGTGCTTTTTTCCAAAAGAATTCTGTTATCAAATGCAGTAAAATATCTCTTCAGTAATTTGATTGAGATAACATCAAAAGCACAAATTAATTTTGGTAGAATAGTCATTTTTACTATATTGGCATAGTCTACCCAGGAGAACTGAATATTCATTCAATTATTTAGGTTGTTCTTTATTTCTTTAAGGAGTATCGTGTAATTCAATCCATGCAAGTTTTTTTTGTTTACTTTGGGAGACTGGTCCCCAAATACTTTGTGTATTTTATAGTTATTTGGAATGGGATTTTTCCTTTCTGTTGCTGCTTCTTAGATGATGATGATGATGATGATGATGATGATGATGATGATGATGATATGATGATATAGAAATGTTTATTTTTGAGAATTTATTTTGACATTTGCAACTTTTCTGAATCTATTATTTATCTCAATTCTTTTTGATAATTCCCAGAGAGTTTCCAAGTAAACCACAGTATCTTCCACAAACCGGTATAGTTTTATCTCCTCTTTATGTCTCACTTCTTTCTCTTGTATTATTGCTATTGCTAGCATTTCCAGAAATATATTAAAGAAAAATAGGGAGAGCAGCGCATCATTACTTCACTCCCATATTCATTGAAAAAGGTTCTGATATATTCCCATTGCATATGACGTTTGTTTTTTATGATATTAAGAAAAATTGCTCTATGCCTGTACTTTGTAGGGTTTTTAATGTAAATGAGCATTGTATGTGGTCAAAGGGGTTTTTCCTGTATCTATTGATTTGATCATGAAGTTTTGGTTTTCATTATTAATTATGTTGGTTGTTTTCCTAATACTGAACCATCCTTGCATCCCTCATAAGTCCCACTTGCTCATACTGAATGATTTCATAGATAAATCACTTCAAACTGTTCAACAGGACTTTGTTTAAAATTTTTGAGTCAATATTCATGAGTTATATTGATCTATAGTTTTTTCCCTGTGTTTTGTCTTTCCTAGGTTTAGTTATTACAATTATATTTGTCTAAGAAAAGTATTCTAATAGGGTTCTTTCTATCTCAGTTTTTTAGAATAATTTGGGAAGGATAATAACTGTTCTTTAAAAGTTTGATAGAATTCTCTTGTGAATCCACCAAGTCTAGGCTCCCCCCCCCCCCTTTTATAGATATTTTGCAGCTAGATCTATCTTCTGAAATTGGGTGCCTTAAGAAATCTATCTGGTCTTCTGAGAGTTCTATTTACATTTTCAAAGGTGTTCTTCTACTTCTGTTGTGTTCTTGATTTTGTTAGCATGAAATTATATATAATGTGTTCTTGTTCTTTTATTAATTTGGATTTTACTGTGATTTCACTGTGCTTCTTTGCTCTTATTAATTTAATTTTCTGCTCTCCTTTTTAATAATATTAGCTAATGGTTTATCACTTTTATTAGTCTTTTCAAAAATAGCTTTTAGTTTTATTTATCATTTCCATGAGTTTATTTCCAATTCATCCATTTCCCCTCCAACTTTTAGTATCTCCTCTTTTGTGCTTATTTTTGGTTTATTTCTTTATTTTCTAATTTTTAATGTGCATATTCAGTTTTTTAATCTTCTTTTCTGATATATTAATGTATAATTGTAAGGATATAATTCCCCCCTGACGACTGCTTTAGCACTCCCAGAAATTTGGGTATAGTTTTTCAATATCATTTTCTTTCACAGTTATTTTTCCTATAATTTGTTCTTTGACCTACTCATTATTTAATATTCCATTGTTAAGTCTCCATTTGGATCTGTATATTTAATTTGTGGTTCCTAAACCATTTTCTATTCTAATTGCACTTTGGTCTCTAAAGGATGTATTGAACACTTCTTCATTTTAACATTTTTCACCCTAACTCTAGAGCCTTGTACATGGTCAATTTTTGGTAAAGTTCCATGTAGTTCAGAAGTGGGGCGGGGGTGGGGGGTAGGAATGCTGCCACATATAGAACAAATACATCCATATATACCAAAATATTCATAGCAGTCTTTTGTAGAGGATGGGGGGATGATGTTGAAAGCACAGTATTGGTTAGAAAGTGAGTGTCCTAGGGGGTGGCTAGGTGGCCCAGTGAATAGAGCACTAGCCCCGGAGTCTGGAGTATCTGAGTTCAAATCCAGCCTTAGACACTTGACACACTTAATAGCTGTGTGACCTTGGGCAAGTCACTTAACCCCAATTGCCCTTCAAAAAGCAAAAAAAAAGTGAGTGTCCTTCAGTCAGGGAGTAACTAACTAAATAATAGTATGAGAATATGAAGGAATATAACTGTGCCATCATACAAGTGTTTAATTTTTCTTTTGTGTCTGTATGTCTTTATTGTGATTTTAAGGAATGTATATTATTCCAATAAAACATTCAAAATATCTAGTACTTCTACAGCACACATCAAGCAACTATTAGAGATATTGGAACAATGGTGGTCACAGGGAAGCGAAGGACATTTCAAGGTTATTTCAAACTCAGAATGAAATATGATTGCTTTCCCAAAAAAAGGTAAAGTTTGATCAAAATGGAAAAAACGCAATAAACTATAGCTTCAAAACAGTCTTATTAGCCCTTGGAAAACAAACCAGGACATTTAAAAGACCTTTGAT
>CM053600.1:190583671-190645594 GCA_028646575.1 Pseudocheirus occidentalis
TTCAAAGTCCCACCAGAGCCCTTTTCAGAAGGTTTGGTAAGCCTTTTAGATCTGAGCATCTCCATCAGATTGTAAAACATCTGAACCTTCCCAGTCTTCCACCCAAGTGATTTGGGATTTTTTTTTGTTACAATGGGTTTATGCTGAAAGGGAGAATAAATTGTGCATACCCTTTGATACAGCAATACCATTACTAGGTCTATATCTCAAAGACATCATAAAAAAGGGAAAAGGACCAATAAGTACAAAATATAGCAACTCTTTATGTGGAGACAAAGAGGAAATTTAGGGGATATCTATCAACTGGGGAACGAAAGTTGTGGTATATAAATGTAATGAAATGCTGTTTTTCTGTAAGAAATGATGAGCAGGCATATTTCAGGAAAACCTGAAAAGACTTTCAAGAACTAATGCTGAGTGAAATGAGCAGAACTAGGAGAACATTGTAGACAGCAACAGCAACAGCAACATTGTGTGATGATTTACTATGATAGACTTAGCTCTTCTCAGTGATACAAAGATCCAAGACAATTCCAAAAGATTCAAGATAAAAAACACTAACCACATCCAGAGAAAGAACTACGGGATCTGAATGCAGATCAAAGCAGACTATTTTCATTTTTTGCTGGTTTTTTGTTTCTTTCTTTCTAATGGTTTTTCCCTTTTGTTCTGATTCTTCTTTCACATGACCAATGTGAAAATACATTGAGCATGATTGTACATGTGTAATCTATATCAGATTGCCTGCTATCTTGGGGACGGTAGAGGATAGGAGAAAATTTGGAACTCAAAATTTTGTGAAAATGAACGTTGAAAACTATCTTTCCATGTAATTGGAAAAATAATAAAATACTATTATACTATACTATATAACACTGTAAAATAAAAACTCTCATCACCATTGAGGAAGTGGTGAAATCTCATAAAATATTGATCAAGTGAGAAGCAGAATTGTACTAGAAATAAGGAAATTCATAAATGGAGAACAAAAACTGCAATGTGACCATGCAATATGCCAAAGTTAATATAGTTTAAGAAAGTTATCAAAGAGATGGGGGTGAATATATGTCTCTTGATAGGGAACTCACCTGAGTTAAACCACATCAAAATTATTCTAAAGGCTAAAACCAATACTAGCCTTGAAAATGGACCATTTATCAAAGAAAAACTTTATATCTAGTATGATAAATATGTTTTAATTTTGAATAATCAAAGAATATGTGTCCAAATCTAATGATCGATGATAAATTATATAAAGCAAGTGATTGAAGCAAAAGAAGCATATTTTGCATACTAAACATTTTAAAGATAAAAAAGAAATAATGAGTCAATAAATGTAATTACTTTGTCCCCATTAATTCACACAGCACTCTAGAAGTATGCAATATGCATGTAAGGCAGATGGATATGGCCCATATAATATCACAGTGGAATATGACACTCCCAATACCAAAGTTTAAGTGGAGACTGAAGCAATACATGCTATCATTCTTTTCCATGTTTGGTTTTGTTTCTTTTTTTCCCATTGTTCACTCCATTGGTTACAGCCCTTCTACACAACTATTGTACAATGTGAAAGTATTTGCAGATCCTATACATTATTGCATGCCACCATGGGGGGTGGGGGGGAAGGAAGGGGAGAAAATTTGAAACTCAAGTGATTGTGGAACTGAATTTTGTAAACTAAATAAATAAACAAGTGAAATTTAAAAAAATTATATTAAATTAAATTTTAAAAAAGAACATGACACTTCCAGATTATGACAAACAAAATCAATTTATTGAAATTAAAGTTATATGAAGAAGAAACCTTTTTGCTAAGTGCTTAATTCTATAGACAGTACTCTAAAGTACATTGTTAAGGAATTTTGCCAATGCTAGAACTTTTTCTAATGCATCTATTGTCTCCTCAAAGGAATAAGCACCTTTTAAGATCAACTGAATGAAATTCCCCTCATTACCTGAAAATATGCACACCTCAAATGCACCATTGGTGCCATGCTGATGAACGTAATGACGGGACTAATGAGAGGAAGCTTCTTCCTTAGTCTCATTACCTTATTTCCAGAACACAGACAATTGAATGACTCTACTTTTTTGCAGTTTATCTTCAGAGTCGGCCATACCTGCACATAGCTCTGGGGGGTAAGGAAGGTGGGAGTAGGGCTGCCACAACTCCAAATGACTTTGGACTCCCTTTTGAAGCTACCTTCACAGATGCTATATGAACCACAAAAGAAAATCAGTGGCGTCCTTTTGTAGTCATGTTTTGTTTTTTTAACAAAAAGGTGGGGTGGGGAGACATTTACTAACTTGATATTCCATTTTATTTGCCAGTCTGTCATCCCAATAACTTTTGGTCCATTCTGAAAATACAACTCCCCCTTGAAGGATTTCAGATTTGTCACCACTGACATCCCAGGGCTCATGGAATAAGCACAGTTTCCCAAGGGGACAACTCAGAAAGGGACAGTATTAATTGAAAATTCATGAATTCTTGTATACTTATGAATCAGTCACATTACTTGGCATTCAAGTCATGTGTGTTTGTCCTTGTGTGTCTGTCTACACACATAATATCAATCACACATTTATGTAGAACAATTATGTGCCAGGCACTGTGCTTCGCACTGGTACTAAAATATAAAAATTATAGTCTCTGACCTTGAGGAACTTCTATCAGAGAGACAACATGCACATGGATAGGTACTTTGATGTACATACACACACATACACACCCCAAGCATATACAAGGTAATAGGGAATCCTACTTGGGAAGAGAAGGGGCATGGAGGCAGTATAAAGAACGGCCTCATGAAAAAGCTGGAGTTTTTGCTATTTTTTTTAATTCAAAACTTAGTAAATTCAATTAGAATTTTATAGCCACAGAATAGAAAAAGGGGATTATACATGAAACTGTGGATCTTTATTCTATGTGGCTTCCTTTAAAAAAAAGTAACCATGGGTGCTGTTGAGGTAACCAAGTAAGACAGTCAGAAAAGAGAGGAGAACCCAAGACAAAGCTCTGACATAAAGCCACTGATAATGGGAGCCATCTAGATGAATATTCAGCAAAGGAGACGGGGAGGGGGCAGAGGGTCAGATAGAAGGAGAAGCAAGAGAGCAGCAGCATAAAAACCCAAAGAAGGAAATATATCCATGAAGACAGGGAAGGGCCTAGAAATGTATTTGTATTTTGGAGAAAACATTTTCAGTTGAGCAATGAGGTCAGAATCCAAATTGCAGAAGGTTTAGAAGAGAGTAAGAGGAGAAGGAGAATAAACAACCAGAGACAGCTTTTGTATGTATTTAAGCCAAGTCAACTTTTCCTTCTGTAGTCTGTTGATGATACTAGAAAAATAACCACATTACTAACTCCATAAATTGATGACTCACTCATCACATAGAAGCCTATATAAAACTTGAAAAGGCTTTCGAATCCATTCAATGGGCCTCTGTTTATGGCTACTGCTAACTTCAGGATTCTATTTTTTAAAAAGGCAACAGCAGAATCTCAGCTTTCCTTGGATTAAGCCTCAAGAATGAAATATATTCTTAATATTATAGAACTTCCTAAAGCCTTGAACATTCGGAGTCTGAGTATACACCCTGGGCTCATTAAAGTGCCTTTGGCCTTTCAGACATCACTTCGATTGACTCACACTCCAGTGTAGAAACTTAGAATATGATTTAAAGGATTGGATTCGACTTAGGGTAAGGCTAATGATCTCCCATTTTCACAGTCTCTTTCATCCCAAAGCTGTTTAAACTTGACAGCTTGATATACAAAACTATATACAAGGATCACTGCCTTCTCCACTTTAAAGTCAACCCCTAAGAGGTAAAATTGCATCAACTGCTAAAATGGTTATGAGAAAAGAGTAGACAAATGTTTGCATGTTTTAATCAATTTCATAGGCAAAGAGAGTCTGAAACAAAAAAATCAATTTTTCTTCCATTGCTAACATTGTCTTTTATATAAACTTTGAAAATATTTGTTTTCATTCTATTTGCTGAAATCATTACTGAAACTCAGTCATTAGCACAAAAACCTTTCTATATTTTGTAGACAAAAGACATGTCTATATTCACTTAGAACTTCGGGAAGATTCTCCTGACTTGAACTCAACTTAAATGTCTACCACATCATCAAGTGAGTAGAAAGCAAAGTTCAAGACTGATTTTAAGCAATCTTTCCTTTATATGAGCTCAGGCAGAAATTCTGTAAAGAATAATAGCAAGTCTGGAACTATTCATAACAAACTTATTGTGGCCTGACTGTTGAGACACAGAAATGGGAGGGAGAAAAATCCTTATAAAATGAAAGAAGGCAGCTTGGTGACACAGTGGATTGAACATTGGGCCTCAAGTCAGCAAGACTCATTTTCCTGAGTTCAAATGTGGTCTAAGACACTTACTGTCTGTGAGACCCTAGACGAGTCACCTAACCCTGTTTATCTCAGTTTCCTCACCTGTAAAATGAGTGAGAGAAGGAAATGGACACAATGAAATTACTGAACAACAAGAAGAAAGAATACATAACACATCCAGTGAGTAGGATCTTCCACGCAACTCTCACCTTGGTCAGCCCATGATTTCCCTGCCTAGTCTAGAGTCATCCCTACTAAATACATAAATGAGCCTATAATTTTATCAATGTGGAAGTTTCCTCAAGTGATGCAAATAGCAACCCATACATGATTTTTGGTCCTTTGGAATACTTATCCATGTCCACCCATGGAAGTGAAACTACAGAGACCTCTCTCCCTTTTTCCTGATACTAAAAGAATCCCTTGCTTTTTCCAAGTGTCCATCCTATCTTCTTTCCATTCATGATTCCATGATTCCATTATTTAGTGTGCTCCTTCTTCAGAGGCCCAAAGTGGTTATGAGGTGTTGAAGCCTTTTCACAGACACTGTACTCTACACCTCTCCATTGACTGCATATCAATGCTTGATCCTCACTTTTAATTCCTCCAAGACTTTGGTGTGCAGCCTGTATTCCTTCCACCACACAACATCTATTATAGAATATAGACATTAAAAATAAAACTAGTGTCTGAGAGAAGTTTGGATGATCAAAGGATTATAAAAATATCCTGAAAGAAATTCACTGTGTTCTTCTGTTTAATTCATGGCTCAATTGATAATCCATTTGCACTATCTATTCCAGATGAATATCTAGGTTTTCTATCTAACTGGATGACATAATCTAGGAAACAGATTTTCTTCATCCACTTAGTTTTCCTTCTGTGAATGTTTAAAGCTATTTTTATGCATAGTTTAATTCTTCTAGGAGACTGCAACATTTTATGACTTGTTGCAATCAGAACAAAGTCTTCAGTAAATGGGAACACCTGGAGAGTTAAATATGAAATCATCAAATACCAGATAAATGAGGTTTGGCTTTGTTTGTTAGGCTCTCTAAAGTGAACCTACGAGCCATCCTTGCATTTATTTGCAACCTGGTTGTTTCATCTACTTTCATTTATGGTGAGAACAAATATAAAGATTAGCAACATGTAGCCTCTCTCTTCAGACTCATTAGTCACAGAACAGCAATTTTACATTTATGGGATCAACATACACATGCACATTTCAGAGTATTTAAAGAACTTTATGCCTCCTAACCACCACCACCCTGCCCTGCTTTCCTTCTGTTGCTCAGGAACCAAAGGGCCACTGTGTACTTTTCTAGATCTTGAGTTGTCAGGGTCAAGACTCCATCACCAAGTGACCAAACCAGATCAGGTGAGGAGCCTTCCTGTCCTTAGCTAGACTGGTCCTCAGAAAAGTGATGTAGTCTATTGCTGAGAATGTATTGGAAACCTTTCTACCTTCAAAAACTTGGACTCTAGCAGTATAGCCTTCAAGAATTTAAGGTCACATGCACACCACAATGTGTCATTGGAATTGACTGAGTTGGTGCTTGGGATGAAAAAAAAAATTCCCTTCACTCAGGGAGTTGACATTTCTATTGTTGGTACTTGTATAAGAAATAAAATGAATAAGGAATTAACTAAAACTTCATAGCGGATTTGTGAAGGTACATCAGTCCATCAGGAGCATGGCTGTGATGTCTCATAACTCTATGTGAAAACACAACAGGAAGCTAGGTAATTGTATGAGTGTCATGACCAGAACATACTAATGGTTTCTAAGTTAGCAGGGGTAAGCAAATTAAGCAAAACATTAGGAAGAGACTTTGGAATAGCAGGTGATTTCTCCCACACTGGGTTTTCATGAGTTGAATTAAAGCCCACAGTAGATACAGAGAATGATTTTGAAAGAAACTTAAATTCAAAAATCCATAACTGGTTTCTAAAGCACAAGGGCTTTCCACTGCTGAATAGTGGCAGTTACCAATGAGTTTAACTCTCCACCAAATATATTTAGAAAAAAAAGTATTTTTACTATTTGGTGTAAACATAATTGGCTAGCCCACTTTCTTCTTTTATTTCTGTAAAGCTTTCTTGCTAGGAATAGTATTTATTACAGGAAAATTCCACAGGAAATCCACTCACCCAGGAAAAGACCTTCAAGACTATCCCTTTTACCTCTCTCATTTTGACAAATGAGAAAACTGAGGTTCAGTTTGTAAAAATCATTTGTGCAAGGACAAGGAAAGAAGAAAGGAAGGAAGGAAGGAAAGAAGGAAGGAAGGAAGGAAGGAAGGAAGGAAGGAAGGAAGGAAGGAAGGAAGGAAGGAAGGAAGGAAGGAAGGAAGGAAGGAAGGAAATGAGGGAAGGAGGGAAGGAGGGAGGGAGAGTGTGTAATACTGGTATTATCTTTATTTGTTTTGGGTCTGGCCCTGTGGTTTTATCTGTGGTAAAGATCTCCCAGTCTACAAACTTCCCTTTCAATGCAGATCTATAACTTATCTGTAACATAACCTTAGAGTGCTTCCTGGTGCATTCAAAATATTCTCCCCATGATTAAGTGGTACAATTGGTAAAATGCAGAACTTGAGGCCAGGTCTGCCTGATCCCCAAACCAATGTCATATCTACTATATTAATTATTTCCCACCATTTACATAACGTGCCTATTATCATTAATTCAGACTCTTAAAAGTTATTGCAATTTCCAAAGTCTTGAGCTGAATTTTATTTTTCCCTTCTCTCTAGTACGCATGCACTGTGTGTTTGTCTATCTATCTCAATCTAAAAGGACTGGTTAGCAAATAGATGACATCAATTAGGGAAATGTGTAGTCTACTGAAGAGTGAAAGCCAACTACGGTTTCGATAGCACTTTACCATCAGTCCTTGCATTCAGACAATGAATTCTTAATTGCAAATAACTATCTATTTGTTAAAGCAGGTGCCCTAAGAAACAGAGCCCAGCTCTCGCTTCTGCCCCACACACATTATGTGTATGCACTAAAAGTATTAACGCTTCATTTCTTCTCAAATGTTCCATATTTCAGAGTTTTTTTTTCAAAAGTCACACTGACCTTCACTTCCCCCAATTAGAACAAATTAGTAAGGTTTTACTCTGCTCAGGAATGATGAAATTTCAACTTGTACTGATGAATATCCTCATAGGGATCGTAACTTTCATTTCACTGGCAAGTATCAATCCCATCTAAATTCAAGAGAAAATTTTCTCTAATGGTTTCTGAAATAAGCTCACAGTAATTAAGCCAACCAATAGCCAAATGGCATTTCAAGAAAACTTAACATTCTACAGTCAGTTTCCTTCTACTTCCTGACTGTGATGTGGCATTTTTACCATGAGTGATTCATGAGTATGAAGCTCCAAGTATGGACAATAGATGGGGGAAACCAGATTTTTTTTTTCTGAAGGCTAGTCATCTTTGAGAGAGACAGGGAGATTTCAACACCAACAGCAGTGCTAGCCACAAACCAAAGTACACAAGAAGCAAATGAAAAGGATATCTCATCGTACTCCCATGCATTGGCAACTTTTCCATATCAGCAGCAGCCGACACTCTGGACATGAACACGCACGCAGTCGTTTGATACAAGGTTTTCTAAAGGGAGTCAGCTTCTAAGAGTGCCAGGACAGTTATATGTTCAAGACACTCACACCTTTGTATATACTTTGTATGTACTTTTTTTTTCAAAATAGAATTTTTAGGCCCTTAGTGTCAATACATGATGCTTCCAGTCACACTTGAAGTAAAATTTGTAGCTTCTGTCCCCAAGAGGCTTAGCACCTCTAAGATATTTTTCAAGTAGTTAATATCTGATGAGTTCTAGATGGCTAAAACTCATGGACTGGATTCTGCTTTGTCTGAGGTTGAGATGGGGCTCTTTCTCCAAGCTTCCTGTTAAAGTTATAGCCATGATATATTTTTTTATTTAAATATTTTCTTTTATTTAAAAAAATACAACTCTACTGAAATGATGAATAATAGCTAGTTTTTATGTCCCACTTTAAGGTTTGCAAAGCATTTTATTTGTTTTCTTGTTTTATTGTTACAATAACCCTAGAAGGTTACACCCATTTTTAAATGACTTGCCCAGCATCACAAAGCTAGTAAGTGCTTAGGCGAAATTTGAACTTTTAGGTATTCCTTACTCAAAGTCCAGTGCTCTCTCTATCATAACGCATAGCTGCCAACTCACTATCATTAATTAGTCATATAGGCCATTCCTGTAGAGTCAGTTTTTAAAGTAAGGTAAATCCAGGTAGAGATATGTACCTTTTCCATTATCTTTTATCAACCAAGCCTTAATAGAAATCTAGTAGGATCTCCAAACTTTTATTAAAGTGCACTTAATTTAATTTGAATCACAACTAAGAATCATGGTATAATATTAGTACATCTTCTCTTGAAGTCAAACCTACTTCCTTCAACCATTCATTATATGCCGTGATTTCCAGATTCCACCATGTCCTTTTCCTGTTCTCTTGAGCATCTTCTAGATTGTACTTGTTCCACTTACAATATTTTATTCAAAACTGCACACCAAGGGGTAGATAAGGCCTGAGAAGTGAAGTACATCACCACTGGTTATTATTTCCCATGATTCAAGCATTATATTTAATACTGTCTCTGCTCAAATTCACTTTTCTTAACAGCCATGACCACATTTTTAGTTCGTGTTGAGTTGGTTGCTTACTAAATCCACCAGATCTTTACAAAACCTTTTGTTGAGAAAAATCTTCATTAATCTACATTTAGGGGGCAGCTGGGCAGAACAATAGAGGATGCACCAAGCCTGGAGTGAGGAAGACCTGAGTTTAAATCCAGCCTCACCTACTTACTTAATGTGTGACCCTGGGTAAGTCATTTAATCTTGTTTGCCCCAGTTTCATCACCAGTAAAACAAGCAAGAACAGGAAATCACATTCTGGTATCTTTGCCAAGGAATCCCCAGATGGGGTCATGAAAAATTGACAAGACCAAAACAACTGAATCAAACATATATTTAGGCAAATGGTATGTTTTAGCTGCCCAGACTGATCAAATTTTGAGCTGATCATTTCACAAAGGATACACAAATAACCATACATATACATCTATAATGTCTATGTGCAAATATACATACATGTGTCCTTGTGTATATATGCATTACATGTATATTATTACATATATACATATGCAGCCTTTGAAATCATGTGGATATCATATGTGTCAAATATCACATAGATATCAGAAACACCTATTTGCAAATTGCCAATCAGCCATGTCCACTCACTATACAACTCTGGTCCATGCCTTCTCATTACTTTATAGGGGATTCACCCAACATGGTCAGGGCTTTTCTCTCTGTCTCTTGACTTTCCATGGGTACAAGTGTTGTACATCCCCTCTCCCTGAGTTATTTCTCAGTCTTGTGACATTTCTGACCTACCTTCTTTTCTAGTCATATATCTCATAGGTAATTTAAAAATCATTTTTGTCCACAATTTTCTGTTGGAAACATAACCCTCCCATTGTATTACAATTAGATAACCCTATATTAAAACCAGTGAAAATGGGAAAATCCTAACTTTTTTCCCTAAAACTAAATCATCGATTTCTCAGACTCAAAAACATAAGGCATAATGGTAATAGCTAGCTTTTATATACTGTTTTAATATTTGCAAAACACTTTATAATTACTCCTTTATTTTATATCCACAACACTCCTGAATGGTGATATTATTTTTATCTCTATTTTAGAGATGAGAATGAGGCAATAGGAGGTAAAATGACTTGCCCAGAGTCATACAGCTAGTAAATGTTAGCAGGTGGATTTTTTTAAGGTCTTCCCAACTCCTGGTCTAGCACTTTACCCACTGTATGCCTAGCTGGCTAAATTGCTAATATCAAGCTAAAGGGAGCCCTGAGTAGTAAGAAATTTTGATAGAGTCAAAACAAATTGAAGAAGGTGGACATGAAAATGTGGAAGAATTTTTTTGTTTTGTAAATCCTAAACACTGAAAATTGTATTAAAATAGAATGTAGTAGTATTTCATAAAGGATTTGGGGAAAAGGTCTAGAAACAATATGATGCCACAGCCAGGACACCAGGTATGGCAGCTGGCAGTTCCTGCCACTCATGAACCAAATGAAGTCCGGGGATAATAGCCCCCACGAACCTCATGAAGAGGCAGGATGTCCCTCTCAAAGGGAAGCACACAATGTTAAGGTAATGCCCCATTTGCCAGGAAGTAATAAAATTCCTATCAAATATTCAGCTCAAGAACCACCTTGCCCAGGAGGCCTTTCTTGTTCCTTCCAGATATTAGAACCTCCTTCTCTTGGGATAACTTCTAGCTACTCTCTAAGTATATTGAATATGCCTAATTATTTCCATTTTGTGTCTCCTATTAGAAAGTAAACTTCCTGAGATTTCCCTTTTTTTCCTGTAACAAGACTTAGCACAGCATCTGATCAATGTATAACAAATGCATGTTGATTGACTGAATTATTGATTGATGTTTCAAAATGTTCTCATGGAATATTCTGGAACTGGCCGTGGTTTTTCTTTGTGCATTAAACTGTTTGCTTCTAACAAAGAAAAAGCCACATTTTAGGTTTCTCAGAGACTACCACCTCACATTGCATGTCTCTCAGGGATACACATAAGCAATACTCAAGAGTAAAACAAAAACACTGCAGAAGATTAACAAAATGTATCCGTGAAAATACCAAGAATTCTCCCATCCAGAGATTTTATAGTGGGAAAAGTCATTGTCACTCTTCTGGGTAGTGATTGGTAGAGCCTTGTTGGTCATCATTCCAAAAACATGATGCCTCCACCTCTCCCCAAAAGTCTCATCCCAATTAAGTGCAATAATTCAGT
The DNA here is from genome assembly GCA_028646575.1 of Pseudocheirus occidentalis. Classification (NCBI taxonomy): domain Eukaryota; kingdom Metazoa; phylum Chordata; class Mammalia; order Diprotodontia; family Pseudocheiridae; genus Pseudocheirus; species Pseudocheirus occidentalis. The sequence goes on from CM053600.1 coordinate 190,594,934, forward strand.
TACATTAAGACACAAAGGAAGTGCCAGGTAACTATTGGTTGATTGATTCATCAAGAGCAGGACAATGAAAGGGAGATATCCTTTGGAGAAAAATGCTTTTTTTCCATCTCTTCCTTCTCAATAATCCTTCCCAATAACCCACACAAGACAAACAGCAAATAAACCATATTTCCTTACTTTCCTCCTTTCTCTGCTGCCCTTTTGGAGTTCATAAGGTTGGTAAATATTCATAGTATAAATAGAAGAATGAAAGTAATTGTAGGAAATAAGAGCCCAAATCAAATTATGAAAAGGCTATTAGAAAAGAGTCTTTAAGTAAGATATTTTCACAGCGATAGACATTTCACTGCCAAAAAGAAAGTCAAGCATGTATTATGAATAAGCTTCAGGTCTGTGATGTTTCTCAATGTGGCAATTTCTCTACCAAGGCAGATCATACACCCCCTCAGTGATTCAGTAGATAACCTAGGGCCTTGTCTGAAGCAGCTAGCCGGGACAATGGATAGGCCACCGGGACTGGATTCAGGAAGACCTGAGTTCAAATTCAGCTCCATATGCTTCCATGTTGTGTGACCCTATGCAACCCATTTAACTTCTGCCTGACTCAGCTTCCTCAACTGTAGAATGGGGACAATAACGCCACCCCATTCTCAGGATTGTTGTAATGGTAAAATGAAATAATATTTGTAAAGCACTTAGCAGTGTCAGGTACAAAGTACAAAGTAGGCACTTAAATGCTTATTTTCTTTTACCTTAATAGAGACTAAGCAACTTCCCCAGTGTCACACAGTTCATCATTGTCAGAGGTGGAACTGATTCCAAGGCCTGAAATCTATCCCCCATATCATGCACAATAGAAAGTAATAAGCTGACAAATATCATTCCAGAAGAATTACCCAGACAGGTCCCCAAAAGATTATATAACTGGGGAGTAGAGTAGTTAAAGGATCAGGGGAGTGGAGTAGTTAGGGGCAAGTTTAGGAACCTGAGACATTTTGAGGCCTAGACCCTAACCCGGACCCTGCCCTTGCTCAATGTCTGTGATCAGGAAGTAGATAATGGGATTGTATATTTACAGTTCAAAGAGACCTCAGAAGTCATCTAACTATCTTATTTTATAGATGATGAATTATAAACTTAGGGAGGAGATTACATGATTTCCCCAAGGTTACAAAGGACTTAATAAGTGAGAGGCAGGATCTGAAACAAGATCCTGTCTTCCAAGCACATGTTCTTCCCTCTATCCTATACTACTTCTAGGATAATGTTGGGGACTGGTCTTCCAAGAGGATATTACTGTTCCCTGTTTTCCCTTTTCTGTCCTGTTCCTGGGAAATAGTAGGGATCAGAAACTTATTGATTACTCTGACCTTAAAAAGAATTTCAAGAGTTGGGCACCTGGTTCAGAAGAGTATGAGTCATGAATCCAGAGAAATTCTTAGACTGGCTCATCAAGGGGCTATGAGCTATCCCTTGACATGGAAAACCTAACAATGCACGAATCAAGTAGGTCCTAGAGTGAACTTCAGTTTGATCGCATGAGTGAGTCAACAAGGTATTTTCCAAAGAAGTAATTCCTCAGGGGAAGCAGACAATAAAAGGGTAGCTGTGTGTGTGTGTGGTTTTTTTACCTCATCTTTGAGAAATATCAATTGCTTCCATGAACTGTCATAACCATCTCTTAGCCCAGCAGCATCTGTGGTTTCTTAAAATAGGAGTATCAAGACAACAATAGCTAATCATCTCTCTCAACTGTAGGACATCATTAGAGGGAATATGGTTTTTGGAAGAGCCCTCCAGGTGTGATGCAGAAGCTGTTGTTGTAACAGGTAGAAAGTCAAGCTTTAGTTCAGAAAACAATTTGCTTAATCTACCCAGAGGTCACCAATCCATCTCAAAGGTTTTTGACCTGGCATGAGTCTGGTGAGCCTAACTCAATCTATGCAGAGACAAAAATCATTCCAAAGATTTTAGCGTAGATTAATACCCCCCCCAAATTCTTATCCAAAAAATGACATAACTGAAATCAAAGATAAAGGTAACACAGATCTTGAGCCCTACAATGTTACCATGGATCATTAAAATAGAAGGGGAGTTGGGAAGAATTCTTTGGACCAAAACAAGAGTTCTCTCTCTGATAACCCAATCTGATTTTATAGGACTAACCAAATAAAAAACCCAACAAGCCGAATGTCATTGTGCACAAATGCACTCAATAATCACTGAATGATTAAGCTCTATACTACAAATAATGTTGTCCTTATTTTAAGCAACTAACAAAGCAAAATCCAACTGTCTGTGCCACCCTTTCTCTTCCCTAAAAAGAATCAAAAATATCTTGTCACTCATAAGATTCTCTAGTCTTGTAGTACCATCCCCCAATTTATGAAAAAGGCAAGGGAGGTCCGGAGAAGTCATATGTAGGTAGAGTGAAGCTTTAAAATGATATCCAGTGACTCCAAACCTGGTACTTTTTCTACTAAAGCAATTCATTATTAAAGGTTTGACTTATTCATCAAAATCAACTGGCTTGTAACTGGTACACACGATTCATTGATTTTTTTTAATGTATTATCACACTTCAGGTATGTGCAAGACATTGCTAGATGTTGAGATGTGAAGTTATAGAAGGAAAAATTAAGAGAGAGAGCCATCTACAGATGTTTTTGGATACTTTGTGAGAATTATTCTTTCTGTTCAGGTAAAAAGAGCTTGTGATTTGTATTTGTAGAGGAATGATATCTCGGATCCTTGTAACATTGGAGTCATTTGGTATAGGTATAGACATAGGCTGTATGAAGATTATTTAGGATCCTCAGTGCTATATCCTTTGTCAATTGCCCATAAGTCCCTCTAGGATCAAGTATGGCCTTAGAAACAGGGAGTGTAAGGAACCCCACACTAAAGCCATGTTTTGACTCAAAGATTAAATGTCACATTTAAGTCACATCACAAAACATCCAACCTAGTCATGGGTGATGGTTTAGAGTGACTCATCAAGGAAGGAAAATCATTCATTCATTCAACAAATATTTCTTAAGCATTAACTTTTTGCCATTTGCTGTGCCAAGTGCTGAGGTTACAAAAACAAAAGCGAAATTAAAAGTCAAAATTAAAACAGAAAATGGGCTGAGGGGGACTTTACAGCAAGTTTCTCTGATAAAGGCCTCAGTTATCAATATGTGGGGAATTGAGCCAAATTTATAAAAATAAGAGCCAGTCTTGAATTAATACATGGTCAGATTATACAAATAGGTTATTTTCATAAGAAGAAATCAAAGATAACATAGTCACATACAAATTCCCTAAATCACTATTGATTAGAGAAGTGAAAAGCAAAGCAACCACACATCTATTAGACTGTCCATGGTGACAGAAAAGGAAAATGACAAATGCTGGAAGGGCTGTGGAAAAGCAGGCACACTAAGGCATTGTTTGTGGAGTTGTGAACTGGTGCAATCATTTTGAAGAAGAATTTGGAAACTGTACCCAAAAGGCTATAAAACTTATACACCCTTTAACCCAAAAATGCCACTACTAGGTCTATATCCCCAAAAGATCAAAGAAAAGAGGAAAGCATCTGTATGAACAAAAATATTTAGCAACCTTTTTGTGGTGGTAAAGAGTTGGAAATTGAAAGGATGCCCATCAGTTGGAGAGTGGGTGGACAAGTTTTGGTAAATGATTGTGATGGAATGTTATTGTGCTTTTAGAAATGATGAGGATGATGGTTTCAGAAGAAGAGAGAAAGATTTATTTATATAAACTGATACAAAGTAAAGTGAGCAGATCCATGAGAACACTGTACAAAGTACCAACATTGTAACGTGTAAAGGTGATTGACTGTGAAAGACTTAGCTACTCTGATCAAGACAATGACCCAGGACATTTCCAATAGATCCATCATGAAAAATGCTTTCCCCTTTCAGAAAGAGAACTAGGTAACTCTGAGTATAGATTGAAGCATACTTTTTTCACTTTTTTAAAATTTTGATTGGTTTTTCTACATGTATTTTCTTTTACAACATGATTACGAGGGAAATACATTTTGCATGACTTTACATATATAATTGATATCATACTACTTGCCTTCTTAAGGTGTGGAGGCAGCATGGGAGGGTTGGAGAGAATCTGGAATTCAAATTTTAAATGAATGTTAAAAAGAAATGAAAACAAAAACCAAAGTAAAACAACCCTTGTCCTTCAGGGGCTTATTTTTTTCTAGATAAGTTTCTTAACCTATCTTTCATTTTTATGTCATGTCTCTCTTTAGCAATCAGGTAAAACCTATGAACTCCACCTCATAAAGATGTTTTTTAAATATGATATAAAAAATAGAACCACAAAGGAAATGAATTATACTGAAAGTTATCCAGAAAACAATATTAAATGTACAGTCCTCATGTTAAAAGCTCTTAGAATTTGAAGAAATTCCATGAATACTGAGGTGTCAATACAAATTATGCAAAAAAGTAAATACAAGGTAATTTTGAGCAGGAGAACATTACCAATCAAAGAGGGGAGAGAAGATCTGGAAAGGTAATGTGAAGGAGATATTAGTGCTAAGCCTTGAAGAAAATAAGAGATTTAGAGATGAGGATGAATGACCCACAGGTCAGCATGTGCAAAGGTACAAAGTCACAGAATTAGAAGATGGAATGTGATGTACAGAGAGCAGAAAAGAGGTCACTCCAGTTGGAATGGACATTTGGGGGGAGGGAGGAGTAATGGGAAATCAATATGTAGGTTGAAGACACATTGTTAGGGGCTTTATATGATAGAAGAGTTTGCATCAAATTCTAGAAGCAGCAGGGAGCCATTGAAGTTTCTTGAGTAAAGGAAGGATATGATCAGAACTATACCTTAGGAATACTTATTTGGAAGCTAGGATAAATTACATAAATTACAAACAAAATAGAGGATAAATTAGAAATAAAACTAAATGGAGGCAGGAAAATTAATTAGGAGACTGTTGCAATCCTCCAAGTAAGAGATGATGGGGTCCTGATTTTTGGACAACGGCTATATAAGTGCAGAATAGGGGAAAGATACAAGAGGCATTTTGGAAGTAAAATTTACAATATTTTCCAATAACTTAAATGTGGTTTATGAGTGGGAGTGAAGGATCCAGGATATTGCCAGCCTTGAAAACCTGAGAAAATGGAAGAATACTGGCACCCTCAACAGCAATAGAGAACCTAGGAAGATGAAAGGGATTGGAGAAAGGTACAGGGGAATATTAGGGCTGGGCACATAGGGAATTTTACCTTAGACTAAGAGGCTAGTAAGGATGGAAAGGATGAATAGTCATCACCCATACTTGAAATTATTCATCCAGGAAACAAAGGGAGTTATCTTACAGACTGTTCCAAAGTCCATTGGGATTTATCCTAAACAACAGGCAGTCATGCAGCAGGCTCCAGCCCCACAGAGTTCCAATCTCCCCAGTGGCCTGGCACTGATCCACATCAGCCCAGCTTGCTCCAAACTGATAATCCAAGCCTGTGGTGCTTGTCGATGAGGACTAGAACAAGGGAGTTTCAAGTGCTCACTTATTAATACCCAATTTATTTTCACTTATTTTGGCAGATCTCTGATTACAGTGTTCTCATAATGATAACTGCCATGAATGTAAAAGGTAATGTCAATTGAATTGCATTCAGACAAGCTATTTGCAGCCCTCCAATCTTGAAGTCAGACTCAACTGCATAATTGTGTTAAAGACAAGTCTGTCTTTGAAATGATCTAATCAGTCAATCAATACACCCCAAACTACCTCTGATTTTATACAGGGCAAAACGAAAAAGCTCATCACACAACCAGAACATCCCCATAAGGCAAAAGACAAAATAGGCCTGTTTCTGAACATTTGACCTCTTCAGCAGCTAGGTACCAGGGACAACATCTGCTTGTCCTGGCTTAATGCCATTGGCAAGCCATCCTTTCAGGCTAATTATCCGATGAGGTGCAGCCCTTCTGTAAATTGTCAGTGGTTCATTATGAGACCTTCAAGGAGGCAGATGTTTCCCTGAAGAAACAGAGAGAAGTACCCTGACAACTTCATTGTATACTGAAAAGAACTGAGATTTTGCCTCAAGATGGATATGAAAGATGTGATGGAATGATTGTTCATCCTTAGGGTTAAAATTCCTAATCTATCATGAGATAAGTAAGGATAATAATAATTGAAGTCTTTAATATTGTTTTAATTAGAACACTGGAACCACTCCAACCTCTTCTCCTTTCCTTTGTGGTTTTTTTTAGATCAAGATAGAATCCAGTGACATAGACCAGAAGAAAAGTTGTCTAGTGCACCGAATCCACAATATTCAGCCTGGATTTAAGGCGATACTTGATAACATGGTAGTCTTTGACGATTCAGGTTCAGGTTTTAACTTGACTTACATTCAGTAGCAGTATTATTATCAGCTGTTTGCCAGTGGCTCTGAGTATAATTTTCTTTTTATACTGCGTATTGGACCCAAGCCTACTCAATTTAGTGTAGCTGGCCTCAGTGCCTCTCACTTTCTTAAAACACAGGGCTTTCCAATTTCCAGGAATGTTTATGGTATCAGAATAATTCGAAACAGGTGTTTAAACCTCTTTCCTCTGCTGTGCAACAGAAGGTTTATATATTTTTCATTATATGTTGAGACCGACTACGGCACTTGGAATGGCCATCTGTCACCAAATCCATGCTGTATGCTGTACTGTAAGAATAATAGGATTTTTCATTGCAGACTCCCTTGAAAGTAATGAGATGGCATTCTCCCACCCTCTGGATGCACAGTCAGTCATTGTTTTGGACATGGCCAAGGCACATGTCTTGAAATCATTTCTGTATCCAGACTCACCAAATGTCATCAAAGAAAGAAGGGGAGAAGAGGGCATGCTGCCCTCATACTCCCAGCTGCTAACAGAAAAAGGGAGTGAGATAAGAAAAGGAGAAAAGGGAGGTGGGGAGAGAGGAAGTGGCAGAAATAAAGGGGAAGGCAAAGGGAAAGAATGAGAGGCTCTTGTTTCCCACAGTTATTTCACTGCATTATTCACCTTAGAATTTAGTATTTAGACTGTGAATGCCAGTAGTGAGCTATACCTATTCCTAAAGGCATAAGGCTTGATTTGGGACCTAGTTGGATGTTAACTCTTTCAGTCAAACTGTGTTCCCGGTTTTAACAAGAAAAGAAAAACTGTCCAGCTCAATAATGCCTGCCCCTAATATCCCAAGTTTAAAATTTTATCTTGCTTGGTGGCAAGATAGGGAAAGAGAAAGAAAGGCAGAGACAGAGACAAAGACACGCAGTGAGACAGAGATAAGAGAGATGATGATGATGATGATGATGATGATGATGATGATGATGATGATGATGATGATGACGATGACGATGATGATGATGATGATGATGATGATGATGATGATGATAATGATTGGGGCGTGAGTAGGGGTAGTGATAGAGGGATAGATGAGAAAGAGACAAGATAGAAAGATGGGTAAATGACAAAGAAAGAGAAATAGATGGATGACTGGAAGAGAGATAGATGATATATAAATAAATAAGAGAGATAGAGAAAATGGGGGACAGATCTCTGTTTTAAAAGGTACAAGGTACCTTTCCTAGTGGGGAAATTCCCTCCAACAATAATAATAGTTATAATAATAACTCGCTTTTATATAAAACCTTAAGGTTTACCAAGCATTTTACATGTTATTTCACTTGATCGCTGCAGATCAGCAATGGCGATGTAGCTTATACCTTCCAACCAGTAGTTCTTAACTTGGCATCCAAGACTTTGATGGGCCATGATGATAGTAATAGCATGTATCTCATAGAGCTATTGGGAGGATCAAAAGAGATAATATTTATACCAAGTGCTTAGCATGGTGCCCAGTGCAAAAATGTAAATGCTTATTACCTTCCCTCCCCCTACTTTATAATTTAGAAGACACATCAACTCTTCTCTTTTCTGGGCTGAACAACCCCATTAATATCAAGTGACATTCAAAAGTGAATGGTTGTGGTACCTTTTCTATCCCGGTCATCCTTGTGACCTCAATCTGGATTTGTTCCAACCAATCACTGTCCTTCCTAAAAGATGGCACTAAGACCTGAACACAGCACTCCAGGTGTGGTCCAAAAACAGCAGAGTACAGCAAGACAATCACATCTCTCACCCTAGACACAATATCCAGTCACTAGAGACTAGAATTCAAATGTCAGAGGGGGTCCAGTGCTTAATGCAATGTCTATCGTGTCATAGGCACTAAATAGATGCTAATTGACTTGACTGACTGACCTAGGAACAAGGATATACCTGGTCAGGATTCAGATGTTCAACCTACTCTACTATAATATCTGTATCCTATAGACCTCCGTATTCAATGACCTCCGTAAAGTTGGTGAGGCACAGTGCAAAACTTAAAGTGCAACGTTAGTTCTCATTATTTGGAGGAAGGGGAGGAAGGACATGCTCCAAGTACTATACTAAGATCTTTATAATTATCTTATTTGATCTCCTCGTGACAATCTATGGGGTAAATGCTATTATTATTCCCCATGTTAAAGTTGAGGAATCTGAGACAAACAGAGGTTAAATGACTTGCCTAAGATCACACAGGCAGGAAGTGTCTGAGGCTGAATTTGAACTCAGGTCTTCCTTACTACAGGCTCTGTTATAGCCATTAAATGGAATGTTTCTATTAGAAAATAGAATGTTTTTATTAGAAAAATACACGCATTCTTACCTCCATGACCTGCTTGCCCTACACTAAAGGTTTACTGGTTGGATTGTTGGCTTATATTTTTAACAAAGTGGGGAAGATTATCCAGTTAAGAAACAACCATGTTCAATTCTTGTTTGACTGTTACAGGTAGCTCGATCTCTCAAAGCTTCAGTTTCCTCAGATACAGACACAAAAACAATAATGCCTGTAATATTGAGTCCAGAGGGTTGCTGTGATTATCAGTTCGTAAAATCTCACCATTGAAAAGAATCATAGAAGCCATCTGTTCAGATCTGTACCTAGGAAGAGCTCCTGCTACAATATATCTAATGTAGCTCCTCCCAAATCCTCGTTAATGCTAGCACCTTCCCCCTGTTGATTATTTCCAATTTATCCTGTGCAATCTTGTTTGCACATATCTGTTTGAGTGTTGTGCCCCCCATTAGATTCTAAACTCCTTGAGAGCAGGGACTGTTTGCTCATTCATTTGATTGATTGATTGCCTCTTTTTGTATTCTCAGCACTTAGCACAGTACCTGACACATAAATCCTTAATAAATGCTTTTTGGCTTAACTTGTTGACTTGGTCATCTAACTTGTCCTTGAAGATCTACAATGAAAAGGGGTCTACCATTTCCAAGAGTACATTACACTTTCAGATAGTTCCAATTGTTGGGCTACCTAGCCTTACGTCAAGCTACAATTTGCCTCTTTTTGAAACATGGGTGCGCGCACACACACACTCACACACACACACACACACACACACCTTTATTACATTTTTTCCTCTCTAACTAAATAGAAGTCTCTTTCTTTTTCTATTAACCTTTCAAATACTTGAAGATAGCTGTCTCTTCTCCCTAGCTTGTTTGCTGCAAATGGAATAATAACCAAAGACAACTTTGAAAACTTTCAACCACAACATATAGTTGAGTTATATTGTGATACTTAATTTACTACAAACCAGCCCTAACTTTGGCTTGATGTTTGATCAGAAACTTAACTTAGACGTCGATAAATCATGAATTTGTCCCCAGTCCTAAAGCTGTGGCAGATTTCTGATGAGACTTTCAATTCCTTGAAGGGATTTAGTACCAACCTCAGCTTTCATTGTCCACCAAATTTCATTTTCACTTGGAGGCTGTAGGGTTTCACTCCTTTGACTAGACTTAGCAGATTTCATTCACAGAGTCCAAGGAATTCAAGTGGACAAACATTTATTAATAAGGTGGCATATATAATGCAAGAGGCAGTATTGCATAGTGAGTAAAGCATTGTTCCTAGAATCGGGAGGGTTTAAGTTTTAATCCTGCCCCCTGATGCATATTGGCTAGGTGATCCTAGACAAATTACCTAACCTATCAATACCCCAGCTAAATCTCTAATACTATAAATCATGGAGGAAATGTTAATTCACATTGGCAGGGGAGCTTATTCATCTGAATATCCATATACCAGAGAAATCAAAGGTCTTGTTCCTAATATCATACAAAATATGGTACTGACACAGTACATGGGAGCTTAAAATCTAAAGGCAAAGAGTGGATGGATGGGATTAATAAGCATATAACAGCTAAATTTATTCTAACATTAAATATTAATTTTAACTGATGAGCACATAACAAGCAATAATCAATGCATAGCAAACCTCAGAAAGAGTGGTTCATTGTGGGAAATTCACAGAAAGAGATATCCCTTTTAGCTAGACAAATCGGAGAAGGCTTCCCAGAAAAGATGGTGTCAGAGATAGACCTTAAAGGAAGGAATGGTTTTCAGCAGATTTTGGAAGAAGTCATTTCAGCTTGGGAATGGAGATCAGCATGAATGAAGGGATGGGGACTAGATCTGTGGTTTCATTAATATAGTGAACTCCCAAGGAAGAAAACTCCCTTTACCAATGGTGGTTGGTACCTTTTCTGTAATTCATGGCTTTAGAAAGCAACTGATTGGTAGAGTTGGAGAGAAAAGTCAGAGATGGCCCCAAAGTTTTGTACAGGTTGCCCAATGAAGATGATGTCTCCGCTCATAGCAGTGGGAGGTTAGAAGGAGAAGCACTTGAGAGAAAGAGGGAGGGATGATTTCCATTTTGGCCACTTTGACCTTGAGATGGAGGCACAATGCTTGAATGGAGGGAATATAAGCCTGGAGACAGATTATGACTCTGCCACTTACAGTCGGTGTGACTTTGGGCAAATAATTCCACCTCTCTGTGCCCCAGTCTCTTCATCTATAAAAATGAAAAGGCTGGATTGTATGACATTCCAGGCCCCTCCCAGATTCAAATCTATGATACTACCATAGACAATGAGCAGTCAGCTTTGGGGCTGCCTTTTCCTTCCTTCCTAGAATGCATTTCCAGACCCATTCACCCCTAGAATTCAGTTCTCCTGGAAAGGCAAAAATGTCTGATTGATCTGAAGAAAAACCTCTACTATTATAGCATAAAACTCTGCTGATTACTGTTTACTAAAGGCTTATCTCTAATTAATCCCAGGATTGTGGATGTTATGGATTAATCTTTCTGCTTTCTTTCAGACGTAAGTAGCATCCCCAATGACAGAGAGACCCTTTTGGAAAAGGAAGTTTGGGAGTTTCCTTTATTATACATGCCTGATGTTCATGCCTGGGCACTCTTCCCTAGTGATGAGTGATTGGAAATGAACTTGGCTGGTACAATTCAGATAGGCAGATCTAGGCTGGATCACAGCTTTCTTTAATGATAGGTGATTAGAAGTAACCTTGGCTCATACAACTCAAGTAGGTATCTCTAGGGTGGACCTGACCACATCTTTCCTCTGGTTCTTGTGCGCAGACTCTCAAAAAACTCATGCCATGGCCCTGGAAATATAAAGAAATACATGAACCCTCTCACACCTCTGCAGTGGGAAAAAGTCTGAAACTGTGTTATGGGCAGTAGTGGTACTATTCCTTACACTCTCAAGTGGTCTCCTTCAATTAATGTTCCATAGTGAAGTATAAAGAACTCTAGATTGGAATCAGGGGACATGAACCCAAATTCCAGATGTACTGCTTTCTGTCTGGGTGACCTTTACCCTCTGAACCTCCATTTCCTCAACTGTGAAATGAGGAATTTGAAGAGGATGACCCTTAAGGTCCCTTCCCTTGCTAGATCTCTGCTCCTACTATGCCAAGGCAAAATTAACTTGAATGCTGAGGGTGGGAAATACCTTCCTAATAATGATATGAATCCACAGAAAACATTGGAACAAACTAGGTCAAGAGGTAATGGTTTCCACACCCTCATTCCCAGGGACTTTATCAAAGCAGGGGTTTCATGATCCCTTGTCATGTATGGTTCAGGTAGAATTCATCTTCAGTATGGCTTCTGAGAAATCTGCCACTGCTGTACAAAGTGCTGGTTTAATCAGCAACCATCACTCCAGCAGTTTCCCATAGGAGAATGCCCCTGGGGAATCTCCCAATAAATCAATCCACAGGCATTTATTAAGTGATTCCTAAGTGCTAAGTGCTAGGGATAAACTATGTGAAGCAGCATCTGGTTTGGCCTCTGGCCCTGAACTCTACTGACCTGCTGACCCCCTTGTCATTCTGAGCATCCCTCCTGGCTGTGACCAGGCTCCATTTCCCTGCTAATTCTAATAGCAATTCCTTTTTCTCATAGGCCTGCCTGCACATCTGCTCAGTGTGTCTCACACCAGGCTGACTCCGGTTTTCATTTTCCCCTAAGGAATATATAACTCAGAATGGGGCAGTTCAACAGCAGAGAGATGAGGGTCAATACGATAGGCAATTGTTCCACTATACACCTGGAACTGTGCTGTTTCCAAAGGGCTGGTCGCTGGTGTTGTCTACTCAAGCTACCACCTCTCCCCAAGGGTGAGGTCTCACCCTTCCCATGACAGTCTTTTCTCTATCATTAGTGGACTTAGCACATTTTTAGAGCAAATGAGACAATTCCAGATGTTGGCTGGTATCCAACCTTTCCTTAGACCACTCTATTCCAAAGCCTCTCCATCTGCCCTTTAAGCTGCGTCCTCAGGAGTGGAGAGATTGACCATAGCTTGACTTTCTGCTTCTCTAGAAAAGAGGAAAAGTCAGATCTACAGACCTGAGTACATAGAATGTGTTGAGGACTTAGTCTGGTGAGGCAAGGCCCCAGAAGAGCAACACTCCACATTACTCGCTTTGTTTTCTCTCTTTTTTGTCTTTGAACTGAAGCAGCTAATGAGTCTTGGTTTATACTATTTGCCTATTCTAATTAATGGCATAATTTATACAGATGATTTTGCACCAAGGCAACTTGGGTAATTTTCTTAAACCCAACAAATAAGCACAAGGAATAAGCACACTATTGCTGAAAGTAATTATTCATTGCAATAAGTTCTTGATGACTTTTCACTCTCAGGATATGAAGGGGGGAGGACAAAACTATGGCCATAAAAGTAATTCTGTTGAACACATAAACATGCCCCTAACAATTTTTCATTGATATCCTCTTGACCTTCTCAACTGGTTTGGGCAGTATAAATTTCCTATTGTTAAAGTGTTCCAAGAAACAAAAACAGGGCTTGGAGGGGGAGGGGGAAGGTGGAAAGGGGGGGGAGGAGAAACTGCTACTCCGAATAAGCAATTACAAGAGGCCTAACCAATCATCTTGCTTTTAAAAAAATTATTACCTTCTTATTCTAGAGTATGAGGGTGGGAAAAGTGAGCAGGGGGGAATTTAAAGCAGTTGTTATAATGAACAACAAATCACAGGGATCCCTACCCTTGACCAGAGGCAAAATTCAGGTTCTGAAAAATAAAGATCCAAAAGGCCCTACTTGTTACCTCCTAGCCCATATTAAAAATAAAATTTAAATCCACTGCTCTGTAAACTAAATGTCAAGCTGGCATTTCCTTGCTCTAATGAAAAGCTACTTCTTTTTGGTTCTCAATTCCTTAGTTTAATTTTTAGTCATTGCAATTGAATACAATCCAATAAACATGCTTTGTAAGCCTACACTTTGAGTCAGACATTCTGCTAAACTTTGAAGATACAAAAAAAAAATGATGCCTGCCCTCAAAGAGCTTACATTCTACTAAATATCAAGGCAAATGGTGCTTTATGGTATTTCAAAATAGACACAATGTTCCTTTTTTTCTTCCATTGATGTATTATATCATGATATAGTGTGTAAAATTGTTTAACCACAAAGCTTATGTCCTTTTAAAATTAGTTAAGCAGAAGAAAAAAATATACAAATTAAACCTAAAAAATAATTAAGCAGAACAAAAAATATATAAATACCCCTAAAAAGACAAATCCGTAAGCCCAGTCAAAAAAAGCAACATCTGTAGTCAAGAACTGGAAATTGAGGGGATATCCATCAATTGGGGAATGGTTGAACAAGTTGTGGTATATGAATGTAATGGAATGCTATTGTTCTATAAGAAATGATGACCAGGATGCTCTTAGAAAAGCCTGGAAAGACTTATATGAACTGATGCTGAGTGAAGTGAACAGAACCAGGAGAACACTGTACACAGTAACAGTTATGTTGTGTGATAACTGACTGATAGACTTAGCTCTTCTCAGCAATAAAAGGACCTAAAACAATTCCAAAAGACTAATGATGGAAAATTCCATCAAAGTCCAGAGAAATATGGAGTCTGAGTGAAGATCAAAGCAGACTATTTGCTCTCTTTTTTTGTTTTGTTTCATTTTGTTTTTTTCTTTCTCACAGTTCCTCTCATTCATTCTATTTCTTCTATACAACATGACTAATGCAAAAATATGTTTAATAAGAAATGTATATATAGAACTTATAACTGATCGTAAGCTGTCTCGGGGAGGGGAGAGGAGAGGGAGGAGGAGAAAATTTAAAACTTGTGGAAGTGAATGTTGAAAACTAAAAATAAATAAATTGATTTATTTAAAAAAAAAAAGGCAACATCCCTGCCCAAAGGAGTATGTGATCTAAAAACATACAAATACACCTAAAAAAACAATTAAAGAAACAACAACTTCTAATTTCAATAAGTGCCAAAGGATTAGTAAAAATAACAAGTGTCACAGATATTCAGAGGAGGAAATCCTCTGCTGGGGAGAGTCAAGGACAGCTTCTTAGAGGAGATGGAAACAGGTAGTCTTTAGGGCAACATTGAGGTGACAATAAGCTATTCCAGGCAGAAACAACATGAACCATTGCTCAGGGAAAGAAATGTATAAGTTGTTGAGGGGGCAAAGTGTTTGTGCTGAAGAGTCATGGAAGACATAAGAGGGGTGAGGCTAGACCGGATTGTGGCCTCTGATGCCAAGATGAAATGTAGACTTCATCCTAGAGGCAATGGAACCCAATCTTTCCAGATGCCTGTGCCTTCCTCCCCCTCAAAGGAAGTACCTTGTACTGATTTTGTATTTACTTATTTCTGTATGTGTTATGTTTCCTGAGATAATGCATACCCCTTTGGCACAGGGCCTAATTTGCCTGCAAAACCTTTCAGAGGAAAATGGAAAGTTATTAGTAATTTTGTTTCATAAGATAAAAAGAAGCAGTGGAGGGCGCCATTCTTATATAGAAATTTTAGTGAAAGAGTATCTCAAGAACATTTAAGAATAAAACTTAAAATAGAACTAGCAAGGATAAAATGAAGCTATCCATTCAAATTATAATAAACTATTTTCTAGTTTGTTATAAAACAAACAACAAAGTTCCTTCATGAAAGTATAGAGACAATAAGTGGGCTTTCACAAATAATATTTTACAGCAAACCACAACTTTCTAGTCACACAATTAACTGAGAGGTACCGAAAATACAAGATCTAAGCATTTTTGTTATTGGTTGACAATAAAAAAAACCATTTGATTCAGTAGCACAAGAATGATTTAAATGTCATTTTCCAACAAGGTGACTTCCAAGCACATATCAAAAATCATACAAGATTCCTTTTAAGTTTAAGCAGATCATTTTTAGCAAGTCCCAATTATAAACATCAAGAAGGAAATAAAACTCAGTAATGTACTCACCAAAAATGTTTGCTGCTATTATTGAGGATGTCGGGCAAGAGCTCAAATTGAAGAGAGTTTCCCAGAAATGGTGAGACCCTCCAGACTCTCCTGTTTGTAATGACTTCATTTTGGTTTCATCAGAAACCAGAATATCACAGATGTTCCTAGATGAAATTCACAAAAGTATCAAGGACAACGATCCACACAGGAAAAAGGAAGAGCATATCTATTGTCCAGATGACAATACACTGCAGTTTAGTAAACAGACCATAGCATTTGTCCTTCAGTCCATATGTCTTGGAGAGCTGCTGCAGCTGGACCCAGACCTGGGCCCAGAATTGAATAGCAGAATGGACTGGATCACATTTAGGAAGTTAGAGGATGTTCTTAACAACCCCCATGTTTTTCCCTGGTAAAATGGTTCAAACTTAAAAAAATTATATTGGCATATTTTCCTTTTATATTAACTTCATAGACACAAATATAGATATATAGATATACACATATATATAGATATTGATACACATGTAAGCATAAATAGAGAAACAGATTGTTGGACAGTGAGATAAAGATAGTAAGAGAGATGGTAGAGATAAATAATGTAGTTATAGATGGAGGAGGGATAGAGACAAAAATCTGTTTAAAACCTTCTCTTCCCAGAAAAACCATCCTCTCTAATAAAGAATAAGAGGGTAAAAAAGCAGATGAGCAAAACTAACCAAGATCAGCTATATCTGACAACATATGTAATGTTCTGCACCCAACCTCTGCAATTAAAGGGGAAGGTTTATTTTTCTCATCTCTTCTTTAAGACCAAATTTTTCCATTAGGCAGCTGGGTGGTACAGTAAATAGAATGCAGGACAGAGTTGGGAAGACCTAGGTTCTGATCCTCCCTCACACACTTACTTAGCCTTGTGACCCTGGGCAAGTATGTCACCTTTCTGTGCCTCAGTTTCCTTATCTGTAAAATGAGAATAATTATAGCACCTACATTAGAGGATTGTTGCGCAAGTCAAATGAGTTAGCTTGTGTAAAGCACTTCACAAATCTTAAAATATTATTTAGATGCTAGTGGCTCATTGCCATTGTTATTATTATTGTCTGTCATAATTACATAGCATTCCCTTTGTCATTGTGGCAGTTGGTTTTTCCATTTACATCGCTGTGATTTTGTATATTGTCATCCTAAATCTGCTGACATCCCTTTGCATCAGTTCATGAGTTCCTATGGTTCTCTGAATTTTTCATATTCAGCATTCCTTACAAAACAGTAATATGCCAAGATATCCAAGTGTCACAATTTGTTTAGCCTTCCCCCCAAATGATGGACAACTACTTTGCTCCCAATTTTTCCTGCTCTGTTTTTTTGAGGGATATGGGACATTTCTTTCTGCCTTTAACTTCTTCAATTTGTATGCTTAGCAATTTGAATTGGTGGGGGAAAAAGTCTATACCTATTTTAGTTACTTTTTATTACATTTCCAAATTAGTATGCAAAATAGTTAAAGGCTCTTTATAAACATCTCCCAATAGTCTTTGCCTGATTTTTTGGACCTGCAAAGGACAGAATTCCAAAGTCTCTGACAACTTGAAGCTACAGACAAAAACAAATGACAAGGAAGAAAAGCATTCAGTAATGAGCAGGCTGGAGGATATTACTGATTAAGAATTGCAAAAAGAACCAGCTGAAGAGGCATATTTTAAAAAAAACATATAACTGGAAGGAGGGGAAGCAGTCATGTTGTGAGAGCAAGAGATTACCTATGGACAGCACATAGACTCTATTGGTCTCTGTGTGATGTCACCAAATAGGACAGCATTCAGAACATGAGGCAATTCCTTTCCTGAGTATTTCTGGGGGAACATAGACAACTGTGCATCTGAATAAGGAGTTAGGTCTTGGCAGACAACAATTCAAGGGGACAATGATAATAATGAAATCACACAGAGCCAGTTGTTTAATATTATTTAAATAGACCAATGTCCGAGAATTCTTCAGTGAGCTCAGATTTGAATTTTTAAGTGCATGCATTTCAATTTTGCCAAGAGTTCTTAAACATTCATCGTGTAGAAAACATTATGGCTAAAACCAATCCTGACCTCCAAGAATTTACAGGTAAGACGATGAGAACTGATCTAAAAAGCTAAAAGAATTGTATTCCAGGACCCTGTGAGAAAAGAATATGAAGTAAACTAGAGAAGGGCCTTGAAAAACATTCTAGAACAACCCAAAAAAGGCTTTTGAAGGTTTATGTGGAGCAAGAATGAAAAGGAAGAATTATATATATATATACATATATATATATATATATATACACACATATAGGCACACGTGTGTATGCCTATGTATATCTCAGATGTATGTGTTTTATGTGTGCAGTTGTGTATGGGTTTGTATATACATGTTACATGTGTATTTGTATGTGTACATTTATACACACACACACACACACACATATATACCTACACAGATCCTGACTGAAGGGAACATTTTTTTCAAGTTGTAACTTATTCAAAGTGTCATTCCAAGCAAAATTTCTAGGAACAGAAAGAGCCATGAAAATGAGAGCCAATAAGGTTTATGTCTTAAGTAACAAAATGACTTTCCATACCCATTTAATATTCTTCTCTTTTTTTGGATATGTACATAGAGATCTCCTGCAGAAATCCCCTGAGAGAATTATTGGAATTGCCATATGCTAACTTTTAAAGTTAGCTTTTTAAGAATATGCCAGTTCAATTAAGGATAAGAAACTATAGGGCTACATTTAAAGCCCATGATTCAAAATGTTCTCACTCTTGTTAATTTATTCCTGGGAAACCCCAGTTTCTTTCCCTTTTTGACATATAAAAAGCTTAAAAGGACTTTAAAGAGAAAAATCAGAAAGTTGCTTGAGCTTCAAAGAGTTCTTAGCCAAATACATATTCAAGTTCATTAAGCTTAAATGGATCTAAAATATGTGAATTATATTTCACTAAAATTTACCTTGACAGCCTGAGGAATTAAATGAGTATTTCAGAGATTGCAGAACTCAAGAAAAGCCCACTAGTATGCTGAGTGGCCCCCAGTGGATGGATTCATGGGCAGATATGGCTAAGGGTCCCCCAGAATGGCCACATTTAAGCAGGATACAATCTGCAACAAGAGAGGAGGGAATTACTGTATTTTTGAGGCTTCATTTCACTACAAATTTTCCTCTAGTCAGTCAATAAGCATTTACTATGTGCCAGGCACTGTGTTAAGCTTAGGTGCTACTATAAAAAAAGGGCAAAAGACAATCCAGTTCTCTAGGAGATCATAAACTAATGGGAGAGATTGCATGAAAATAACTATATGCAAATAAGTAACATACAAGATGAAGTGGAGACAGTGACCAAAGGGAAAACCCTGGCATTAAGAGGAAGGAGTGGTCTGGTCTACATAGCTCACGGACATGTGAGAGTCCAGGTGGGGAGAGAAGGGAGCAGATGCCCTGCTCCCACACAATGGTTCACAGCAATCTTCCTCCAACGCTTGGATGGGGGAAGTGGAGAGAGATAGATAAAGGAGAGACAGAGAGATAGGGAATAGAGAGCTAGAGAAAGATAAACAATGAAACAATAGAGAAACTGAGACAGAGAAAAAGACAGAGAAACAGAGATGTCAAAGAGAGATAGAGACACACAGAAAGAAAAGGAGACAGAGACGTGTTGCTTGAATTTTTTGTATGTGTGCTCAGACAATTCTGGTCCTGCCTTTCTGAGTGACAGACATTCCAGTTATAAAGTCAAGGAGAAGGCTTTTCATCATCCCATAGTAGTAACCCTGTGTCATCATGGCTAAAACCAGCTTCTGCTGTTATGGATATGATGGCAGCAGGTAGGGAATGTTGCCTCTGCAGTATGCTTGTGCCTGCCCTCTCAGATAATCTACCATTTATATTTCCATTGTTTTGGACGTGTTATTTCTTATTTTTAGGCAGCTAGATGGCACCCTAGTGGATAGAGAACTGGGTTATCACTCAGGACTTCTCTTACTGTGTTCAAATCTGACCTCAGAAAATTATTAGCTGTGTGACCCTGAGCAAGTCACTTAATTGTATTTGTCTCAGTTTCCTTTTCTGTCAAATGGCAAATCACTCCAGTATTTTTGCCAAGGAAATCCCAAATGAGGTCACAAAGAGTCAGATACACCCAAAAAACAACCAAACAACAACTCCCTCTCTTAGGATGTGGGCTCTAAGAGGGCATGGATTCTGTTCTTCCTTTTCTTGCCTCCCCTGTTGCTGAAGTATGGAAGAACTACAAAACCAAAAGTATCTCCAGAACTTAACACAAAGACTGCTACATAGTAATCATTGATCAACTGACATGCTCCATATTCCCAACCAAGTAAGGTGAATCCGGGCATTCTCTAAAGTTCCCCAGGCTGTCTCTTTGGCCTGTCATCATAGATCATGAAAATTTGAATTTAATTTTTATCTTGGGTGGGTGAGTAAATATTTTGCTAGCAAGAGCCAATCTGTGATTTTTTTTTCAAATAATGTGTCCAATTGTATTGAATGCCTTGTTCTTCCTCAGAGTTAACGGATGTCAGGATCTTAATCTACCTGTCCCTCAGCCATAAAAGTCATGTATTTAAGTACTTATTTAGAGGCATGTGAACTTTATCCAGGACATTCCTTTCGTCTGTGTCATAGCATTTTGGCTTAAACTGTCGTCATCATCCACCATTCATTATGGTCAAAGTCAGATGCTATAACATCTTGTCTTAAACCATCATTATCCACCATTCATTTCTGTCAATGTTGGATGTTGTGGCCCCAGCTGCTCCTCCACCATAGATTAGCAATTTTCCAAATTTAGAATTGCTTCATTCTTCCATAAAGCAGCAACGGGAAAGGCAAGGTACCATAGTAGAAAGAGTTGAGGTCCTGAGAGACTTGGGTTAAGTCCTGTCTCCCACACTCACTAGTGTGATTATGGACCAGCCGATTAACCTCTCTGGACTTCAGTCTCCTCATCTGTAAGATAATGACAATAATTCCTGTAATGCTACAGTATGAAATGCTGCAAGAATTAGATAATGTTCACAGGTTTTAAAGTACTATAATGCCATCTTTTGTGGAAAGAGCACTGGAATTGGATTTGATTTAAATGACTCTACTGAAAGATCAGACAATAGCCAGAACACTTGGGGTAGGTAAGTTGCTCATTATCTTTCAGTCTCAGGCTCCTGACCTGAAAATCTAGGATTCTAATATGCATACAACCTAGATCATGAGGCTATGATGAGAAAATGCTAAGTAAATATTAAAGCACTGGGATTATTACTAATGATGATCTTGATACTTTTCACATTTATTAAAACCAGTCATATCTGCTTGTTCAATGGCTAAATATTATTTAATATTAAATATTAAATAAACATTATTTAATATGTTAATATTAAACATAAAAGAATAGTGGGATAGTTAAGTGTCCTAGACTATTTCTGATTTAATTCCATCAAATAAAAGATGAGAACTAGAATAATCAAAATCATAATAGTATTCAAATATATTTTATACTGCTTTAAACTTTACAAAGCTCTTTGCATATATTGCAAATGCAATTGATTAATGTTAATTCAAACCCAGGGTCCTTGAACAGGTTCAAATGCCCTACAAATTTATTTTAACTCAAAGTTCTCAGAAGACATCAATTATGTACAAAGTTGTGAGGGGATACAAGGAATTTCAGTACATACAAGACTTGAACATCTGATTTTAAAAGACAGTATCTAAGAAAGGGCTTTGGATTTCTTGACCATGGCACCAAATATTTGAATGTCAGGCTCTTAGCCAGAGGAAAGTAAATCTAATAATGACTGGCAAGAATAAATTTGACTGTCCCTGTTTTGCAAATCTGATCAAAAGGCCTTTGAAATAGAGAAGGGAAAATGCATAAATTGCACCGAGCTAGATCCCACGGAAAGTTGTTAGAAAAGAGGAAGGTGAACAGAATCACCCAGAAAAATAAGAGAAAATAGTAAAAAAAAAATAAAAAAAGAGGCAGCAATAATAGGCCTAGTTTCAAATATCCACAGACAATGATGCTAATACAGATAATAAGAAAGAAAACCAAGAGAATCTATCATAATGAAGAAAGTGTTACCAAAGGAAGATACAGACAATGGTGACCCAGGATGGGTAGGCATGGGCAAGTTGTCACCTTGTTGGAGCGATAATCCACATTTCTGAGATCACAGTTTTATTGCAATAGTTGAATAACTGTAAAGTCTTATACTTGGGTTCAAAAAACTTAACTTCAGAAGTATAAGACGGGGAGTTATATCTAGACATTGGTTCACATGAAAAAGATCTGGGCATTCAAATTGAGTATGAGTTAATGATATTAGGAGGCGATGGTGATGATAAATGAATGTGCTATTTGAGTGAATTAGGAAAAAATAGTATCCAGAACTAAGGAAGACATAATCATGTATACTCTGGCCTGGTCAGATGACATATGAAATTGTGTGTGCAGTTCTGGGCACCATCTTTAGGAAGGGACGTTGATTAAATGGAGAGCATCTAGAGAATGTCTGCCCAGATGGCGAAGGGCAAAATTAGAAGAATAATATTTACATAGCACTCAGTATATGCCAGGCACTGTGCTATGTACTTCGTAATTATTAACTCATTTGATACAAAAATTATGGGAGGTCACCAATATTATTATTATTTTATTTTTATTTATTATTATTATGAGACTTGCCCAGGGTCAGACAGCTAGTAAGTGTCTGAGGCTAGATTAGAACTCAGATCTTCCTGACTCGGGGCTAGCATTTTATTGATGGAGACATCTAACCATAAGAACATTGGTTGAAGGAACTAGGAACTTTTAGGTTACTAAGTGGCATAGTGTGTAGAGACCTGAGTCCAAATTTAGCTTCCTACACTTACTGGCCATGTGACCTTGGGCAAGTCACCTAACTTCTGCCTCAGTTTCCTCAACTCTAAAAGGAGGACAACCACCTCTCGAGGTTGTTGTGATGGTCAAATGATGTATTTACAAACCTCAAAGTATTATGTAAATGTTAGTTATTATGAAAGTTAATATTATTATGGAAGAGAGAAAACTAGGATCACAACACTTCCCTTATGTATCTCAACAACTATCCTAACAAAATGGAATTCACCTCCACTTGCTTGGCCCAAAAAGGCAGATCAAGAAGAGGTTTAAAGCTTCCCAAGAATCGGAGCTATCCAAAGGTGGGGAGAAGTGCTGCAGAATGCTTAGCTTCCCCATCATTGGCCATTTTGGAGCAGATGCTGGATACCACAACTACCTTCTGGTTTATAAAATTAAATATGATTTTCCGCATTGGGAAGAAAGGTGTTTATGCTGAAATTGTTGCTGCTGACATCATTAGTGGGTTGCTTTCTATGTCATCTGGAACATGATGTAGATCAGATTCCGCCCTACCTTCCTTCTATGACTGTCTCCAATCTATTCTATAGTTAGCTCTTTTCATACAAAATTGTTTGCATGGTGTCTTCCCCGTTAGAATGGGAGCTCTTTAAGGGCAGAGACTGTCTGTGACCCTTCTGCACATCCCCATAGCGTACCGCAGTGTGTGACATATGGCAAGTGTTTAATGAATGCTTGTTAACTTGATGAAGCATCCACAGCACCCAGAATAGGGTTTTGTACATAGTATCAAAATGGATATTTGTTGAATCAACCAGTATATTCATTGGTGATAAAGATTATGAAATGAATAATTCACATTTCTGACTTACAGCTCAGAGCACATTAAAATACAACATATGCACAACTGCATGATATACATATAGTAATATTATGTAATCAAGCAATAAGCATTTATTAAGCACCTAGAGTGTAATATAGTCAGCTGCTAAAATACAAAACCAAGCTTAGCAGTAAGGACGCCTCTATTTTAAATCCCAGTTCTGCCATTCTGAGACCGGGGGCTAAAACATGTCAGGGTCCCAATTTCCGTCATTATAACAGGAGAAAAGGAGCTCTTTCAATGTGATATTCTACAATTCTAATTGTACAATTGTACAGCTCTAATTAATAAGAAGGAAAGACCAAATTGAATACTTTTGTACAGCGTATTGGGGGTTTTGTCCTTGTATTTTGCGGGGGAGAGAAGGAATTAGGGAGTTTAGGAAAGAGTAACTTATAAAACGCTTTAGGCAAATAGTATCTAATAATTTTCTTATGGAACCACAAATCAGGTATGGGTTCTATTAACAGCACTATACCACACCTCTCAGATCATCCTACATCTCTCCCTCCCTCTCTCTCTCCTTCCTTCCTTCCCTCCCTCTCTCTCTCTCTCTTCTCTCTCTCTCTCTCTCACACACACATACACACACACACACACACACGCACACGCACACACACACACATACACCAGCTGATAATTTCTGTCTTCCCATTACCATTCATCAGTCTCATGGCCCCATTGATAACCAGTCTGGATGGTAATGACAGGACAGCTCCAAATATCAGATAATGCTATACTTACAGGTATGAAATTCTATTAACAGCAGCCTTATTTATAGCCCAGTGTGGAAGCTGCCACAAGTACCCTCCATTTCACAAAATTAAATATGGTTTTCCCCTGGGGGAAGAAAGGTGTTTATGCTGAAACTGTTGCTGTTGACATCTTTGGTGGGGTGGTTTCTTTGTCATTCTGTCCTCTGTCTCCTGAAAATGCTGCAACGTGTCCAAACCACCTATCGTGAACATGATTGTAAAGTTGGAAATGAGGCCCATAAGTTAGATGGAAATCAATAATAACGGAGCTAGGTGGTACAATAGATAGAACGCCATACCTACAGTCAGGCAGATTAGAGTTCAATTCTGGCCTCAGAAACTACTATGTGACTCCCAAGCGAGTCACTTTAGACTTGTTTGCCTCAGTTTTCTCAACTAAAATGGGCGTAAAGATAGCACATACCTCCCAGGGTTGTTGTGAGAAGGAAATAATACCATATTTGTAAAGTGCTAAGCTGCTTCATACATAGTAGGTACTTGAGAAATTTTTCCCTTCGGTAACAATAATAATTGTCTCAATTAACCATGATACTGTGGAAATGGGGCATTCTGGTTAATAGAATTTTCCTTTTAATTAAGTCAAAAACTAGATTTGCAAAGAGTCCTAAAACTTGAAACATGAACTTGAAGCAAGCTTAGTAACCATTTAGTCTTCTATCCCTGCCCCCCCCCTTTCCCCCAGGCCCAAGGTGAATACACTAAGATCCAGAGAAATTTACCACCTCACCCAAAATAACACCATAGTTTTGCTTCAGAATTTGTTTAAAATATCACTAAAATATTCTCAGCCACTTTTTTTGGCACACTGGATATAAGTCAAGACTTCCTTGAATTCCACCCAAATCCTACCAATGATTCCTTTCAGAAGAGAAAATTCTTACTATGGAGACTCCATCCACACACGGCTCAGTAATGCATAGCCTTAGACAGAGAATCACCCACTGTCCCTAACAGCACACTGGAATCCATCATTTATGAGAATTAAGTCTTATACAATCTGGGAGATAAGAGATCATAGATAGAGAAACAGAAGGGACCTTTGAGGTTCTCAACCCAACACCTTCATTTCACAGATGAAGAAGCAGAGGCCCAGAGAGGTTAGGCAACTTGCCCAAGGCCACACGGGAAGCATTAGAGGTGGAATTTAAATTCCAGTCCTCTGACGACAAGTAGCCATGTTTTCATTCTGAAACATACCAGGGAATTTGATTTGTAATAAGACCACAAAAATAATAGCTCTGATCTGTAGAGGACCTTAAGATTTCCAAAGTGGTTTACATTTATTATTTTATCTAAATCAATCAATAAACATAAATTAAGTCTCTGCTGTGTGCCAGGCTCTGTGCTAAGCACTGAGGACACAAAAAGAGGCAAAAGACAGGCGCTGCCCTCAAGGGGCTTATGATCTAATGGGGGAGATAACATGAAAACAAATCTAATCAAAGCAAATGACATACAGGATAAGTAGGGGATTAGAAGGAAGGCACTAGAATTCAGAGGAATTAGGGTAGGTTTCCTGTAAAAGGTGGGATTTTTGTTGTGACATAAAGGAAGCCAGAAAAGTTAACAGTTTGAGCAGAGGAGAAAGAGTATTCCAGGTATGGAGACGTCCAGAGAAAATGCCTGGAGCCAAGAGATAGAGTTTCTTGTTCTTCAGACAGCCAGGAGTCCAGTGTCACTGAATCAGAGAGTACATGTTGGGGAGTAAGGTATGAAAATGAAAATGAAATGAAAATCAATTACCAAGGATAGGTACTTTTCAATTTCTCTGTTACAGTTGAAGAAGTTGAGCCCCAAAGAGGCAAGGGCAGAGTCATATACCTTCTGAGTATCAGGAGCAGAATTTGAACACAAGTCTTCTCATTTCCAAATTAAGCACTCTGCTTGCTACTCCATACTGCCTACTCTCTCAAGAATCTTGTTTACTTCTAAAGGATTGGGTGATATTTTGCTCATCTGGGTCCTCCAATCAGGGCCTATGGCCATCTTTTCTTGTTCTGGTCCCAGGACAATCACAAGGACAAGAGAAGAAAAAGGGTGGGGTTAACTTGGAGGATCCCAGCCAACTAAACCCAAAGCTGGACCAAGTCAACATCAGCTTTTCTTTGGAGTGCCAACATTCAAAGGGTTGAGATGTTAACGTAAAGAAGTTTGCCAAGAGTGACGATACAGTCAAGTCTATAAGCATTTTTAGGGTTTATTTGTGCCAGGCACTGTGCTATATATACACATGCCAGAAAGCTTACATTCTAATGTAAGCCAGTGCTTACATTCTAATTGGGGAGTAGAAGGCAGGAGATCATGAATGGCTTAGGAGACCGGCCACATAGAGGACATAACCATTTACTTCTCCTACTGACACATTCCCTCCATAGCATCCTGACTTTAAACGGGGTTACAAGTCATTCCCTGCCCCACATTGTGCTAAGCAGGAGGTGTAATCCCAAACTGGGTCTGCCAAGCCTTTTCCTCCTAAGTTACCCCAGTAAGGCTGTGAGTTGAAAGGTCTAGCGTAAAGTTTTCAATGAAGTAGAGCTCACTCTGGGAAACTGTGGCATCCCCCCAACAGTATCCAGTGTACTGACCACAAGAGCTATGTGATTAAGTTAGTACTCAAAAATAATAGAAATAAAATAGAAATAACAAAATATAGATAATAAAAAGGTCATATCCCATATTCAAAATCGTAGGACATTTCTCCAACAAAATAGCAACCCGTACAGCCCCAAATGCCCCAATTTTGTTTCCTCTTTCTGCTGCACAGGATCTAAACTTCCCTAATTGTAAGTCCAGTATCAGTGCTTTAGGGCCATTGTTACCCAAACTAATAGCTAACCACAAGCAGCAGCGTCATTGAGAAATGTTCCCTCCACCCCCTGCTCTGCATATCATCCACAGATGAAAAACGTTTCTCCTTTGCAGTGGTGCTCTGTTCTTAATGACAATGACCAGGGAATAAAAGCCCCAACTCCACCCCTTTCCACTTGAGGTAGGACAGCACCTATGGTCTCAGCCTGGTGTATCAATAGTGCAATATTCAAAACACCCATGGTGGTTATGAATATGCTGGTATAGTTATGAATCACAAAATATAGCAAACTCTCCACATTGAGGACAGAACAAAGGTCTTTATTCAGAAACCAGAACACTTAGTCCCAAAAGCAGAAGAACAAGTCCCAGAACCAGAAAGCCTAAGTCATTATACTGGTCATGAAGTTGATACACATGGTTAATGCAGTGGACACCCACATTCCCAAGCCTTCACAAATAGAACAGGCTCCCTCAAGCAGGGATCCCTCTTAGACTCAAGATAGTTCCTCAGCCTGGTCCTTGGAAGTTCTCGGTAAAAGCTGCAGAAGGAGGATCTCAGTAAAAGGTGCAGTCTCCAGGTAGTGACTGAGAGAAAATCTGACGGTCCTGCTGGTTCTCTTCTTTATATACAGTATAGCTCCTCCCTGTTCTGCCCCTTCCTGTTAAGGTGTGAACTACTCCCAAGGAGTTAACTTGAAGTAAGGAGCTAAGTGCCTTTACTAGGTGCCAATAGAAAGGGGCATGGAAGATATTCTGATTTCATTAATATCACACCTGGATCTCCATGCCTGCACCTTTCTCTCATTGACAAATTCCTTCTGGAGGTTTCCATCTTGGGGATGGACCCAGGACACCATGCTTCATTCCCCTCGTGGTTCTGCTGTGATTCTTAGGGCTTTGCCCCCCAACAGCCCTACATGGTTACCTTCTAGACCCTTGACCCCAACCCTGTCAGCTCCCTTTCTTGTGTAGTCTTCTCCCATTAGAATATAAGATCCTTGAATTTACAATGATTTGTTCTTTTTAGTGATAATTCTATGCCCAACACTTAGCACAATGCCTAGCATAGGAAGTCTTAACAATGCTTGCTGCTTGCTGACAGAGTGAGTCATCAGGATGAGCAGGCAGCAATGGAATGTGATCTGGATTACAAATATCATCACATTACCTTTCCCCTTGAGCCTACCAATCTTCTAAAGATTTCCTATTATTACCCGAAGGGTACCAGCACATTCCCAAGTCACTCAGATTTTCACAAGCTCAGTAAAAATAACAACTCTTCACTTGCCCTTCCTCTAGACCCACGTGTCCAGGCAGTAGACAAATCTTGTCCATTCTTCCTCCACATGTATCGCCTTCCCTCTATTCACACAGTTTACATCTTAGTTAAGGGATGGACTGTGAGGAGGTGAATAGGAAGGGACTCTGCCCTCAGAGAGGTCACGCTCTAATAGAGGAGATATGACAGGCCCAATGACCTCACTATGAGGCAATACCAGAAGATTGTTTCCCAGAACTATGAATGAGAGCTATCAGGGTTCAGGAAAAGGCGAGACAGCTCCTGGCTGGGCATCCAGGATGTTTCAGGGAGGAAACAGCTTTGGAATCAGACCATAAAGGATGAGAAGGATCACAGCAAATGCATTTGACCCAAGTTCCTCTGACTTCAAGTCTTGATTGTCAGTCAACCAGGTAGCATTTATTAAATAACTACTATATGCAAAGCACTGGGAATACCCCGAAAAAAGACAAAATATAACAGTCCTGCTCTCCAGGAGTCTACAGTCTAGTGAGGAAGACAACACATAAACGACTATGTACAAACAAGATATATACATAGAGGATAGATTTGGGGTGTCCCAGAGGGAAAGAACTAAGATTAAAGTCAAAGTCTTCTCATACCATGATACCATTAGCACCTGAGGTAAAGAAAACAGCACGAATGAAAGTGAGAGGAAGAATGGTGCAATGAAAAGATACTGAATTTGGAATCATAGGACAAAGGTTCAAATCTCTGCCCTAACTCTTACTGCCTGTGTGGCCTTGAGAAGTCACTTCAGCTCTCTCAGTCTGTTTCCTCGTCCCTAAAATCAAGAAGCTATACTAATGAACTCTAAGGCCCCTTCCAGATTTAATTTGTGATCCTAACATAAGACTTTTAATCTCCCACCTCCATGTCTTTATCCTGTCTCTCCCCCATACCTGGAATACATTTTCTCCTTATCTCTATCCTTCAAATCTCACTCTTCCTTTAAGATGCATCTTCTGCATGAAGCCTTTCCTGAATCAAGGGAACTGCTGGTGCCACAAACTACTTTGCATTTAACTACTTTCTATATGTTTGTATTTGTTAATTTTATACTCAACATTGGTGTGTTCTGTATGTACTTCTTGTCTCTCCCACTTGAATTTCTGTGCCTTATGAGCAGGCAGTATCTCATTCTTTGTATTTGCATACACAACATTTAGCACAGTGCCTGATTAATTATAGACTCATTCAAAACTGCAGAGACTGGGAGAACATGTGATAAATCTGTAGAATGTCCACAACCAGCCCAGTTTGCCTAGAAGGGAGAAGAGTACTGGAAGCGATTCTGGGAAACATAGGCTTGGTCTGATATAAGCTAAGATTTGGGCTCCAGGAGTTAAATGATCAAACTTACTTAAGCATATCCCTTAGTGCCAAGGGACATACACTACTATGTTCTTTGTAGGTATTTGTTGAGCATTTATTGACTGAAATATTGGCAGCTAGGTATCACAGTGGATAGAACAGTAGACCTAGAGGCAGGAAGGCTATTCTTACTGAGTTCAAATCTGGCTTTAGAAACTTCCTGTGTGTGTGACCCTAAGCAAGTCACTTAAACCTGTTTGCATCAGTTTCCTCATCTGTAAAATGAGCAGGAGAAGGAAATGGCAAACCACTCCAGTATCTTTGCCAATAAAACCACCAATAGGGTCACAAACTGTCAGAAACAACTGAAAATGACTGAACAGTCAACAATAATGGTTGAAATATGAATCCTTATCCTAAGCAAAAAACAAAGGGTCTCAACAAAATGATGAATTGTGAATGGAGAAGGATCAACTCCTTAATTTTGTTATAACTCAAGTCAAGCAAAGTTGAAAAGCATTAATTCAGTACTTTCTATGTGTCAGGCAGTCTATTAAGGCTGACTACAAATGTAAATACTAAGGCTGACTACAAAAAAAAAAAAAGATAGTCCTGGTGCTCAAGGAGATTACATTCTAATAAAGGAAGACAAGGCATAAAAAGGGACTCAGAAGGGTGTCCACAAAGGGACCAGTAAAGAGGTTTAGAGAGAGGCAGGAGTGGAATGGGGAGAGCACTAAAGGAGCAAACATGGCTGCTGTGGGTATTTCCTCAAAATTTATGAACTTCAGGAAGAAGTCATCAATCCGAGTAGAGGACTATTGGAGCACAGGGATCTTCTCAGGACAGGAGGCTGCTGGAGCACAGTGGCAAAGACCAGAAAATTTTATAGTGTTGTTTACCAAGCATAATCCATGAGACATTCATTCTCTCTGGTGTTGAGAGGCCAAAGTGCTCAATTCAGTCATCTTAATATCGGTACTAAATCACTGCCCTCACTTTCCTCACCCCATGCACTATTTTCTCCCTTTATGGAAAAGCTAACAATCATCAAAGAGCATGTTTTAGTGGTTCCCTCACTAGATTAACATAATTCCTTCGATTCCACTCACCATCTACCATGTGCCAGTCACTATCCTACATGCTGAAGATTCAAAGAAACAAATGAACAGTTTGTGTTACCAAGAGGCTTAAATTCTGACCAGAGGGATGCTACTTGTGCAGACTAAAATTAAAACCAAGGCTATTTCTTCATTGGAATATGGAACTTCCAATGAAGAAACTCCCTTTATCAATTCTTTGGTTTTTTTTTCTTTATCCATTCTGATCTGCCATTTAGAGTCTTAAAAAGCTACCTACCGAGTGACCTTGGGCAAGTCACTTAACCCCAATTGCCCTTACAAAAAAGGCAAAAAAAAAAGCTACCTGGATTGCTAAGTATTGTAAGTACCTTAGAGCATATAATGTCATAAGGTAGAGCCAAATAGAAAGATTTGGTGTAGGAGGTAGTGACTGACCTGTGTTTTGAAGAAAACTAGGCATTCCCAGAGGTGAAAATGAGTAGGACAAGCATCCCAGATATGGAAGACATCCTGGACAAAGGCACAGAGAAAACCTATTGGGAAGTAACAAATAATGTGCAGCAAACGATCACCTCTGTAGGGAACTAATTCTCTGCAGCAGTAATTCCTACTCAGGAAGGATAAAGGATTGGGTCTTAAATGGGTTTAATCACTTGTAATTGACTAGAGCACACAGCTGTAAGTCACTCAGCAACCATGTGGCAAAAGATGAGAAAGTGCCTCATAATCTACACTTGAAAAAAGGAATTTTTATAAAGCCATAGACACCCAATGCCATTGCAGGTGAGCCAGAAAGATAATCGTGTGAAATGAATTGAAATAAATAGGAGAAAAAGCTTATTCAGACTAGCGGGTCAGAAGGAAATGAGTCTTTCAGTAGTGACCTCCTCACTCATCCTTTCTGTCCTATGTCATTAAAGCTCCTTTTTAACCCGCTTTCCTGAATCATTTGAGGGTTGTTACTAAGCTGTCATTTTATCTTTTAAAATGAAATCTTCTCAGATCTTTTTTCTGCAAAAAGCAACATCAATATTTTACATTCATTTTCTGTCCTACTCAGGCCCCTTTCTTTCTATGGAACCCCAAAAAAGATCAGGTACAGCATATTATGTAATAGACAAATTATGCGTCTTTGTCTCCCCATGAATGATACAGTGATTTTAATCTTCAGTGTATGACTAGGAAGCTAAACAGCATCTTCATTTATTGAATTCTCTAACTAGGGTCACCAAAAAAAATGACAAGATAAAAGAGAATTCTCCAACTCCCTCCAAAAACGACTCCTACTCTGAAGTATTCCCATTAGAAATTGATTAAAATGTGTTTTTCTACTTTCTGCCATCCATCTGAAATTGTCACAACAGCTTGGTATTAGAAACTCCGTTAGATCTACAGCTCTCCCAGCCTGACCCTCTTCTATTTCCTGTTACCTATAGTCTAGAATCGTTTCTCTTCATTTTGAAGCAGAATAAGACTGACACCCAGTGCTTCAATATGTTTCTTATGGCAAAGGAATAGACAACGTATTCATACGATTATAGATTTAGATCCAGAAGTCACCTAAAACAATTCTTTCGTTTTACAGCTGAGGGAACCGAGGTCAAGAGAGGTTAGTTAAGTGACTTAGCCACTTAATGGCCAGGACCAATTTTGAACCCAGTTGCTCTGACCCCAGATCTAGCACTCTCACCACTGGACCAAAACAGGAGAGGAATTCTATACTGCTTCCCAGAATCATTATTGATCCCCAATCTCCTGATGCTGAGAAGCTAGATTGCTTCTCAGATGACAGACCTACATCAAGTCCACTGCTGACACCATTCTTGAATCAGTCTCTTGACAAGAATTTATCAAATGCCTGCTATGGACCAGGCATTGTGCTAAATAGCATGATCCCCACTGGGAGAGCTTTCTCTTCAGGAGCCTACCCGTCCTAGCATGAAGTTCAAATGGGAATGCATGAAAGACACCAAATCACTTTGAGAAAATCAATCACAATTCTCTGCTGAACCAGCTTCTTCCAGTATACTCCAATATATTACTTCTCATAAATACTGAAGACTACCAAAAGATGTGGTGATTATTTGGGGTCACTAAGGCCCCATTTATAAGTAGCCTGGTTCAGTCCATCAAGTCATATGCAAGTAATCAAAAACAGTTAATGGGAAACACTGTTTTTTTTAAGTAAAGAGCACCAACTTGGAGCCAAAAGACTTGAGTTCTACTCCTGGCTCTGAACTTAATTAGTTCTGTTACTTTTAGAATGTCATTTCATTTCTCTGTATATACATCCTTATAAAACTGGAACTACAAAGTCCCAAAATCCAACCCATTCATTTTGTAGAATAATGAAAATGAGATCAGAAAATTGAAGTGACTTGGACAAAGTAACACGGAACTAAGGAACCAGAGGCAAGATATAAAGCCAGGTCCTCTATCTCCAAATCCAGAGCTCTTTCCCTTAACCCTAAAAATCTATCCCCCAAACCACAACCCCCAAAAGATGGAGTTAGACCAGCTGATCAAAAAATCTCTTCCAGTTCTTACCTCCTGTGATTTAAGCCACAAAATCAATTATTTCTACAGAGTGAACCTCAACATTCCTACCTCATATAGAAACTCTTTTGGCATTGCCCATCCCCTCCTAAGGATAGAATCAGTCTCAAGTTGACTGAAGGGCATGGTTGACTTTAGGGGATGTATACTAGAGAGAAGAGGTGCCATGATGG
This sequence comes from Pseudocheirus occidentalis, assembly GCA_028646575.1. Classification (NCBI taxonomy): domain Eukaryota; kingdom Metazoa; phylum Chordata; class Mammalia; order Diprotodontia; family Pseudocheiridae; genus Pseudocheirus; species Pseudocheirus occidentalis. The sequence continues at coordinate 190,628,421 of CM053600.1, forward strand.
AGCCAAACCATGGGAAAAAAATGGTTCTTTGTGATGCCCATTGCACCATTCTTGTTCATTGACAGAATGCACACTTTATGAGAGGATAAATGTTTCATTATTGCCTTCATATCCTCAGTGCCTGGCACACAATAAACAATAAATGCTTATTAGTAGTTGATTGATTGATTGATCAATTGATTAGGATTTTGTTTTCTAGGGTTGTCTACTTAATTGTTGCAAAGTGCTTTGTATAGATTTTTTTGTTCCTTTTGGATCTTTTCTTTCTTTGTATTTACATTGTTGTCCCTTCTCAATAATCCCCTTCCCAACAATTGATACCTCTCTAATGGGAATCTGAAGGTCTTCCCTGCTCTTAGGCCCTTTGATAGGCTTAAGTGAATCTGAGAACCTTCCCTGATTTGAAAATATACTCTGCCCCCTAATAGGCTAAATGTGGTCACATGGATCCTGTGGCTGGAGGCTTATTTTTCAGGAATGCCCACACCTTGTTACTTGTGATTGGGTAGTGGGTCAAGAGGGATGTGACATTCTTCTGACTCAGGAGAAGGCTATATTTACCCTAATGTGAGTTTTTGCTTTGGGGCTCACTTTGGGAAGAGTTGCATGATTTGGCCAAACAAGACTCTGGGCAGTTGTTGAGCTCCCTGGCTTTGAAAACCCAAATGTTGGTGCTTCCGTCTCTGGTCACTAACTAGGTATAGGTGTAATGGTCAGATGGCTGGAAGCCCTGTCTGCTGGTCTGTTTCTCTGTATGTTTGTCTGCTTGTAATTTCTGGTCATATTCTCTGGAGTTCAGGGCACTGACTTTTTCCCCTGAATAAGGTAAATGAGATATGTTTGATTAAAGTAAGATTGTTAATCCATTTTGAGTTGCTTTCCTTTAGAAAAGCAGATCTAGGAATCTGTGCTAGCAGCCATCTTGGGTATGCTGGGGTGCTTGTTGATACAACAACCATCGTGACAAAGAAGTGAAAGAAAATTTAAAAAAAACAACAACTGGTACACTGGCCATACCTGATTGTGCATTCTTCATTCCACATCCATAGTTCACCACCTCTCTCCCTGGAGCTGGCCAGGTGTATGTGCTGGGGGGTGGTGGTGCTATGTTTCAAAATAAATTCTCTAGAATCAAAGGTTTCAGCAGACAATGATCAGAATTCTCTTTAGCCTTTTTCATGAGCTGGGCGGGGGGGGGGTGGGAAAAAAGGGAGGAAATAGAGAAGGAATTTCATCATTCTTTGAGGAAACACAATCTGAACACCCCTTGAGACTTGAACTATTCTCATTCTGCATGCCCACCTCCACCCCCATGATCAGAAATATACTATTGACAGCTTTCCTATTCAACTGGAATTAGATTTTTCCCTGTATTTACATTTTCCAACCTCAATCCCACCCACAGATATATATAAAAAAGTGTTTCCGTTTCTACCCCTACTGCCTGCTCCCTTCACCTTCAGCTTCCAGTGAGACAAAGAGCAGTGCCTGACAATTCATCCATTATAATAGAATCCTTTTTATTTTTTTATTTAACAGAAAACAGCTTGTCTCCTTAACAGTACAACGCAAAGTGACAGAAAATAAATGAGTTTCTAAATTTAAAATGCCTATTATGTTGCCACGGCAACCAAGGAGACACAATTACATAAAGCAAATAAGCCCCCTCTGAAGAACAATCATCAAGTAAATACTGGAAATCAACTGATCCTGGAAATGGAAGTTATTGAAAGAAATTACAGCATAGCGAGCGCAAGGTATGGCAGCATCTATGACACCCAACTTGTTAATGGCTCCTGTACTTCCACAAAACTAAGCACATTAAAGAATTTGCTGTTTGATACTAAGACACAGAAAAGCTTAAGTGGCCTCCAGAAGGGGCATGACGACCCTCCCCAGATTTGCCATGTGACCAAGAAGTTGTCATGGCAACTCCCTATTTCACTGCCACCCAAGTTGACCCTTCTGTCTTCATTTGATTTCAAACTCCAGACACACGCAGCACAATTGGCTTCATCCAGAGCAAAATTGTATTTGCATATATGCAAAATGCAGTATTGAAATGAAAACAGAGTCCTGGTTGGGAATCATCTTCTGAGGCAAGAAAAACGTAGTCCTCTGTTTCAACAGTCCTATATCTGCATTTGAGAGCCAATATGGCATAAAGGTAGAGAGCTGACCTCGAAGCCAGAAAGATAGGGGTTTGAATCTTGATTCTGATGTGCAGTGCTCTCTACCTGTCTCTGGGCTAGTTACTTAAATCGTCAATGTTCTAGACCAGAGAAGGGAATATCATGCAGTCCACAACACTCCTTGGTATGGATCAGAATGTAGTTCTTATCAAATTGTGATGTGTTTGTATATTCATTTTTAAAAGTGTATGAAATGTGGTTTTCTAATTGAATTTGGGGCTCACTAGTGGTCCTGATGTACAATTTATAGCCCCTGGGTTGATTTGAGTTTAATACCACTGTTCTCAGTTGCTCTCAGAGTCTCTACATTGCAGAAAAATGGCCACTTATCACTAGCAGATGGAGGTTCCTCCTCAAGAAATTTGCCATATCAATGACATCACATATATAGGCTCTAACTGCATTTATTTGTCTCCTGGTCCCTCCTGTCTTCCTCCTTCATGTTTTTCTATATGCGTTGATATTTTTCCATAGCAGCAGCAACACTGCCCTATTAAAAAGAAGAAAGATCTTGGAGGCAGGGAGACCCAGGTTCCAGTCCTAGCAAGATGAGCCTGGGTATGTCATTGAAAGCCTCAGGGTCCCAGTGACTATGTTAGTCTACTTGCCATTTCCATCACTTTCCTTACATCTATTCAATCTCAGGTTTGGTCTTGGAAAAGGAGATTTGCTCTGAGTTAAAATTCAGCATACCAGAAAAATTCTAGTTCATTTATAAAGAGGGAGGGGGGAAACAATTACAATCATGGACTATTTTTATATGTATCAATGATGTTTTATATTTTCTAAATATCTTTACTTATCTGCTATATAATATACCTATATGTTATATATTTATAATCCTCAAATATATACAAATTGATCTGTGATATCATGTATATCCCTTCAAAAATACGTATTTCAACCTGTTCCTACTTTCTCATCCAATAGATATCTTGTTCATTGCCTCCCTATGTTCATCACAGGCAACCAACCAATACGTGGGAGACCATTCTTGATTTTTCTCACAACAAAAATATTTATTTAGGATTTTCTGTGCTGTGACGGGAAAACAAATATAAGCATGCACACACACACACATGAGCACACACACATACACATACTCCATTTTAACAGGGGAAGACAATACCCAAAAGGAAAATGAAACATAGGTCAAGGGTAGAGTAAGAAAGACCAGAAAGTCAGGAATGGAGTAGGAAGAGAAGTGAGCATGCCCACTCAGGACAATGCCCAGAATGGTGCTTCTAGGAACTCACCATCTAGAGGAGGTGAAGCTAGAGGTGAAGGGATGTCCATGGTGAAAAGGCTGCTGGAGCAGAGGTAGCCAAGTCCAAAGACTCAGGAGCAGATGCAGGAGATGAGATGTGACAAAGATACCAAAGGAGCATTTGAGTTTTCTGTTATTCCTCCCTAACCACATGGCCCAACCAATCCTCCTTTTCTATCGTATTTCTTTGGTGACATTTTTCTTCCAGTTTTTCTCCAAGATTCCTTATGTCATATGTATTCCACATGCTCATACTCCCTGAGGACCTTTCCATTACCCTTCACCTGGTGCTCCATTAAAATTTTCCAGAGATTATGGCGTCTTATAACACTGCCATATGAGCACTAAAAAATGGCGGACTTCTGTTTTAGGGGAAAATTTAAGTCATTAAAGGAGCTTGAATTTCTTAGAACTCTTTGCTCTACCTCGTTTATTCTCAACTCAATTCATTATCCATTTGAAATGTCTTCCCAAGGTATAAATAGTAATAGATGTTCTCATCGTGATCCATCTAAGGGCACATTACAATCTGAACGATGAATAACTTGGTTATTACTGCATGCGTGGTGAGATCACACATACCTCACATTCACATGGCACCTACTGTGTGCCAGTCAGTGTGCCAAGTACTTCTTTACAGATATTTTCTCATTTCATCTTCATAACAGGTGTTGCTATTATCATAATTTTACAGATGAAGAAACTGAGGCAAAGAGAAGTTAAGTGTCTTGTCCAAGGTCAAACAGCTGTGAACTCAGGTCTTCCTGAGTCTATCCCAATGGAGGGAATGCAGAGGAACCCAGGAGCAGTAGTAGAATGAAGGGGAAGAGGGAAGAACATACCCTTTCCAGGCTCATCTACTACTTTTCAATCAAAAAACCATTTATTGGGAGCCTACTATGTTCAAGATATTAGGGACAAAATAAAGGCAAAATGAAACACACATACACACACACACACACACACACACACACACACACTGTTCTCCAGCATTCTATTGGAAATATTCAGTATTTTAAAAAATAATTAAATACAAGACAACATGAAGGAAAAAAGAGCACTATTTGGTAGGGAGATCTGGAAAATGGATAAAGTACAGGACCCAGAGTCAGAAAGACCTGAGTTTGAATCCTGATTCAGTCATTCCCTAGCTGTGTGACCCCAGCTAAGTCATTGCCCCACTCTGTCAGCTTCCTTCTCTGTAAATTAGAGATAATAATAACACTGACCCTATAGCAGTGTTGTGAGGATCAAAGGAGTTCACGTGTGTAAAACACTGTGTAAACATAGTAGTAGTAATAGTAGTAGTGGTGGTAGTGGTGGTGGTAGTGGTAGTGGTAGTAGTAGTAGTAGTGGTGGTAGTAGTAGTGGTAGTGGTGGTGGTGGTGGTGGTAGTAGTAGTGGTGGTGGTAGCAGTAGTAGTAGTAGTAGAAGTGGTAGTGGTGGTAGTAGTGATGGTGGTGGTGGTGGTAGTGGTGATGGTAGTGGTGGTGATGTTAGTAGTGGTGGTGATGGTAGTAACAGTAGTGGTGGTAGTAGTAGTAGCAGTAGTAATAGTAGTTGCATTAGGAAAGGCTTTCCTAGGTTCTGGCACTTGACTGGACTGTTGAAGGAAAGTATACATTCTCAGAGAGAGAAGTGAAGAGAAACGGAACAGTTTGAACAAAGTCAGAGTAAGAAAATGGAAGATCTAGTTCAAGGAATAAGAAGTACGTGAATTTCTTTGGAAAAAAATCATTGTGGTGCATGAAGCAGATCAGTGTGATGTGTGTGGAAAGGTAGACTAGAACCTGTAAATGTCGAGTTGAAGAGTGTGTATGTTATCTTAGAAGGAATGAGGAGGTACCTGGGCTTCTTGAGCTTGCCAGTGACCCAAAAAGACCAGCCCTTAAGGAGAATCCCTTTGGCCGCTGTGTGGTGGATGGACTGGAGTAGAGAGAACTTTGAGGTCAGGAGACTGATTAAAGTGTGCTCTCAATAGTCCAGGTGAGAGGTGATGAGCCTGCACTAAGAGGATGGTCATGCAAGTGGAGAGAAGCCCATTATGTGATTCAAAGCCAAATGCCTGTTCCCCGGGCCCCCCAGACACCAGCTCTATTATAAATGACAAACACTGGCTTTCTAGAGTGTAACTTGCAAGTATCTTCTATGGCATTTTGCAAATGATTTGCTGAGTCTATTTCCAAACCCCTGCACTGGATGACACCAGGGAGAAAAACGTACATCATCAGCTTCTCCCTGAGCACAATTCAAGATGTCACCTCCCCCTCCTGAAAGGGTGAAATAACATTTGGCTTGCTCTGAACAAAATCTAAAGAATGAATAAAAAATAACCTAAAAGGGAAAGATGGCACTAAAAAAATAAAATAAAAAATTAGGAAAATGAGCATATGACAGTCTGTGCTTAGTGATAGGAAAAAATGCTTTCGATGCTTCTGAGTGATGGTGAAATTGAAGAGCCTGAGTCTCTTCTGCTCTTGTCTGGTTATTTCACACATATGTTAGGAGCCATAATGCTACTTCACATTGTCTCTCACAGCTCTTTGGGGGGGAGATGTAATTTAGAATCAAGGGGGAAAACGAAAATGTTTTCAGGGAGCTGTATATGGCTGGCCCTACACATGATGACACTTGTTAGAAAAATGTTTATCAATAGAATTCTATTTCATGATTACTTACAGAGAGCCATTCATCATGGTCAACCTCAATGCAAGATTTTGGCAAAGTTACTTAAGTAGAAGGCAGATTTGCCTGCCCAGTGGCCCCTGGATCAGAACTAGAGGCTCTCTTCTCAGCTTAGTGATGGATTTCTTGTCACTTTAGGAAAGAGGCATTTCTGAGCTCTACAACTCCTATATTTTCTTTATGTATATTACATTCACAGAATCACATACATTGAATGGTAACTCAATAACCATCTAGTTCAACCAGTACCTGAAAAAGAATCTCCCTTACCACATTGCCAACAAGTGATCATTCAGCTTTTTTTTTTTAAGGGGGAAACCACTATTCCCCACAATGCACCTGATTCGACTTTAAAATGACTTGAACTGTTAGAAAGTTCCTTGCTTACATCAAGCTTAAATTTCCTCTATATAACTTCCCCTCATTGTTTCTGGATCTGCTTTCTAGGACCAAACACAACAAATCTAATCACTTCTCTTTATGACACCCTTCAAATATTTGAGGATAACTATCATGTTCTGCAGTCCCCCCAAACCCCACCAGTCTTCTCTTAACTGGTCTAACAGTCCAATTCACTTAGATTCAGTAGATATTCATTAAATACGTACTATGAGACAATTTGGGAACAGCTAGATGGCAAAGTGGGTAAAAGGCCAAGCCTGAAGTTAGGAAGACTCATAGTTCTTTTTGCCAATCTGGCCTCAGATACTTACCAGCTGTATGACCCTGGACAAGTCACTTTACCCTATTTGCCTCAGTTTCCTCACCTGTAAAATGAGCTGGAGAAGGAAATTGCAAAGCACTCCAGTATCTTTGCCAAGGAAACCCTAAATGGGGTCAGAAAGAGTCAGAAAAAAATTGAAAAATTATTCAATAACAATGAGATAATTTGTAGAAGACCCTTTACAGACCATAACGTGCTTAAATGCTACCTGTTTTTATTCCTCTGTCCCACTCACTGTGCTGGGTCCTGTGATGTAAAGACAAAGGTGAAAACAGTACTTGCCCTCCAGTGGGGACAGATCTTTCTTCTATTTATGGTAACAATATATGGTATCAATATCTTAGTCAAGATATCAGAAACTTATTTTTAAGATAAAAAAGTGAGTATAGGTCTAAGGTATTTTTAGTGGTAACCCAGAACCAATTTGTGAAGATCAGTTTAGTGCAGAATTAATGACTAACTCTCCCACCAATCTGTGCCAACTGGATTATCTTTCAGAAAGTCTATTGTCCCAGCATGAACTTGCTTTCTCTTGTTATTTTGGTAAATGGATCTCTATTTTTCAAGCACTCAAAACATCTGAGGCACTATACTGAATTTATTAAGATGTAATTTCAATGCTATGAAAGCTGATGTTTTTCCCCTGCTTTGGTACAATAGATGGAATCCAAGTAATAATTTTACAATGGCAGAACGTGATTAGGTTTGCCAGTTTCCAGTTGGTTCATTGTGAGAAATTCACTATTTTTCTCATGGTCACAAATTCATTTCAGCACAATTTTCTAATACTATATTAAGCACATATCATGACGGAGGCACATGGGGGATAAAAAGACAAGAATCAAACAGTTCCTGCCCTCAAAAACTTATAATCTCTTGAAGCATTTTAATATGTATTCAGATGAATACCGAGCCTCTACAAAGGAAACAGAGAGTCATTTCAAGTGGTAGAGATCACTAATCACAGGTGAGACTTGGAAAGACCCTATGTAGCCCACGACTTGGGCTATTTGGTTGATTTTGTTTGATTCTTTTCCTGATGTTTTCATAGGACTATATGATCATAGATCTAGAGCTGGAAGGGCCCTCAGAAATCATCTGGTCCAATTCTTTCATTGCTTTTGCTGATGAGGTGCAGTAAGGTTGATTTGGTCAAGGTCACATGATTAGCATCTATGTCCTATTTATGTCACTCTTCCTTGACCCCTAAATTACAGTAGAATGTCCCCATATAACAAAGTACAATTAAGCAAAACAAGTCAACACATTGGTTATAAGAATGCATAGAATGTGGGCCAGGTGTGTCAACACATCCAGGTGGAACATTTTCTTTTTTTAATTTTTATTTATTTCATTCTGAACTTAAGAACATTTTCACTGGCCACTGAAAAGAGGAAGAGCCAATAGGAAAACTTTCCCTGGGTATGCTGGCACACCAGATCTATATCCTGTGGACTTTCATGCCACAGGATATGTCTGAAAAGATAAAATGTATTCCATAATTAGAGCCAACCACATTTCTAGTAAGAGTCAGGAGGTATCTTCCATTGCCAGTCCCCTAATGTCATGATTCTTACCTGTGTTTTGAAGAAAGCTACGTGTCTTATGAAGTGGAAGTGAGGAAACAATGCCTTTCTAAAATGGGGGAGCCTGTGTGCAAATACAGGCATTCCAGAGATGGAATATTATATATGGAGAACAGTCAGCAAGCTAGTTTCACTGTGATGGAATGAGTGAAAAGGCATAATATGAAATACAACCAGAGATGGAATTGTGAGCTATAATGCAGTAGGCTGAGAATTTTTTGTTTCATCTTAGAGGCAACAGGAAAGCAATTAAGACTTCTGAGTAGGGAACAGTGAGGAGTAATATGTATGAGACTTGATAAATCAACCCAAGGAAAGACAAAAGAGCCCTGGATGGAGAAGTGTGTTGGAGGAGGGGGAAAGAGTCCCACAGTAGCTGACAAAATGATAATGATCCAGTAAAGGGAACTGAGAACCAGTAATCAGACAGGTAGGAGAAATAGACATATCATGTATGTGTACGTGTATAATATGAACATATACATATAGAGTCACAGAGACCAAAGGAGCAGAGAGTGTCCAGGAGTTGGTGATAACTGACAGGGTTAATAGCTACAAAAGATGGAGGTATGATAACTAAACTAATGTACATTACCCAAACAAATTACTAGAGGTTGATCTGCACCTAGTTATGATGCTAAGTACCCTAAGAGTCAATTTTAGATGGTTCACTTAGTACTTTTCCTTTTGAAGCCTATTTGCTAGAAAAGGTAAAATTAATAAGGACAAATAAAATGAATTATCATCTGCACCTCCAAACAAATATTGAAAAAATCCACAAATTATATCAGGTTTTTAAATTACACACAATTAATGGCGAGAACAGAGAATTGAAGATGTGTGGTTAGACAAGAGAATTCACTTTTTGATAATAACATGAAAGATTTGAGGTTGCCACCATCACTATCCACATGACCTCAGTCAAGGGCCTTTACCTTTCTAATTTTCACCTTCTTCATCCTTAAAATGTAAGGAAGGAACTTGATGATTTTAGTTCTAAATCCTAGCATATCACAAGGGAAGCATTGCATAGATCGAGACAGCTGAATATTACTTCAATTAAAAAAAAGAAAAGAAAAAAATGCAAAGGTCCAAACAGGGATCTGGGTTGAAGGGTATTTTGGGGGGGAGGAGGGGTGTCTGGAGAAAGACACCTTTCTACTATTTTGAAAGTTATTATCATGTTCTTATTCAATGTAGTGTAACAGATTAGAGGGTTGAGTTTGGAGTCAAGAAGACAGATTTTAAATTCTGCCTCTAGCATTTATTGGCTTTGTGACCCAGGCTAAGTCACTTAACCCCAACATTAACCCCAACGTGACTCCAGGCGACACCTTGGGATTTATCTACTAAGTAATCCATAGATGGGTTGAGACCTGCCTTGGTGGAGGGAGTCCCTACCTTGAAGCTGAGGAAATCATAGTTCTGAATATCATCACATACTTGAAACTATCTACACATCACTTCTCTGCACCTTCTGCTAAATCCAATCAATCTCATGCTTTTCACAAGGGAGCAGAAAATACTGGATAAACACCATAAACACAGCCAAGAATGAAGAGTAAGGGAAGACAGTAGCCCTGAAAAACAAACATCTAGAAATAGCTGTGAAGTTCACTGCAAAACCAGCTGCTTTCTCAGGGAGGTGAGCTTTATACACACATGAACAGATTGTGGCTTGCCAACTTTATTTGGAGAGCCCAGCCATCCATGTGTGATGGAATAAATTTGAAAGCCTCACCGATGTAGAAGATACATACTGGGAATGATGGACCAGAGATTTCAGTTAGTTTTCAAATTGATTTTCTCACACATGGATGACCATTCAGTTCAACTGAAGACAGAGAGAAACACAGTTTCCCTACAAATCTGGCCAAGAAATGTTTGGTTTGGTTTCAGAGAATATCATTTTCCCTTAATGCCTCTGATTCCCTTGGGTTGGTTTTAAAAGAAGTATTCAGCTGTCTTAATTTTGACATTTTCCTGCTACAGATGAGATTCAAGGATGCCAAATGATGCTAACCTCTCATGAAGCCATATAACATTCATGTCTTAACTGATAAATGACCATGAGGAAATGCAGCTGCAGCCAAGTAGCCCAGGGTAAGATCCTAATGGGAGGGAATCCCCTCGATGAAACAAGTGCATTACAGGAGGGAAGGGCTTCATCAACAATGTTGGCCAACAGTAATCAGTAGACAAGAGCTGGAAGTGACCTGAGTCTAAATTCGACCTCAGACACTTGACACACAACCCTAATTGCCTTACCATCCTCCTCCAAAAAAAGAAAAGAAAATAGACCCTACAAGATTAAGGTACTGTCCCAAATCATAAAACTAGTAATCTTCAGAAACAGGATTTAAACTCTGTGCTCAAGCTACAGAGGCAATGGTATTTCCACTATCATACTTCATCATCTTTCCTCATCATATATAAAATTCTGACAATAAAAAGGGAAGTTGTTAATATCTAAGAATGAAAGTGGTCTTGCCTAAGAAATCTGACAATGGCTGTTGTAAAATTAAAGAAAGAAGACCAGATACCAGAATGAAAAGTGTAAGATATGTCCTTTGTTCTGTTTCTCACTTAGGATTTCATTCTCATGGGCAACTCTGTATCAGCAAGCACCCTAGCATACCCAGAGTGGCTACTAGCACAGGTTCTTAGATCTGCTTTTCTTTTTATTTTTTTTTTATTATTTTTTATTGACTTGTTTGTTTATTTTTAGTTTACAAGATTCAGTTCCAGAATCACTTGAGTTTCAGAATTTTTCTTCTTCCTTCCCCTCCCCTCCATGGTGGCATACAATCCATGTATAGTAGGATCTGCAAACTCTTTCACATTGCACAATGTGAAAGGCACATTGTACAATGTATCTGGTTGTATAAAAATGTCGTAACCAATGGAGTGAACAATGGGAAAAAAGAAACAAAACAATAGAAAAGAACAATAGCGTGTATTGCTTCAGTCTCCGTTTAAACTCTGGTCTTTCTAGAAATTTCCCTGATTGTAGATATCTCCTTCCATCCTGAGACTTGTAGAGTTGTCTTTTAACTGTGCGTTGCTAAGAAGAGTCCATTTTATCAAGGCTGGTTGTCACACATATGATGTATCTGTGACTGATCTGCTTTTCTAAAGGAAAGCACCTCAAAATGGGTTAATGATCTTACTTTAATCAGTCAAATGTATATCATTTACCTAGCTCAGGGGGGAAGTTCAGCACCCTGAACTTCAGAGAATAAAGACAGAAATTACAAACAGAATTACAAGCAGACAAAGAAACAGATCAGCAGATGGGTTTCCAACCATCTGACCATTATATTACTTAGTTAGACACCAGAGAGAGAAGCACCAACATCTGAGTTTTTCAAAGCCAGGGGGCTCAATGGCTTCCCAGAGTCTCATCTGGCCAAATCACACAACTCTTTCCAAAGTGAGCCCCAAAGCAAAAGTTCACCTCAGGGTATATATAGACTTCTCCTGGGTCAGAGAATGTCGCAGCTCTCTTGACCAACTGCCCAATCACAAAGCAATAAGATATGGACATTCCTGAAGAACAAGCTCCATGTGACCACATTCAGCCTATTAGGGGGCAGAGTATACTTTCAAATCAGGGAAGGTCCTCAGAGCCACTTAAGCCTAACAAAGAGTGTAGGGGCAGGGAAGATCTTCAGATTCCCATAAAAAACTCCCACTATAGAAGTCTGCTCCACCACTACATTTTGTAGGGTTCACTAAGCAGTTAAGCAATTTCCTCATGGCCACTTAAGTCAGAAGCAAGATTTGAAACCAGTTCTCCCCCCATGCCGAGGCTAACCTCTACACCAGAGGTTTCAAACTCAAATAGAAACAGACCACTGCAGGTCACATATTGACTTAGAAAATAAAAAAAAAATTCACATTATCTATATCGCATTCTATTTTTATTTATTTTGTTAAACACATAAAAAATGTGCGTGAAAAAATATTGGGGGGGGGGAGGCGTGTAAAGCTAAGCTATATTCAGGGCTATCTTATTTGGTTGTGTCCCTTATTCATGGGTTTAGACCTGGCAGCTCATTAATGTTATTCCCCCAGACCAAGAAGGAATGTTCAGCATTTGTGACATTGTTTCTCAAGGTCCTCAATAGCATTAACAGTGGTTCTCTAAACAGGGGACAGAGAAAATTGACCATATCTGAAGAATGTTGCCCCTAGGAATCTTTATCTCATTTGTCTTTGCTGTTTCTTCCTCTTTTCCTCTCTCTTCTTGGGACAATTTGATCTTTTTTTTATTAGGCAGAAAATGATTTTTTCTGTAAAAATATATTTTTTCACTTTGACAACCTCTCTTCTTTCAGGTAATTTAATAACCAGTTCCCCAATATCCTCAAAAATATGTTGCATCTTGCATGGAGCTCCTTTTCACAAATTTGGCACAGTCCAGATATTCTTTTTGTTCTCCTCCTATTTTCTATTATTCTTATTTTTATTTGTGCCATGTTTAATTTCCCTTTAAGACATCCAAACCTATAATGTTAGAGTTCATATGTAAAAGCTCCATGAACATTGGTTTAAAAAACATTTTGCCATAAGAACTTGACATTTACTTTAAATTTACCATCTCATTATTTTACTACTTCCATTTTTTTAATTAAATGTTCTTAGAGCGAATTCATTTAATTGGGTGTCTCACCAAGCTAGAGTTTTTTTCCTGGTTTTTTTTTCTTTTCTCTTTGTTGTTTCTCACTGTTTTATGAGTCAGTACTAGTACCATCTTCCAGTCTTTTCCTCTATACAATTTCATAAATGAGTTTATGTTCAACATTTAAGTTTCCATATTTCTTCATTTGGCAAATTCCATTTTTTATAGTTTACTTTGTTTTTTTCCCCTTCCTCTAAACTTATTTCTTTTTTATCTCTCCTTATGGAGATTGATCTTTTAAGCTTCCTTAGGCAATGGTGATAATCTCTGTCAATATATGTTCTTTTGTCCATTTCCCATTGTTCACTATCACCAGATATTGTTATTGTATTATTGAATGCCACTTTCTTCTGGTACTGCCTTGAAAAGTTATTTCTTTCCTAAATGACTTTACTGTAAAAAGTTCATTTCAGGGAATTGATGTATCTTTCTCAAAGATGAAAAGAAATTACTGCAAAAGAAATAAGATTCCCTGTGTGTCCTGCCAGATTCTAGTCTGTGAAGTCAATATGGACAGGGCAGAGTTTGAGCTTAATTCCTATCAGTCTTGATTCTATCCAGAACCAAAATCATTAAGGGCAAGGGCTCTGATCTAAACTTTACATCTCCTCCAGCTCATAGTATAGGGTTCTGAACACAGCAGGCACTCCGAAAATGTCTTAGCTTGGTACCATCCTACTTTAATATGGAGGGAGTTTTGTCCCAAATTGGCAATTCATATAGAATGTCTTCTTGCCAAGAGGCTTAGACATCCACCAGGTCCTCCTCTTTATTGCCAACCAAGGAGTTTCCAGAAACTGACAATCCTCCCCAAAGGACAAAAACAATGGAGTCCACATGGAACAGTTGTATTTCCACATCATAGTTTCACTAGCTTTTAAGTCTCCTCTAAAATCCTGCCTTCTGCAAAGAAGTTCTTCCTGATCTTCCTTAATACTCAGTCCTTCCCTCTCTTGCTTTCCTCTAATTGATCCAGTCTCTCTTGATCATACATAGTGACTTTTATGTTGGAGCAGTAACTTGCCTTTTCACTTTCTTTATATCTCCAGTGTTTAGCACCATAACTAGCACATAGTAGGCTCTTAACAAATGCTAACTAATTTGTGAGTCCATATCTCCAATTTAGTCTTCAGATGAGGCCTTGATGCCATTATTAAGGCCTCAGGATGTTATTCTCAAAAATCCAATAAAAACCTTGATACCACTTTGCCTTATGAAAATCTAATATTGGAAAAATAAAGTTCTACAAAATAGATAAATGATTCAGCTCACTGTAGGATTATTTCTATTACAAAAAAAATAAGTGCACAAGGTTCCTTTATGTCCTGAAGCCTCTTAGGCAATTTAAAATATGATTGAATTAACAGAAATTAAGTTTCTGTTCACATTATTTCAGAAATATCTATAGTAAAAGCAAGTTTCAATTATCTTTAATCATACTACATTCAATATTTAATGGTCACTGAAGTACTTCTAAGTATTCCTTTTTAATTATGTACTTCTGTATGTCTCTCTTTCCATATATGTGTGTATGTAGAAACACACACATACATACATACATAGAGAAATGTTATTAGTGTTAAACATTTTTTATATCTTATTATAAATGTGAAGATATGTTGATAGACAAGCAAGTACTGGGTACCTGTAGCTGGTGACGTGGTAGGTAGGGAGCTGGGTCTGAGTTAAAAAAAAATTGTGTTAAAATTCAGTCTGAAATCTTTTCTAGTTGTGTTACCCTGGACCAGTCACTTAACCTCAGTTTGTCTCAAGTTCCTTCACTATAAAAATGGGGATAATAGTGGCATCTACCTTGAGAGGTTGTTGTGAGGATCAGATGAGATGCTATCATAAAAACCACTTAGCCCAGTCCCTGATACATAATAAATGCTACAAAGCCCTTATTGTCCTGCTTCCTTCCCTCTTCTCTTTAAGATCAGTCCTGGTATATCTGCATTGCTACACAGAGTTTCCAATGCCAATGATCTCATGTATCTTGACCACCTCCCCTCTCTCTCTCTCTCTCTCTCTCTCTCTCTCTCTCTCTGTCTCTCTCTCTCTGTCTGTCTCTCTCTCTGTCTCTCTCTCTCTCTTCCTCTCTCTCTGTTTCTCTCTGTCTTTCTGTCTGTCTCTCTCTTTCTCTCTCTGTCTCTGTCTCTCTGTCTCTGTCTCTGTCTCTCTGTCTCTCTCTTTCTCTCTCTGTCTCTGTCTCTGTCTCTCTGTCTCTCTCATGCACACACACACAAAGATAGTTTGGAGTAAAAGAAAAACAACCTTGGAATCAGAGGAATATGAGTTCAAGTCTAGCCTGTGACATAGCCTGACCATGTGATCCTGGCTAAATCATATAACCTTTCACTGAGCCAGGTAATGCTCTAAGAGCAATAAATTGCATATTTGCTTTGGTAAAGAGATCAATAGAATCAGAGATTAGCATCCTCTCACAAATTATAGATAAAGATATACACATATATATGCAGTTTATATTACTGATAATATTCCTAACTTTGTCCCATGTAATTCTATAAGCATAATTTACGCTTTTAAGGTAAGTAGATATTTCTCATCTTAAAGAAAAGACATCATGCAGGCAAGTCACTTAACCCTAATTACCTCCAAAAGAATAAGATAACATAATGGCATGGTATTTTAAAGATTTGTCTTGAGATCAAATAAAATGAAGTTGTAGGGAAAGAGTTTTATTTTGATGTGTTGTTTTCATAATAAATGACACAAACCTGCTTATTCTTCTTAGAAAATCAAGTCATCTGGATCTTCTGTTCAAATCTGTTAATAAAGGTTGACTCCTGTGGAATGAACAAGACTCATTCTTTTCCTTTTGTTTCAGACATTTTTAATCTAATTCCAATAGGAGGGCCACCATGGGAATCACAAACAGATACAGGCTTAGTTTCTTAATGGGAGTTAGATCTCATGAGATGAGGTTTTGATTTCCCACCTGGCTCCCAAAAAGAAAAAGAAAGACAGACCGAGGGGAGAAAGGACCACAGCATGTAAATGGGGTGCAATCCTTCAGAGACACTATTAATGTCATGCACCGAAAATATCAGTGTCACAAATGTTGCTAGATCTTACCAGAAAGTGAAATTCGTATTCATTCTGAGGAGTTCAAAAGATGTCATTCACAGGGATTTTGCTATAGCCTGTAACAAGAGTGAAAAAATCATGTTATTCAATCATTTTTAAAATGGAAGATTTCATTTTCTTAGGTGTTAGAGGAAAAAATTGAAAAGGCATTCTTTCATATTTTACATAAAATTGTTACAAAAATTAAATTGGTTAAATATTTAACATGATAAGTAAATGTGGGAACTTGATGCATGATTCTGCCTAGATGTAGACATTGCATTCGTTTTTGTCCCATTAGAAAAACAAAAGGACAATTTGTTTCATAAAGAGCCAACAATCCAAATATCTCCATATTGTTTCTGAAAAATTCGCTCTCTATTAGCCTTCTATCTATGCTGGGCTTTTACAGTTCTCAAAGGGCTTTACAAACTTTTTTTGGATCTGATCCCATAACAACCTTGTGAGATGGATAACATTGTCATTCCCATTTTCAGAGGAGGAAATGGAGGCTGAGACAGGTTAAGTGACTTGCCCAGAGTCACACAGCCAGTAAATATGTGAGGAGGGGTTTGAACCATGGTCTTCTTAACTGTAATTCCAATTTTCTGTGCAGTGCATTACAAGAAATTTTCCAGTGATAGACTTCTTCCCAGTCCCTCAGGAGTCACTCTAACAGTCATCCTTGATTACCTCTCCCTCTCTCTCTGCCTCTTCCTCTCCCTATCTCCCCATCCCTCTTCTCTCTCCCCCCTCCTCCACTCTCCATCTCTCTCCCTATCTCTCCTCTCTCTCTTTTCTCCCTCCTCCCTCTTCCCCCTCTCACCCCACTCTCTCCCTCCCTTCTTTCTCTCTCCCCATCTTCCCCTATTTCACCCCCACTCTCTCCCTCCCCTCTCTCTCCCCATCTCCCCCATCTCTTTTCCCTTCTCTCTTTTCCCCCCTCTCT
>CM053600.1:190646094-190665290 GCA_028646575.1 Pseudocheirus occidentalis
ACACACACACATATGCACGCGCACACACACAATTTGTTTCCAAGGCCTGACTTTTGCAGCACCTCTCAAATATGCCCCTTCTTTTCTCTGACAACTGTTCCCATCATGGGACAGTCCCTCATGACCTCATACTTGGCCTACTGCAGTAGTTGCTGGTGAGTCTGCTTAGCTTAAATCTCCCCCAATTCCAGTCTATCTTCCATTTAGCCAGTAAAGTGATTTTCCTAAAGTACAGGTACAATTATGTTACCACCCCTACTCAATAAACTCCAGTGGCTCCCTATTTCCTACAAGAGTAAATACAAAATGCTATGTCTGGCATTCAAAGCCTTTCATCATCTAGCCCCTTCCTACTATTACAGTCTTTTCATACTTACTTTCCAACACATACTCTCTGATCCAGTAACACTCTCCTCCTGGCTGTTCCTCAAACAAGATACTCCATCTCTTGGCTTCAGCCATTCTTTCTGGCTATTCCCAAGGCTTGAAAACTCTCCCTCCTCCTCTCTACCTATTGACTTCCCAAGTTTAAGTCTCAACTAAAATCCCACATTCCATAGGAAGTCTTCCCAAACTCCTCTTAATTCCAATGTCTTCTATTTTATATGTAGCTCACTTTGCATATATTTGTTTGTAGGCTATCTCCCCCATAGATTGAAACCCCTTGAGGGCAGGGACTATATTTTGCCTCTTTTGGTATCCCTTACTAGAGTACTAGCACATAGTAGGTGTTTAATAAATATTTATTGATTATATTGACTGGATTTCTGACCAGTTACTGCAGCCTGGTCTACATGGAAGCCCAGATGACAAAGAGATACTTGTGATCAAAGATGTTGCCTCTGATGCTCATGACTTTCTTGGTCTCTCCATTACATTTTAAAAATTATCCATTAAAAATAATACCAACAGCTGGCATTTTTATAACACTTTATAGCTACAAAATACAAGTCACATTTTCTCAAATGGGCATCACAGTGAACTTTACAAGGAAATGGAAGGACATTGATTTGAGATCAGAGTCAAATCCTGGTTCTGCACCTTAGTCCTAATGGGATGTTGGGAAAGTTATTCTGTCTCTCTAGGAATCAGTTCCCTCATCTGTAAAATGAAGGACTCAATAATCTCTCCCATCTCATCCTGTTTTAATTAAGATAATTAATTGCAATAGCTTCTACTAATATGGCACTTTAAGGTTTATAAAGTACTTTTAAAGGACTATGTCATTTGATTCCTCACAACAACATGGTGGCTAAGTGCTTTTATTATTCTCATTTTATATAAGAAGAAACTGAGCTCCGAAAGATGGAATGAGATGCCTAGGTCGCATGCCTAATACACAGCATATTCCACCTCAGGACTTCCTAAATACAAATCCCTCACTCTTGTCACTGAAAGCTTTTGCTTAAGAGTGGGGCTTTAGCTTCATTCTAGAATAAGAATGCAGGGCAAAATTTCATCCTTGCTAAAACAACCACCACCTTATTAAATCCCAATTCCATGCATTCTTGCACCCTTCTCCCTGCTTTCCTTAACAATATAGTCCTTTAATGCTTTTACACATTCAGAATTTCAAAAAAAACTTCTTGTAGTTTAAGGAGCAAAGTTAAAAATTGTCACAAGAAACAAAATATAAGTTACTAAACCACTAAATCTCCCTTTTGGGAGCAGGTTTGAAGATGTGAGCAGATCCCACTGAAGGCTATAGAAATCACTGATCTTTTTTCACCATCCCTGAGCATGGCAGCTAGCCTTGTTTATAAGGATTAGTCCCAAGTTGTACCCGATGCTGAAATATATTCATTTTTCCTTTTTTATAAGAGTAGATCCTTTTTTGTAGGAACATTTTCAAATTGTCTAGTTTAAAATATCAATTCAAATAATTCAGCACTGTCCCAAAGCTCAGGAACTTGCATCCTTGAAGCCACATGTGGCTCTCTAGGTCCTTAAATCCTTTGACTGAATCTAAACTTTACAGAATGATTCTGTGTTCACAATTCTGTGAAGTTTGGATTCAGTCAAAGGGCCACACTTGAGGACCTGGAGTGCCACATGTGACCTTGAGGCTGCTGGTTCCATCCCTGATCTGCACCAGTGGACTGGAGTTACGAACTTTAAAGGTTAGATATTCCTTAATGATATATTTTGTATGCACTTGGTTTCTGTAGGCTACATTTTAAAAGGATTAACTGAGCTTAATTCCCAGTGGCATTTTCCTTTCTTTGATATAATATTTTATTTTTCTTCAATTACAGGTTAAAACCATTTTTAGCATTTTTTCACAATTTCGAATTCCAAATTCTGTCCTTCCTTTCCCTCTCCCCTCCTTTGCAGTCTAAAAACTAATGTAATCCAATTATAAAGTTATTCAGGGGAGAAAGCATAAACCAGCTCTTCACCCAATCCAAGGGCAACTAGGAGTGTCAGGTGAAAAGTCTAAAAAAAAGTCAATTGGAATCTTACCTCAAACACTAATTGCATAATTCTGAAAAAGTCATGTAACTATGCTGTGCCTCAGTTTCCTCATCTGCAATATGAAGCACTTGGACTTGCTGTCTTTACGGTCCACACCAGCTTTCAAATTGTGATCCCTTGAGCCCAGAAATTAAAAGCAAAATGAATATTCTGGGGGCAAGCATGGGGATTTATTAAAATGCTCAATTATATGGTGAGTTCCCTTACCAATAAGGAGATACTAGATGTCTTGGCAGAAATAACAATAACCTTGGGAGGAAATGATGGGACTGTCCTGGAGTTTGTCATGAAAAAAGAAAAAAAGTCAAGAACAGCTTGGCATTCCCCCTAGCTTTGGTGACAGTGAATTTGGGATAGCTAGTTAAAATGCTCTCTAGGTAGGACGTAGGACCTAGCTAGGACCCTGAAATTCATCCCACCTAGATGCTTCCTTTTACTGATAAAAGAACTGAGAATCATGGCGGTTAAATGACTTTTTCTGGGTCACACAGGCAGCAAATGACAAAGGTTGAGATTGGAAAATCGGGTCCTCTGATTCTAAATCCAGTGACATATCCAAATGTTCTGTCCATTGCACAACTGTCCCCTAGCTCATCCTATGTACCTAACCCTCTTTTGAACTTTGGCTTGTCCCCAGCATAGCTGAATATGGCCTTTGGGTGATTCTTCATCTCACTGTAATCACTGACTTTATCTGAGTTTTAGTAATCTTATCATTCACATACTCCTGTCCATTCTTAGTTATTTGATTTCATTTTCATCTTCTAAAATGTCTCTGAAAATGTCTCTGATAGATAAATTCGCATTGGTTCTCTTTGGGTATTTTCTCAATTTCTTTCCTATCAGGAATGTTTGCATTTTTCAATTTTTTTTCATAATTCGATTATTTAACTCTATACTTCTGGAAGAGGAATTGGTCAGGCTGAGAAGTCAAAGACAGGTTGTGACCTGCTCTAGTAGAGGAAGTACCACGATCAATATGATAGACCTATAAGTTTAAAAATACTAACACCAGATGCCTTTGTTACCTACATGTTCATATTCTGATCAAGCTATAATTCAAATAAAATTTTAAGATGAAGAAAGTGTTGACTTTTCTAGATCCCTTAAGATCCATAGTACATTATGTGTATGGCATCACACTTCCAGAATTACCCAGACCCCTTAATTTCCCACACTCATTCAGCGAAACATGATTTAAGAAACATGGCAAAGTCTAAGATGAATAAACAAGAGTGGATAAAGAAACTTGACTTTCTATATCAAACTAGGCTCTCCACACAATATATTTCATCACCATCACATCACCATCATGAAAAAGTGTCAAACTCTTGTTTGACTTTTTAAACTTTCAAAAACTTGAAGGGAGCCCCAACTATTGCTAATCATCCACCAATCTCCGCTGAGCCTCTGAAACATCATGGAATCTGCCATTAGTAAGACGGATGATACAAGGTGAAAATCAGTGGCTGATCAGAGAAGGGCACCATTTACTCCTCTGATGATGGATGAAAGCTATTTCATTGTTAGCGGTTATCTTCCTTTATTGTCATGCAGGTACTGCAGGTGGGAAGCAACTCCAATTTTTTTTCCAGTTTGCTCAAGTAAACAGACATCTATTCTACTGTGGATAGATTACTTCAGGAACTACTCCAAGTCTCTTAAAATTGTGTTTCTAAGTGTGTTGCAAAATATTTCCATGCAATCCCAGGCTCCTTGTAAAGATTGAATCTTGCCTTGAAGGCAGCTTTGAAGATTTCCTTCTGGGTGATCATGTAATCTTTCTAGTGGGAAAAGTCCTAATGTGAGAGGCAGGAGCTGTCTGGCCACTGCCATTAGTTAGACAACATGAAGATGCTCACTTAGCCTCTTAGTCTTTCTGTTTCACCATCTACTTCCTTTACTGAGATACTGTGAAAAGAAAATTAAATTAGGCTCCACAGAGAAAAAACTCATATTCACTCTAGCACTAGAAATCAAGCAATATTTAAATGTCTAATATGTCTATAATTATTGGGGGGAGGGGAGTTTTGTTTGTTTTCCAAGACCCAACCTGAGATTTTATTGGTTTAGGGAGTTTCTAGTAAAGAATTTCCCCTATCAATGCAGGTCAGCATCTTTTTCTGCACTTTGTAGTCTTAGAGATTTGCCCTAAGTGCAGAGAACTAAAATTTGTCCAGAGTTACAGAGACAGCATGCATCAAATACAGGATTTGAACACAGGTCTTCCAGACCCTGAAGCCAGCTCTTTATCCAAGACTCTACATTACCTCTCATATTCATTTTTATAACATAAAGACA
The DNA here is from genome assembly GCA_028646575.1 of Pseudocheirus occidentalis. NCBI lineage: Eukaryota > Metazoa > Chordata > Mammalia > Diprotodontia > Pseudocheiridae > Pseudocheirus > Pseudocheirus occidentalis. The sequence continues at coordinate 190,650,871 of CM053600.1, forward strand.
AAATTGTATGTGCTCTTTATGAAATAGAATGTATACATATATATGTTTATATATACATATATACACATATATATGGACATATAGGCACATGTGTTAAGAGATGAGAAAGAGAGATGAGAGAAAGATAAATAAATAGATGAGAGAGAGAGAGACAGAGAGAAGAACAGGGAGAGAGAAAAGGAAAGGGACATATTGAGGTATATAGTGTAGCTACTATATAGCATCATGGCATAAGTAGTGGGTAGAGCATTGTACCCGGAGTAAGGAAGCTATGAGTTCAAATGCAGCCTCAGACTCTTAATTGCTGTGGCAAGTCCCATACCTCCCTCTGCTTCAGTTTTCTCATCTATAAGATGCAAATAAAAATAGCCCCAACGTCCCAGGATTGTTAAGAGGATCGAACAGATAATATCATAAAGCACTTCACAAACTTTAAAGTGCTATGCAACTAGCTCCTATTATTAGTAATTCGGGCAACAGAGAGACAGACAGACAAACCTAGACCCTAGCACAGTGCCTGAGCCTAACACAGTTTAGGAATTCTTATTAAATTTCTTTAAATCAAAGGCACCCTGGTAAGGCCAGTGATGTAAAGATAAATAAGTGACATAGCCTTTGCCCTTGAAAAATGTATGTTTTCCTATGGGATTAATGAAAAATTACTTAATAGCATTTGAAGCATCTTATTTTAAGGACATATAGCTTGTCATGAGTCTACCCCAAAATGAAAAAATAAAGACAATTGCTCATTTTTTTAACCTGGTTACTGTCAAAAGAGAAACATCACAAGAGACAAGAGACAGGAGATGAAGACATCTTGTCTTCCCAGTCTTGAGCTTGTGTAGTTCCCTAATTCCAATCAGCCTTCCTTTCAATAAACCCCTAGACAACACTGACATATTACTGTAATGCTTAATGGAATTTTCACTTCCTCATGTGATGAAGTTTGCTCTCTCTCTCTCTCTCTCTCTCTCTCTCTCTCTCTCTCTCTCTCTCTCACACACACACACACACACACACACACACAGACGCTCACGGTTGCCAAAAAACAAATCAACTCAGGGCACACCTTGGAGTGATGTATCTCTCCAAACTTAGTTCATATAGTCTCAATTCCTGTCTAACTTGATAGAACCTGACAGAACTTAAATTTCCCAAGCAAAGCTCTCAAGAACCCAAGGCAACCTACACACTTCAATGAAGTGTCAAAGTAGAATTTTTGCAGAGACACTGAAAATGATAATAAAATGCTACGTGTTAAAATATCTTGAATAGTTCTTCACCGAGTATAGACCAAAGAAAAAGCAATCAACAAGCATTACCAACTATGTTCCAGGTACTGTGCTGGGTTTTGAGGTATCCCTCATACTTAGCATCCTGCTTAGAACATAAAAGAAAGTTATTAAATATCCTTGGTGAATAGAACTAAGTTGATGTCAAACATTTTGGCCCCAAACTACCTCTCTAATCATATTAACCAGTGTTCCCCTTTACTTCTGGTCTGTTTCTGACATGGAGGTGTGTTTTTCTCACAAATAAGCCATTAGTATTCACCGAGACATGCCTTTACTTCCTCTCTCAATGGAGCAATTCACATCTACAGTTCCTACCTGCTGATATTCCACTGTCACTTTTTCTAATTACTGTTTATGCGACCTTAGGCAAATCACGCATTTCTCATTCTCACTTTTGTCACTAGACATATTACTACCTACATTATCCACCTCAAAGACTGCTGGGAAAAAAACTCTTTGGAAACCTTAAAATGCTCCATAAATGTGACCTTACTTTTTGCTGTCCACCTTCAGTACCTAACTTTTCTTTTTGGAGGGGCAAGGTAGGGCAAAAGGGGTTAAGTGACTTGCCCAAGGTCACTTGGCTAGTAAGTGTTAAGTGTCTGAGGTCAGATTTGAACTCAGGTCCTCCTAATGCCAGGGTCAGTGCTCTATTTACTGTACCACCTAACTTTAATGGAGTATTCTTCTAACTGCATACCAACATCTGAACAATACACACTCTTAGTCAATTTGGTGGCTTTTTTGTTGTTTGCTTGTTTTTTCCTCATTTGGATTTCTAGGGCAATCCCTTTTGGAATGGTCCTTGATATGATTAAGAAAGTCTTGTCCAATTCTAAGAACTTGATAAAATCAATACAACATCATCCACCAATAATAGAATCACGTCTATAGGTAGCCCCTGTTGGATTTGGACATCCCAAGGTATCCACCATAATGATGATGAACACCATTGGAGAGTCCACAGCGTCTTGATTTGTGCTTTACTTACTATTATTAACCAGAGGATTGTTGATAGTTATCGCTTTTCTTGCATTTATTGAGGAATCTTGTATTATCTTAATGTTTGCACCAGAAATCTCTATTGGAACAGAACCCTTAATGTCATTTTCTCTGTTGAAAAGAAGAATAAAAGGATAATTATTATCCTTATTATCATCAATGTTCCACATTAGACTCTTGTGATACAGTTTTTGTGTTGTTATTTATCTTTTCATGTGAAGAGATCATGCCAATCTTCTAAATTGTAAGCTCTTTAAGTGCAAGAAACACATCTTAAGTCTCTCTGTGCCACCAAAGCATGTAACACAGTGTGGACATAGCAAGTGCTCAGCAAATGCTACTTTGGAAGATTCAGGGAGTAAAGCTCTAAAGGAAGGACACGACTCAGAAATCAAGGACCAAATCTTAATCTTTGGATTAGATCCATGGAACAACTAGAATATAGGAGCTGGATGTTTGTTCTCAGGCTGAAAATTGCTTACGGGTAAGCGCCTGCCTATCTCTCCATGCCATAAAAGGGATCTATTGATTACTGTATACCAAGCATTATACTAAGAGCTGAGAATATAAGTTCAAAAGGAAGACTATGCTTCTGGGAAACGAACTCTCATTTTGTTGTAAGGACTATTGAGATGCAAGCCACATTCAGTAGTCAGTAACTAAAAATGACCCTTTAAAAACCTATTGACATCACATATGCCCATATTTTCTCTTTCTGCATTATTTTTATATGTACCTAAGACATTTTATGTGTATTTTTCTTTTGATTTTTACAACAACCTTACTGATAATTGGTCTCGATGCTCATAGTTTTCAAATTGAAGACATCCCTCATATTTTTAGGATTGATTTAGAAACATGACCAACAATTAAAAGCCTTTTGGGTCACCAGTTGGCAAGCCAAAGACTTTGCAATCTGTAAAGTCATAAAATAGCAAGAATGGCTGACCTGGGGCTGGAAATCAATGACCAGCAGATGCTAACAAGTTTCTTTAGAGATGTGCCAAACTTTGTAAATGGCTTGAGATTGTTCTAGGTCTTGAAGAGTCTCAATTATTAGGTCAGTGCTTATATTTAGATATTCTTGCCTCTGTTTTACACAAACTCTGCCCAAACCACAATTGAATTTAAAAAGAACAAAAAAAGTGTTCACTTAATATTCATGAACCATTTGGCAATAGATCTTAAAAATGAAGAGCCTGCCTAACATTGCTTATTTAATGGAATGATTTCCCCATTCCTTGTAATGTTCAATGACTAAGTTTATTCTGCATAATGAAAGTAATTCACCAAGTACAGTATGATTAGCTGTTAGCTGCACAGAGAACTCACAAATCCCTATGGTGCAGGAATTATGATTTGGGGGGAAGCTATTTCAGACCTCAATAACTGTGTTCCCTTTGGGTTCAGAATGGAATATGGCATATTGATTTTCTCAGAATATGCGGTGCTTTTCAATGTGGCAAAAGTTTCAAGTATCTTCATGCAGTAATTACAAAATTCCCCTCCAACTATAAACAAAGATCTCCCCTCCCTTAATAATTTAGCAAAAAAGGAACAATACATTTTCTATGAGTATCATCCCCTCTTTGACAGCAAGAGAGAAATGTAATTATAGATAAAAATCATCATTCCAAATTATACCTTTCCCATTGAGCCAGGACTTGGAATCTACAGCATTTGCTATTTAATACTTGAGGAAGGAAAAAACCACTGGCTATGTTTTCTACAATGACACAAAATATATCAATGGAGATAGAAAATTAAGTATAAAGGCTATAAGAATGTACATGCAAAGAACAAACACAAAACAATTAAATTACAAAGAATAATCTTGGTCCCAATGAATAGATGAAACAGTACCTCCCCCATCACCACCTCCCAGTTCCCCAATCACTCCCCACCCCCCATCCTTTGTAGAGGCCTGGAGTACACTGGTGGGAGCATTCTATTAAATGTTATTTTTAAAGGATTGATGAGTTTTACTGAAATTTTTTTATCTTCCTCTTTCTCCTTTTTTAAACTTCTTTGTTATAAGAGATAGATCTTTGAGTGGGGGTTAAGGAAGGGTTACAGGGTACTTCTAAGAAATGTAAACATAAGAGATATCAATAAAATCTCTTTGTGAAAAAATTTAAGTAAAACTAATTCAATTCATTTGGTATTTTTCCTGCTGAATAATTATTATAGTAAAACCTCACTAATTCAGACTAATGATGGGATGAATAAGTTAGTCTCTGAATTAGCAAAATCTTTCTATACTTAAATTTGAATGCAAATAAAGTGAATACTTAACTTGTGGATTATCTCTTGTGAATAAGGCCATCCTGACTCTTGTGCCAACTTTCCGGCCATCTTTTCACTACTAGGGAGAGTAAAAATACATGAATTGTATAAGGTACCAGGTAAGACATGATCACTGCTCTAAAAATTCATACAATCTAGTTGCTGAGGAAGGGAAAATAAAGCATAAAATAGGAAAGGAAAAAGGAAAGGAAAAGAATAAAAGAAAAAAGGAAAGAAGAAAGAGAGGGAGGGAGGGAAGGAAGGAAGGAAGGAGGAAGGGAGAGAGAAGAGGAAGAAAGAAAGAAAGAAAGAAAGAAAGAAAGAAAGAAAGAAAGAAAGAAAGAAAGAAAGAAAGAAAGAAAGAAAGAAAGAAAGAAAGAAAGAAAGAAAGAAAGGAAGGAAGGAAGGAAGGAAGGAAGGAAGGAAGGAAGGAAGGAAGGAAGGAAGGAAGGAAGGAAGGAAACAAGCATATTTTTTAAATTTCTTCAAACGAGTGATATTAGGAATCCCATTGAGCAAGGGAAATGAAAAGATTTAGAGCTAGAAAGAGAGAGAGTGCTTTATGGGAGTAGGGGTAATCTGTAAATGTAAGGTTATAAAAAATCAATAACAGATATTCTTTGCAAATAGGAAAGGAATCTTGGGATTATCTAGTCCACCCTTTCCTTTTACAGTTAAAACTCAGGCAGATTAAGTGCCTAGGACCTCATATGTAAGAAGATTATAAGCTTCTTGAGGGCAGGGACTGGCATTTTCCTCCTGTATCCACAACTCTTAGTGCAGTGCCTGGCACACAGTAGGTGCTTAATCAATGTTTACTGGTTGATGAAATGAAATAGGGGTAGGATTTGAACTCCAGTCCTCAAACTTTAAGCTCATTTGCTCTTTCCTTGGTCATCTGATGACTTGGAGTCTTAGCTTGTTCGGGAGGCAGGTCTTATTGTCTTACTTATTTCTTTAAAGTCAAAGAAGGATTTCACAAGGTGGAGGGAGGGAGGAGAGAGGAGAGAGGAAGGCAGAGGATGTTTTGAGCAAGAGGAAGCCTTTGAACAAAGGTGTGGAGGCAGTAAAGAACACAGCGGTTTTGACCTTTAGTGAGAGGCCAGTTTACCTAATAATGACTCATGGTTGAAAAGCATTTTAATATTTATACAGAACAGTTCCCATGACAACCCTGAAACACTGATGAATATGTGTTACTGCCCCCTTTTCTCAAATGAAGAAAATGAGGCTCACTGAAATCAATTGAGCTGCCCTAGGGCTCATAACTAACAAACATCCAAGTCTAGATCACACTTGGTACTCTTGTATGATTCAGGTATTTTTACCTCCATAGCAGTGAAAAGATGACTAGCGGGCTGACACAAAAGTCAGGATGACCTGGCTTTAAATCCTGCCTCTGACACACACTTGGCACTTCTCACCCTGTAGATCCCACCCTTTCAGTATGCCAGGTAACTCTCTAAGATATTTAAGGAAGAGTTGTAGGTCTGTGCTGCTGGAGAGTTTCCACATTGGAAGTTTCCTACACTAGTGAAATCACCAGGACAACGCCCTTCTCCCCTCCCATTCATCTAATCATCTTCCTTATACACAAGAAATCCCACAAGTTAATTATTCAGTTTATTTGCATGAAAATATCAATATAGAAAGATTTTGTCCTGTCTACAAAGGAAAATAATGGAATATGAGAGTGAAAGGAAAGGTCTAGGCTTAATTATAGGAGACCTTTTCCCTTCTAGCCTGAGACCAAAGCCAACCCTCCCGCCTCCTGTACATGCCCACAGCCAGGGGCTTCTGCACTCACCTGCGTGTGCTGGCTCCTTCCTGCCTCTGCTGCTCTCTGCAGCACAGCTGGCTCTGGCGTTCCTGGTCAGCAGAGGTGCCCTCAATCTTCCTGGGCTCAGATGCCCAACTCCCCTCACTATCCAGAGGTAAAGGTTCTGGTGGCTTGGGCCAAGGCACCTCTCAGGCCAACTGACCCCAGGGACTCACCACTGGCTGTTAAAGGGAATCTAGCCTGGAGGTGTTTACTCTTCACAAGGACAGATCTTCTCCTAAGGTCCCAGGTTATGCCCCTGTTCTTATTTATCTCTGCCAACACTTTTTTTGTCCTAAGGTGCTATTTTAACTATTTGGGAGGTGGGAGGGAATCTTGAGAGCTCAGAATTTTCTGACCTACTCCACCATCTTTCCAGAATCCTCTCCCCTGATCATGAGGCCAAAATGAGGAAGGGAAGAGACCATAGCAAGGGCAGAGTTAATGGCTTGGGAAAGACCTGGGATGGAGTAATGGGAGGTCATGGTGAGAATGAAGACCAGATTTGGGGGTTGGAAGGCAGATGGAAAAGGGAAAGGAATAAGCATTTCAGCAGCACCTACTGTGTGCTAGGCATTTTGCAAAACACTTTACTAATATTAACAATTTACTAATACAGCAACCAGCAATGGAATGACAATAAGGATAGACTGGCCACAAATGATGACCAGATGAAGGAATTTCTGAGTTCATGAACATGGATGTGGGATACTTATGGAAAATGGGAAGGTCAAGGGTATGGCCATCTCTTTGCATAGCTGTGGTGGGGTAGACAATTAGTTAATGGGGTAGAGGATTAGTTCATTAGCTATTTAATTAGTTAAATTAAAGAATTGAGAAGTTAGATTATTTGAGACACTACCAATAGTATGTTGATGTCCTCTTGTATGAAGTTGGGATTTGGGGAGAATAGAAAGCCTGTGGTCCAGACACTGGACTCGTTAAGGGAAGAAGACAAGGGTGAGATAATGAAGGACTTTCAGCATTCATCAAGGTAATTGTGATTGTATTGTAGAGGCCACAGGGAAGCACAGCAGCTTCTGAAGAAGGGAGGGTGACAAGTCACCCCTTAGGAAAATCGTTTTGGAAGCTGGTACGTCTGTCTTGTCACTCTGGAAGAGCCTTCCCTCATGCAGATGGTGCGGTGGGTAGAAGGCTGGGCCTGAAGTCAGGGAGCCCTAAGCTCAGATCCAGTCTCAGACACTTCCTAGCTATGATATCCTGGTGGAGTCACTTAGCCTGGTCTGCCTCAGGTTCCTCTACTATAAAACGTGAGTGATAATAGCACTACCTCCTGGGGTGGCTGTAAAGATCAAAGGAGACTTTTGTAAAGCACTTAGCACAGTGTGTGGTCTTCCATAAATTCTATAGTCATGCTTATTCTCTGTTTTCCCTTCCTGTTGTGTCTGTTCTCCCACTGAGATTCTGGGGCCCTGTATTTGGGGTCAAGACCCAAAATGCCTCCGTGTGATTCTTTTCCCATATACACTTCTGTCCCTCTCCAGATTTCACCCTCACACTCCTACCTAGGGTCCCTCTCTTACCCTCTTCCTTCTCACTTCTTCTTGGTGCTGCCTTTCCCCATTAGAATATAAGGTCCTTGAGGACAGGATCTGTCATTCTTTTTTTTTTCCATTTGTAGCCCCAGAATTTAGCACAGTACCTGACACATGGGCAGTACTTAAGACATTCGAATTACTTGCCTCTTGGGAGGATTGGTAAGACAGGCTAGAAAGTAGGTGTCTTGTGAGGCTGCTGGATCAAACACTGACCATGTAACATATTCTTAATGCTGAATAGAAGACACAAGATTATACAGAGGAAACAGAAATGAGAAAACCCATCTTTCACCTTCAACCTTCCTCATCAAGAAAAGAAAATCCTCATCCTCCCAATGGCCATTTCAGGACTATGATTCCAGTGGTGGCCAGGGTATTAAAGTGGTATCACCTATCATAATCGTGGTTCCAAGTAGAGGACATTATCCTTGTTCCTGGAAAGGTCTATTCTTTAGGATAAATCTGCAACTTGCTTGGTCATGTTTTAGAAAGAAAAATATCCAATGCAAAGCTTTCAATGCTAGATTTCTGATACACACACACACACACACACACACACACACACACACACACACCCTTCAGGGAGAGTATTCACCACACACTGAATGATTGGGATCATTAAAAAGATTACATGGAATATTTACAAATGATAGTCTGCAGCCCTTGCTTATCCTCTGCCAAGAATACCCCCAGTCTTTTCTTATGGCATTCATCTTGAATCAGGTCCCTTGTGAAGTAGTAATGTTGTGTATCTAATAATGTATGTAAATCAAAGTCAGCATTCAAGCCATGCTGTTAGATAACATGTTAGGGTTCCTTCAAACTGGCTGAATTGCATTCATAATAAATTTTATTTGGGGACTGAACTGCTTCTCTTCTTCCTATTTCCACTCAAATCAAATGTTAAGGCTTCAACATCTACCACACAGCATAATCTCAAGTTTCCTTTAGTGGAATCAGAATTCAGATTTATCTTCTTTGAAAAGTTCTACAAAACATGGCAAATAAGTGAAGAGTTTGGCTTTGCCAGTCTTAGCTACTGTAGGCAAGGAGTAGTTTTCCTTTTGCCTTGCATCATTCAAGGCAAAGCCATCAACCTTTAGACCTAGGCTAGCATCCACATGGATTTTCTCATTTAATTCTAGACCCCCTGGAAAGACAGATTTTATTTAATTTCAACAGTGATGACAATGAATCAGTAAGTATAAAAAAGCGGGGGGGCCATCCCCACACATAGCAGTGGAATGGGGATTCTGGGATTGAAAGGACCACAAAGTTCAAATTTCTATCACAGTATATGGGAATCGTAGTAACTTGATAGCTTATATAGTGCTATAAAATTACATGGCAAGAAATTTTGTTATCAGCATGGTAGCTGAAGGTGATATAAAACATTTTTATTTGGTCCTTATGCTTTAGTATAGGTTTCTGGGGATAATTGGTAGTTGAGTTACATAAAAAGCAAGTAGGTCTGGGCTTGAATATGTTATGGTCTAACCTCCTTCAGTCTGGACATGGGAGTACGGGGGTGGTATTGATGTCATTGGATATTCAAATTTTTAAAAAGAAGTCAATGTCATATTCATTCATTCTCTTGACATACATTTATTAATCACTTACTGGATTCTAGGCACTATAATAGGTATAGGGTATAAAAACGTAAGTTCCAAATTGTCCCTGTACTCAGGGGTTTTACACTCTGTCAAGAAGGAACAACATATACATACAAAATGTATTCAAAGTAAATAAAAAATAATTTCGTCTTGATAGAAAACTAGGACCTAGAAGAATCAGGATAGGCTCCGGGTAGAAATTAATCTTTGAGTTGAACTTGGAAATCTTTGAGTTGAACTTGGAAAGAAATAGGAATTCCTCCCTCCAAAAGGAGCCCATTCTGGGCATGAAGGAATAGTAAAGACACTTAGATGGGAGACAGAATGCTGTGTAAAAGGAATAGCATATGGACCAGTGTGGCTGAAACTTAGCATATGTGAAGAGAATAAGCCTAGAAGGGTGGACAGAAAACAGACTTTATATAGGGCTTTGTGTACCCATGGAGGAGGTTGTATTTTCTTCTGGAGAAAAGAAAAAAGAACCAGAATTTCTTGAGCAAGAACCATACTTGAACCTCTGTTTTCCTACTTGGCGTATCTAAGTAAAATAAAAGCTAACACTTTATAGGGATTTTGAGGATTGCCAAGTGCTTTTATACCTTGTTTTATTCAATCTTCATGAAAACCCTGTGAGATAGGAGTTACTATCCCCTTTTAATATTTGGTCAAACTGAGGCACAGAGAAGACAAGTGGCTTGTTCTGGGTCACACAATTCATATCATAAACACTATTCCAACCTAATTCCTCCTAATGGGAGTCCAGTGTTCTTTTTATTATACCACACTGTCTGACTGGGGTTTGGCAAGCCATCTGGAGATGACCATTATCCCTCATTATGTGTTTCAAGAGATGCTATTTATAATCAAATTTGGTATATGAGGAAGTAACTATGAGTCCCAGCAAATTCAGTCATATGTCAGGGGAAATACTGGATACAGTCCTGGACTTGGTATCAGAAAGACTTAGGATTCAATCATAATTCTGACACCACCATGGAAAAACCACTTAAGCTCTGTAAATTTCATCTTCTTCTAGAAGAAAAAGAAGATAATATTTTTGACATGTGGGATATTTGTAAGGTTAAAAAGAGGTGGTACATAAATATATATAATAAATATAAATAGATGAAAGCTCTATTCATTTCAGCTAGCATTATCAGCAGTATTATAATGCAGAGAGTTTAAATGTACGCCCTAGGGGACAGAGAGGGAACAAAAGATGTAGATCTCCCTCTGGACAATCCAATTAAAAATACAGTTGCAAAGAAAGAAGGAGTAGTGTTCTCCCTCCTGAACTTCTTGGGCAGTGACCCCCATTGCTCTCATATTCTTGAAGTCTGACTTCCTCGTTGACCCTCATCAAGGCATGAGCTAAAGGAAAGCCACCTAAAATGGTGGTTTCTAGGTTTCTGGGGAGTCTATCCCCAGGTCATCCTGGGAAATAAACATGCCCACACAGATATCAATTGCTGAAGATTTTACTCCAGCCATCTCAATCTAGTAAAATTTCACTAACCCTTTTTGACCCTGGATGTAATACACACTGCTGCAATGTGGCTTCTCTGAGCATCCTCTCAATTCTGTTCTGTAGGCAACAGCATGAGACATTCATCAAGACACGGGCTATGATTAGAAATAGCCAGCAGAAAATTAAGGATAAGAATGATTTTGCCAGCTGTAAAATGATCAAATATCTCACACTGAGATGTGCCAGCAAGGACTGGGACACTGTGTGAAAACAATGCTAACCCAACTGTCTCAAGATAGAAATTTAAATATTCCTTTTCTGTCTTCTTGTATTTGTTATGGTAATTTCAGGGCAAAATTATGCTTCGAAGATTTCCTTGCCCAGTGTTGTCAAGCTTTTTATTCCCCAAATACTTTGTATAGTTTATATTTTAAAAAAAAAAAACTTTTGTAAAGTTGTTTAAACATAGTGAGACTGAGGATCACTGGTTAAAAAACCAATAACAACAATGCAGCATTAAGTGTGATTAAATGCCCTGTGTTTGGCACTGTCCTAGGTGCTGAGGATGGAAAGATAAAGACAGACATTCTCTGCCCTCAAAGCTCTTCCAATTTAATGGGGAGATAAAACATGTGCTTTCTCCAAAGCTACCATAATAAACATTTATATAGCTCTGTTAGGTTTGAAAAGTACATTTCGTGTGTTACTTCATTTGATCCTCCTAATCCTGAAGCTAAGTGCTAAGATCATCTTCATTTTACAGATGAAGAAACTGAAGGTTAAGTGAATTACCCAGTTTGACATAGTGGGTAAGTGGCTGAGCTCAGATATGATCTCACACTTTCCTGACTCCAAATCCAGTGTTCTTTCCACTACATCATCAAGCCACCTACTGCCTTCCAACGATTTCTAAATTGCCAAATATGATGGCATTTTCTCAGCCCGTATCCCCTTACCTTTTTGTTGCATTTGACAGTACTGACCACTCTCTTCTCCTAGATACTCACTCTTATCTGGGTTATTGTGATACCTTGCTCTCCTGGTTCTACACCTATCTACCTGACTTCTCCTTCTCAGTCTTCTTTGTTGACTCATTCATACCATACCCTCTAATTAGGTGGTATTCTCTAAGATTCTGTCCTCAGCCTTCTTTTCTTCTCCATCTACAATCTCTCTCCCAGTGACATCATCATTTCCTGTAGGTTTAACCATTATTTCTATAGAGATGACTCATAAATACATGTATCCAGCCCTAGTATCTCACCTGAATTTCAGTCCTTCATCACCAATAGTCTATTGGAAGTTTCAAACTGGCTATCCCAGGAACATATCAAACTCAGCATGTCCAACATAGAGTTTCTTTCCAAATCCTTCATGTTATTTAAAATCCCTGTTTCTACAGAAGGCATCACCGTTCTAACATTTCATGTTTGGAACTTAAGCAGTATCCTCAACACTTCATTCTCTTTCACCCCACATATTAAATTGGCGGCCAAACCATATAACTTCAACTCACACAAGATTTCTCACATTCAGTTCTTTCTCTCTACTCATGTAACTGCCACATTAGTTAAGATTCTTAGCACTTCTCAACTAGATTATGTCAATAGCCTCCCAATTGGTCTCTATGTCTCAAGTCTCTCTGTACTTCCATTTGTCTTTCACTCAGGTGCCAAAGAGACTTCTTTAAGTACAGAACTGAATGTGTCACTGCTTTTCAATAAACTCCAGTTGCTTCATATTGCCTCTAGGATAAATTTTAAACACTCTGTCTCATTTTTAAAGACCTCTATAACCTAGCACCAACCTATATTTCCAGCATCATTTTACCTTTCTCTCCCTCCCTCACTCTATGATCCAGCTAAACTAACCTTCTCTAAGCTTCTTATTTATTGACCTTATTTCCCATTTCCTTACCTTTGCATTGGCCATACTCCATGCATGGAATGTTTTCCATCTTCAGCTCTGCCTCATAGAATGCTTCTCTTCTTTCAAGATCCAGTTCAAACACCACCTATCATATGAATCTTTTCTTGATCTCCCACAACTGCTTGTGTCCTCTCTCTAAAAATGTCATATCTGACTATTGATTTATGTTTCTTTTATTTATAATTACATATAATTATATGTATAACTATGGATACAATTATTTATAATTAAATATATAATTATATAATCATATATTTATAATTATAAATATCCGTTATTTATAATGATCCATAAATATATTTATAATTATATGTTATAAACATATCTACATATACATATACATACACATACACATACATATACATATACATAAACATATACATATACACATACGCATTTATCATCTTTCCCATTAGAACATAAACTCCTTGAGGGTAGGGATTGTTTCACTCTGTATTCACATCCCACATCCTCCACCCTTAATCCCTATGAATCAAGTGAAACTCTTTTCCTTGCAACCTCTCTATATCCCATTCTCATCAAAATCAGCTGCGGCCCCAAACTTAATCACTGTCAACCTCTGCTTTTCCATGACTTTGGTGTTCCCTCTACTCCTAACAAGCTCTCTTTTAGCCTAAATTTATTCCTCTCACACACCCTTTCCATTTTATTCTTCTTGTGGAAACCTGGCTTTCTCTGGAAGACATTTCTGTCCTATCTTCCCTTTACAATGCTACTGTTTTTTTTTCTTTCATATGACCTTGAAACATGGAGCCAAGAAGACTAGTTGGTGCATTTCTTGCTCCCTCTTTCACTTCCAGACTGTCTCTCTGCCATTATCACTTAGTAACATCCTCTCCTTTGAGATCCACTTCATAATGCCTTGTGCAGATTACCACTGAGGTTTTTACTAAGCTCCTTATCATTCTCCTTGATTTTTTTTATTTGCTTTCTTGTTTACATCATTCATTTTCAGGAGATTTTTGAATTACAAATTTTCTCCCTGTCTTTTCCCTACCCCAACCCCAAAACAGCAATCCCACTGTAAAGACACTCCCCTGATCTGTTCTCTTACTTTCTGGTAGGGCAGGGAGGGTCTCCCTACACCATCCCCTGTATATCTTAATTCCTAGTTGCAGGTATTGCAGAGTTTTAAATTCTAGATTCTTTCAGTTCCTCCCTTGTTACCCACCTCCACTGGAAGGACAAGCAATTCAATACAGGCTGTGGATGTGTTATTATACAGGATGTCTTCATAGTGGACATATTGTGACAGTGATCATATGTCCCTCCTTCCTATCCCTCCCCCCCTTGTTCTATTCTCTACCCTGTCCCTGTCCCTTTCCTGAAGTGTGTGCTTCCAGCATCCCTCCCCCAGACCCTGCCCTTCCCTCCATCATCCCCCCTCTCACCCCCACGCCCTCTACTCTCCTGTGTGGCATGATGCCC
>CM053600.1:190665790-190692717 GCA_028646575.1 Pseudocheirus occidentalis
GATTTTCTTGCATCATTCTCATTTCTCTTCCCAATTTTTCCTCCACTTCTCTCATTTGTTTTTCAAAGTCTTTTTTCAGTTGATCTATAGCTGCTAGGCGTTCTTCAAGTGTCTTGGAATCATTTGGTGTGGGAGTTCTGACTGTGTTATCTTCCTCCCATTCCACACTTTGATCCTTTTTGTCCACAAAAAAGGATTCTAGAGTTTTATTGCTGTTCTTATTTTGCTTCCTTTTCCTCATGTTGGCCAGTCAGTTAATTGGTTGGGTTTTTTTTAGCTCTGTGAAACTCTGCTTCCAGGGGGGAAAGCTCTGTTCCAAATCTCTGAGGTTTTCCCAGCTGCCAGAGCTATTAGGGGAATGTTGCAGCCCCCCTCCCCAGCTTTGGCTTGCTGAGATCACACCCCAGGACCACCACTCTAGACCATGATCAGGATCCAGGCCGCTCAACGAAAGAGCACTTGGCCCTGATCAATTGACTCAGCTCCCCTGTGGGATCCGCAGGCCAGGGGCTCTGAAGCAGCTCAGTGGGAGCAGCCGCTTGGTACAGCAGTTCCTGCCCTTCCCCCACTGCTTCCTTGCCCTGGGGGCAGATTGGCTGAACTACTTTTCCTCTCCCAAATTAAGTTTCAAAGCTTCACTTTCACTGACCGTCTCTAATCCTGGTTTGCTAGATGTGAAGATCCCTTCAGGTGCAGTAGATCTTCTCTGAAGTAGACTCAAGCTGTGGCTTGGGAGGCTTGGCTCCTCCTGACCACCCTGAGACCTGGCATAGCCACCTTTTGATTTTGGCCTGGACTGGTCTTGGCTCCTGTCCTGCCAGCCTGCTTGATGAGCCTCTCTTGCCAAACTGCCTTTCTCTAATCCTTGTTTTTCACACCTTGGTAGATGTGGAGTTGCTGGAGGTGTGGTAGATCTTCTCTCTTGTAGACTGGCTGTGGCTCAGCTCCTCCCAACCATCCTGGGGCCTGGCCTGGCTGCATTTCCATTTCAGGCTGGGCTGGTTTCAGCTCCTAGCCTGCCACGATGAGCCCCTGCTGCCAAGCTGCCTTCAACAAGAGATGTGTTTTCTGTATTTTTGTGAGTCTGAGAGTCCTAGACTTTGTCTGGGGGTCATATTTTATGTGTATTTAGGGTGGTTGTATGGGAGCTTCAGAACCTTGCTGCTTCTACACCACCATCTTGGCTCCACCCTTCTATCTCTCCTTGATTTTCAAAGAATTCAACACCTTAAAATCTTCTCCCCAACTCCTCTTGTTTGATACTGTGCTAGGCACTAATAATACAAAAACCAAAGGAAACCTGCATTCCCATCACACCTTCTGTCTCATTTCTGTTTCACATCTTATATAAAGCAGTGGGGTTCTTTAATTACCACTTTCCTCCCCACCTCCAATCCCCAGTCTATCACATGTGCATGATCTCCCTTTCTTTGTGTCACATTCCTCATGGCCCTGGTTACCAATAGATAATTTCTTCAGCTCTGCACAACTCTCCACTTGAATCCCATGACTCTTCACATTTCTGTGGTTCACTTCCTGCCAGCCCTCAACCTAGTATCATCCCCAATATCTAACTTTCCTTCTGCAGCTTCCAAGCTATTGAATACTATTAGGGAAAGATTTGCAACCTTACTGAATGAGTTCACTCCCAAGTGGACCAAATCCAGTCTATAAACACTTAATAAGCCCTGACTATGTGCCAGGCATTGTACTCTGTGTGAGGGACAAAAAAGCAATACAAGCAGTAAGACAGTCCCTCCCTTCAAGGACAGCACAGAAGAAGAAACTGAAAATAGTGGAGAGTTGTGCCAGAAGAACTTAACAGAGGGAGAAAAGGACAGTGGGTATTGGTATGGTGTATAGATTATTTGAACCTTTCCTCAAAATGGAGGTCCCAGGAACAACACACCAATGGTGAAAAGGGCTCTAAAGGAGAAAGCAATCAAGGTACAATGTTTAAATATGGAGAATAAAGGATGGCAGCTCTGGACTCTTCCTCAGAATGGAGGTTCTGGGAAGAATCCATTACATTATCAAAATTCAGATTGGTTTTCATCCCTACAAAGCAATCCTTTTATTTTTCTTTGATTGGCTCCCTGTCATGAGTGCCTCAGTGGCTCTTACAAACTTTCTTCTGTCTCCTCAAGTCTAACACAACTCTGACCATCCCCTCTCTCTTACCATATGACTTCTACTTTGCTGAGAAAATCACAGTCATCTATTAGGAGCTCTCTCATTCTTCCTCCTCCATACCTTAAAACTACCATCTTACTGGTGACCTCTTGAGCTGGCCTCTCCTCCTTTGTTCATCTTTAAGGAAAAAGTAGCCCATCTCATTGCCTAATAGAACATCCTTCAGCTATCCCATCACTTTGCATCTCCCTTGGGAGCTTGCCATTTGATCATTCTCATCTCTTGGGCTTCCTGGGCCTCAGTTTTTTCATAATGAGGGGAGTAGTAAATCAAATGATCACTCAGCTACCTGCTAGCTCTGAATCTTATGACCAAAGATAGAAAAAGATGGTTGATGCATCACAGCTTGCTTTAAAGCTTTATAATGGCATTAACTTTCTCCATACCATCCCTGATTCTCAACTAGTGCAGCTGAAATTCCTTGATATGATCTGAGTAAAGCTAAGAATCTCCTCTAGGTAGTGACCCATGATAATTACCATGTCTCTGACCTTTATTGTAGGGGTTGGGAAAGGGATTTGAACAAATGATTTTGTGGTGTAGGAAACACATTCTTGCAAGATAGGTCAGCATCTTTCCTTCAACTTATATTCTTAGAGAGTTGCCCAAAGCCCTGAGATGGTGACTTGCCCAAGCATTACCCAGAGGTATACATCAGAAGTAGGACTTTAACCAGGTCATTCTGGTGTTGATACCAACTGTCTACCTATTAGACCACACTGTCTTTCCCTGTAAAGGTGATTATTTTCTCTGTTCTTTCCACATAGGTCTTTTTTTCCCAACTCATTGTTTTCATTATGCCCCTCTGAGACTATCTCCATATGTTCCCCCCTGTTTTCCACAGTTGGGGAGTCCCAAATGAGCTTCATTAATAAATGTCTGTCCAATGCCAAACCTAATGAGAAGATCACTTCTGGCTGTCTCACGCTGCATTTCTAACAACAGCAAGATGATGGAGATGCCTTGATCTAGCAGCA
Organism: Pseudocheirus occidentalis; assembly: GCA_028646575.1. Lineage (NCBI taxonomy): Eukaryota > Metazoa > Chordata > Mammalia > Diprotodontia > Pseudocheiridae > Pseudocheirus > Pseudocheirus occidentalis. The sequence continues at coordinate 190,668,961 of CM053600.1, forward strand.
GTTAAAGTGCCTTTCAGCTTCTAATTGAAACCATATTTCTTAGGATGGTTTCTTTAGAATGGTTTGCCATTGGCAATCACCATTCTCCAGGTCATAGCCTTTCTGGAGTTTGCCAGCAGCTTTCATTCTCCTTCCAGAGTGACCACCACCACCACCATATGTACACATACACACACACACACACACACACACACACGCACACACAATAAGCTTCAGCAGTTCCCTATTACCTTCAGGATCAACTATAAAATCTACTGTTCAGTGTTGAAGGTACTTCATAACCTGCCCCTTTCCAATGGTTCCAGTCTTATACCCACATCCCTTCCACATTCTCTGTGATTCCATGATTCTGGTCTCACTGCTGTTCCTCCCCCAACTCTAAGCATTTTCTTTTCCATGCCTGGACCTCTTTGCTTCCCCATCTCCTCCTGCTTTCCATGGATCCCTTTAAATTTCAGCTAAAGCCTGAGTTTTCCCATGAAGTTTTCCCTAGTCCTCCTTAATCTTAATACCTTCCCTCTGAGATTAGCCTCAGATTATTCTCTTTATCTATTATTTGTAAAGTTGTTTGGATATTTTTCTCACATTAGTTTTTGAGCAACTTGAGATTAGGAGATGGTTTTTCATTGTGGGTTTTTTGTGTTGCTGTTGTTCTTATCTCTGCCTTTCTTTGTATTCTCAATGCTTATCAGGGTACCCTGCACATAGAAGTCACTTAATAAATAAATGCCTGTTGACTGACTGACCAGTGAATTTTGGGGACTAAACAGTTCCATAATACTATATGACAGCAGCAATTGGGAATTAGAGTTCATTCGTTCAAAGCAGAAACCTATCATGGAGGTTTCAGTGCAGTTGATTATTTCATTGGGAAATGAAAAAGGAAACTCAAAGTGATTGCCCATTGCTTTATTGAATTCAATTCAGTAAGCATTTGGCAAACACCTAAGCATTATAGTTAAGCATTATGCTAGCTGCTGAAAATGTCCCTGCACAAGGAAAGCCCTCACAGAGCTTATATTCTGTCTTTTGCTGTTATCTCCAGTGGTATAGACTTGGGCAGAGTTATAACCCTATATGGTTAAATTCAGGTATGCAAACCGTATCATTTTAGGAAGCTATTTTAGAAGATACGAAAGATTATGAAGGAAGCATCCAGTTTATGGCCATCCATCTCACAGTTAAAGAATACATACTTGCTAACACTTATGACAAGGAAGAAAAATTGGCAACTCACGGGATGTCAAACTCTCAAAGCTGTAAGGGAAATCAGGGTCCATTTAGTCCAGGCTATACATAAATAAAAATATCTTCTATAATCTTCTCAACATGGGAGAATTCAGCCTTTGGCGAAAGATTCTCTGTAAGAAAGAACCCAATTCCTCCCAAGGCAGTCCATTTTAATTTTGAAAAGTACTCTTAGGAAGTTTTCCCTTACATGAAGCCTCAATTTGTCTCTCTGAAATTTCTACCCATTTTCCTTAGTTACATATTTTTAGAGTAAGAAGAGCGATCCCATAGTGGTATCCTTCAAATTAATAGCTGAAGAGGTAAAAGGAGGAGAGATGCTATTCTCTTGTCAACATTGTTAGTCCTAGACCAGGGTGGGGAAGCTGTGGCCTCAAGGCCACATGTGGCCCTGTAAGTCCTCAAGTGTGGTACTTTGGCTGAATCCAACCTTCATAAAAACAAATCCCCTTAATAAAAGAATTTGTTCTGTGAAGTTTGGATGCAGCTGCTAAAGGCTCACACTTGAGGACCTAGAGGGCCACATGTGACCTCGAGGCCACAGGTTCCCCACCCCTGTCCTAGACAATACCTCTACTGTCAAGTATTGCCATTTGTTTAAGTTTTGTCTTGTTTAATAGCCACTAATCCCTGCCAATAGATGGTGCAATTTTTAAAAGTATATGTGAATTTCAGATTTTACATAATGACATAATTTTACATCAGTGACCTAAGCTCAATCAATGTTTTCATGTACTAATACCTGTCAACAACACATATGATCAACTTAAGCTTGCCGACGGAGAACCTTCAAAAGCAGAAGGACACTCTAGGTTCATGAATTTGCCAGTGATTCTTCCCAGCCAAGGATAGCTATTATTCAGTCAAATTACATGAATTTCATATTTTTTTTACTTTTATGGTTTAAAACACACACACACACACACACACACACCCCAACACACAGACACATAGAAAAATGTTATCTGCTGCAAAATAGGTAAAGCTCAAAGGAGACCATTCAAAGGCCAGGAAGAAATCTACATTTAAAAAAATCACTTCAGACTTGGCCAAGTCTCCAGAACATAGAAAGATCAAATTCTATGAGCACAGATGAAATTAAAGCTGGCATCATTTCCGAAAAGAGCTATAGAAGGTGGATGTCATCAGAAAAAAAGATCAAAATCTGTATATTCATAAACCTGCCATGTAGGGGGATAAAATGAGATTGTGGCAGTTAAAAGCATCTATCTTCATAGGGGGAAAGAAGTAGGCAATCACATACAGAGTTGTCAGGAATATTGACATTACTGATGGCTCAGCCTAAGCTTTTATGGAATTTGGTGTTCAAACTGTGCTCAAAGACTCTCATTGGAGCCCATGCAGAGGAATGGCAACCACATTCTCTCCTTGTACTTCATAAACTCTTCAACCACCTCAAAGCTGTAGCCTTCCCATAAAAATTAATTACGCCTGGAGAATCCTGGCCCCTCCACAGAAGGCAATGGGGCTGCCATGATATCTTCAATGTAAAACTCTGCAGTAGAATTATAACATACCAGCACATTCACTGCCAATTACTACCAGCTTAATGCAATCATCCACCTCACTAAATTAAAACAAAATGATTTTCTTTACAACTCGATTGTCACCATCAAACCTTTTCCTTCCTTTTTCACAGTGGCATGCCCTTTCCTTCTACCAACATGCCATACCTACTAGACACACGGGTTCACAGGATTATAGAACTGGGACCAGAAAGGAACATCTAGTGCTCCCCTGCCCCGCCCATGTTATAAATAAGGAAACTGAGGCATCATTAGATAAAGTGCCTCCCTCAAAATGACACAGGTAGTAAGAGACAGAGGCAGGATTTGACATCAGGACTTTTGACTCCAATTCATTGTACCATGCTGCATCTCAAGGCATATACTTGGTATCACTTGGGTGGGGAAGGAAGGGCAATTGGAAAGCTTGGCATCTAAGGGAAAGATGAACAGAGAAATACAAATCCTAATGCCAAGCCCATTTAGGATAGATCTACCCAACTGCAGATGACTGAGCTGTCTCCAAGCTAGAGAGCAGAGTGTTCATCTTCAAATCAAATGAGAAAACAGACAACAAGTACTAGGCAAACTTCCCAGTGCTCCATAAATGTGACTTATTGTTATGATGATTATTATGTAAGGAAAACAACCGATTGATTGAGTGGCTTTTTTCACTTTCTAATTAACTGCTTTTATCACTCATATTTTACCATGTTTTACAGTGTGTAAAGCACTTTCTCCACGGCAGCCTGGTAAGGTAGGCAGGACTGATATCAATCAGTTAATAAACATTTATTAAGCCCCTGCTGTGTTCCAGGCACTCTGTGGAGTACCAGAGAAACAAAAAAGCAAAAGACAATCCCTGCCCTCAAATAGATTACAATCTAAAGGAGGAGACCACAGGCAAACAAATATGTTATACAAAACAAGCTATTCAGGGAAAATAGGAGACAATTCAGAGGGAAAGCACTAAAATTAAGTTGTTCAGTTATTTTTCCAGTCAAATCCAATTCTTTGTGAGTTTTCTTGGCATGGATATAGAAGTGGTCCCCCATCTCCTTCTCCAGCTCATTTTACAAATGAGGAAAGTAAGACAAATGGGTTAAGTGACTTGTCCAGGGTCACACAGCTAGTAAGGATCTGAAGCCAGATTTAAACACAGGATGATATGTGGGCCCAGCACTCTATCTACTTTGTCTCCTAGTTGCTTCAGTGGAGCAGTTGCCCCACTAGACTTAAGAGGCATTAGAAAAAGCTTCCTGAGGAAGATGGGATTTTAGCCAGGAAGGTCATTAAGCAGAGATGAAAAGAGAGAATATTTCAAGCATGGTGGACAACCAGAGACAATGCCTAGAGCCAAAATATGGAGTATCTTGTTCGTGGAACAGCCAAGGTCATTGGCTGGAAGAATACATGCTGGGGAATGAGGTATAAGAGGACTAAAAGGGAAGAGGAGGGCCAAGTCATAAAGGGCTTTGAACACCAAACAGCATTTTATGTTTGCTCCTGGAGGCAATAGGGAGCCACTACGGTTTATTGAATAGGGGAGTGATATGATCGGACCTGCATTTTAGTAAAATCAGTTTAGTGGCTGAATGGAAAATGGTTGGAAGCAAAGAGAAACTTGAGGCAGACAGACCCATGAATAGATTATTACAATCATCCAGACTTGAAATAACGAAGACCTGTACCAGTGCTGGTGACAGTGTCATAGGAAAAGAGGTTGTGTATTGGAGAGATGTCACAGAGATGAAATTAATGGGCCTTGGCAACAGCTTGGATAAGGAAAGTCACACAGTGACGAGTTGAAGATGAGTCCTGAAGAGCATTTTACAGAAGGGGAAACTGAGGCTCAAAGTGGTAATACAACTTGTCCAAGGACACATAGCTGATAAATAACAGAGTTAAGACTCGAATCGAGGTCTTCTATTTCCTCCGTGAAACATTTCAAGCCCCAGCCTCCTTCCACTGCACCAGATGAAAAGAGGTTTCATATAGACCATGCCAGAATTACACATAACCAAAGTACTCTCCGGTTTGAATGCAGTTTATGATGAGACTTTCTGCATGGCCAAGAGCCAGGAACATCCACAGGTGCTCAGGGCAGGGCTTCCTAACTGCTGCATGAACCAGTAGAATAGCCAATTTCCTTAGCTCAAGTAGCTATAAACTTTGAGACTCTCAAAGAGTGGGGACTTTGAAGAGGAAGTAAAGGACACCTGAAGAAGAGTATTTATTTCAGTTTATAGGAACTAAAAAGTAAGGAAGTTTGTTATTACAGTCTTAGATTTGTAGGTAAACAAAACTCCTTTTCCTGAACTAGTAATGGGGAAATGATGTTTTAGAGCTTTCCAGACCAATTAGACTAATGGGTCTTGTCCTCCTATCAGTTAGTCCTCTAGATTCATCTTATCAGAGATGGCCCATCTTCGGTCATTTCCCTTTACATAAATCTATAATGGCTCAGTTTTGATTTTTTACTTGTGCATTTAAGTATAAACATCTTTGCCTGGCATTCTAGATACTTTACAATCTAGTACTTTTCTTCCACTTCAGTTAGATTTTCTTCCACTCACCAAAACACTCTTTATCTCAATCAAGTCAGTTTTATCAGCATCTTACTTCTGTCTATGCAAAAGCAATCCTTCCCTCAAGGTGTAGCTAGAGTTCATACTCATCCAAGAAGACTTCAATACTTTAAGAATTTTTTTAAAATCTTTAAGGTTAAAGGAACCAGAGAGGTTCCTTATACCTGACCTTAACATCCCCAAGAATTCCCTTGGTATCCCCATGTGGTCCTCCAAACTTCACTTGAAGACTTCCAGTGGAAGAAAGCAGACTCCCTCTTGAGGCAGTCTTCTTTATCTCTAATTGTTAAAGAAACACTTTCTTTCATCAGCCCTCAAACTAGCTCCCTATAGCTTCACTGATCTCTCAAATTCTGCCCTCAGGGGCAAACTGAACAAATTGAATCTCCATTTGCCTTTTATTTCCTATGTCTTCAAATACTTGAAAACAGCCATTATGTGCCCTCTGGGTCTTCTTGAGGCTAAATATTCACAGTACATTCAGGGAATCCTTTGATAGCATGGTCCTACAATCCTTTGACACCCTTATCTCTCAGAGCTAAGCACCAGATTCCAGATATGATGTCATCAGGGTAGAGTACAGCCCTGTACTGCTTTCTCCTGGATACTACAGTTTCTCTTAATGTAGCCTCAAATCACTTTCACCTTTTGGACCATCATATTGTTTTGGTAACTCAGGCTGAGCTTTGCAATCCACTAAAAGACCCAAAGTTTATTTTTATTTTATTTTTTAAAATAATTGTGAACTACTATTTAGCCAATCCTCCCCTATATTTTTGGGGGGAAGTTAATTTTCATTTTTACCCCAAGTATAGAACTTTTCATTTACCTGTGATTTCATCAATGTGGGTCATTTCCCACATGAGGAAATCAATTTCCTCAACCAACATGGGTCATGATGTGTCCACAACGCATTCCATTTTCATGGCAGACAAAAAACCATGACTCTGAGGCCACTTTAGTCATTTTAATCTCTTCAAAGCTAGCCCAAAAATGAAAAATAATTAGGTCTGATCTTGAAAAAGATCCAGAATTTTTTCTGTAACTTGTGCACATCCTTTGAGAGCCTAAGATCACCACCATGCCACAGTATGACATCATTGTAAGAATTTAGTGGAAATCCCCCTGGAACTTCTTCCAAATTAGGTGACCTATATCAACCTTTCTTTTTGCTGATCTCCATTTGTACTTAACACACACACCTTGCATCTGAGCACATGATCATGTAACACCTTGTACTGCCTGCTAACCGTTTTCTGCTCATTGGGGTCAGGTACATCATCAGTTCTACCCTTACATGGGGCTATGGAAGCAGAAGGGTTATTCTGGCTCTCTCCAGCATCAAGGGGACTAAAACAGTATTTAAGGCAAAAGGAAGACAGTAAGGAAGAAAGACTTAGGGAAGCAGAAGAAGGAAAGATGCTAGCTTTAGCTTCCAACTGCTTTAAGCACATATGGTACAAGCACCAGGGAAAGACTCGAGGAAAGACACTTGGGATTTCCCCATATTGAGGGGTGGGGATTTCAGGTTGCCAGTGATAAGACACCTTCACTGTCAGAATACCTGGAACTTTGTGTATCAGAGATACCTCTCTATTAGCAGAATAAATTCCCCCAGAGTCTCCCAGGGGCTCCATTACAATAATTTTTATTTCTGCATTCAGATTACAGTTTTTAAGTTATGGACCATACCTTAGAACTGATCATGAGACTTAGATAAGAAAGGGGCCTTGAGTATCATCTAGTCAAACTTTTCATTTACAGATGGGGAAATAGAGAATAAGAAAGTCCTTAGGAAGGATTTAGTACCCAGGTAATAAGTATTAGAGCCAGGCTTAAAACTCTATTCTGTTCACACTAAACCAAGGATATGTTATTAAAGAAAAAAAATTATGAGGTCTTAGAGAGCTGGGAGTGTTTGTTTGTTTTGCTTTTCTGTCCTCAGGGTTTATTTAACACACTACCTGGCATAGAGTATGTGTTTGATAAATGAAAGTTAACTGGAGAACTGCCCTTTTTCATTCATTAAGTGGCTGTGATTAATTTCCTTAAAAGAACACTCTTTCATGATCCCAAAAGAATCAAGTGAAAAAGCCCAACACATTTGTGGTGTGTGATGATGCCTCATAGGGTATCCGTTGACCACAACACCTCTTATAACAGGCAGGTAAAATGCTTCACCCTCATTTTTGCAACATAGCAGCTGGTCACTGAATTTGTTACTATTCAAAAGTCTTGCAATAATGTTTTCCTTTACATTATTGTGTTCACTATGTAAATTGTCCTGGCTTAAGTTCATTTGCTCTGCATCTGTTCATACAAGTATTACTGAATTCCTTTGAATTTCTCTTTTGTCTCTGAAAGCAGAGAAATAGTCAATTACATTTACTTCCCACAATTTCTTCTGCCATTCCCTAATTTAAAGGCATTTGTTTTCTTTCCAACTTTTTTGTCACTGCAAAAAGTATAGTTTCATGTGTATATGTGTGTGTATACATATATAGATGATAAACACTAAATATGGTGTGTACATATGTACATATATACCCTAGTAAGCCATAAGTATGGCTTCAAATATATATGACATGTATGTAGATGCATGTATGCTAGTAGCATAAAATGGTAGGCAGCTGAGTGGTGCAGTGGATAGAGTTTGGGACTTGGAGTTGGGAAAACCTGAGTTCAAATTATGCTTCACATATTTATTGGCTATGTAACCAAAGGCAAGTCAATTACTTTACCTAAGTGTCAGCTTCCTCATCTATCAGACAAAGATAATAAATAGCACCAGTATCACAGGCTTGATGTGAGGGTGATATTAGACAACGTATGTGAAGCTTGACCCCTTTTCCCACCTAATACCATTTTCACAACACACACAAACAGCCAATACCAAAGAAGTCCATTTGTCCAAATCATAGCAAAGCAGAAATAGTAAACTATATTTCTGACAATACAGAATGAAGGAACTCTCCAAATGGGAAGGAGATGAGCCAAAGAGAGTGTCCTAGGTCTCACCCAAGGGAAACTCCCCAAATTCTCAAGTAGCAGGTTGGAGATATAGGGACATGATGGAGATTGTGGGCTCCTCTCATGTCTTCCCAGAGCTTTTCATTCAGCAGCCTGAAAAGAGATTGGCCTTTTCCCTCTTCTGTCTCAAAACTGGAAGCCAACTCAACATTACACTCAAAGAAGTCTCAGATTTCCTGAAGAGGAACCCATGAGAACTGAAGGTCTCATCTCCCTCATACAATATAGGACCTTCCTCTCTACCAAGTATAGAGCCTCATACTAATTTGCTTTGGGACAGGGGTTACATACATTGTTCACACTTCCTCCATCACTTTCTTAAGTCTAGACAGTTCACAGAACAGTAAATCAAGCCCTGATTTGTAACACTTGCCAATATTCAAGGTGAAGATGTTCACACAGAAAATCTTACAATCAGCTCTCTTGAGCTGGAGAGCTAGCTCCAATCTTTCTGGTTCCATCTGCATTAGACTCTTGAAAAAAGGTAGTTGGATAACAGACTTATAAGAACAAAATCCTTATTTGCCAATTACATTGTCTCTATTACAAAGAGGCAGCATTGGTGTGTTAAGACATGTAAAATTCTTTCCAATTTAATTTAGAAGAGAATATTTTAAAAGAGCAATTTGGATTGGCTTAACAACTCCAGGAAGTTCTATGCATATCTTACAAATGTTAATTAGGTAAAGCCCAGAAGGGTATCCAGCAAGGTGGAGACTGTCTAGACCTTTCTCTCTGTCTGCCCAAATTCATTTCCAAATTAGGTCTTCAGAATACCTTTATATCAGAGGAGACGGCTGCCCCTACCTACTGTCATTTTCCTGAGTATCAATCATTTTCCTGAGTATATTGGATTCCTGCTATCCCACTTCCCCGGGGATAGGGAATATATTTCACTCTAATGTGGTCATCCAAATTATTTTTTCCTGAATATTCTTGGCCAGGTGGAGGGATCACCCACACCTTGTTAAAATGAGATAGTTATGTTTTTCCCACAGGAAAATTAATTCTGACCACAAAGAGATGTACATTGGTTCAAAAGAATGTGTGAATTAATTAGTGTTAGATGATAGATTATTTTTTCTCACTCTCATACCTTTCATTCTTGAACCTTCCCAAGTTAGAGTTTACTTTTATTCAGTACTTAGAACACAGTGGAAGCATTTTTTATAGGAGTATTTGACACCTAAAAAAAGAGGAATAGAATATCATCATATCTCTGAGGGATTTGTATTGCTAAAACTCAGTTCTCTTTCTGAGACATCAATAGAAAAGTAAATTCTTATTCAATCAAATGCTAAAACAATTAAAAATTGTCCTCAAAAATCAGTGGGGGAGTTTCATAGATATCTTTCACACTCTCCTTGTCTGTCAAAGTCCGTCTTCTTCAAAGGATCCAATCCTATGGTTTTTTAAAAATCTGTAGGGACAAAGACTGAGGCTATGATGGTATTGATATAGAACAGTGGTTCTCAACCTTCCTAATGCCCCGACCCTTTAATACTCGTATGTGGGCGTATCTGCACATGGGCAGACCCACCTGGAGAGGGATAGAGGAGCAGTGTCTCAGTTCCTAAGGCCATCAGAAATATGTGTTTTCCCATACACATATTTGTTCCACCCCCAAAGGGCTCACGACCCACAGGTTGAGAACCACTGGTATAGAAACTATCTCACTGAAGAATTTCTCCTTACCAATGCAGTTCAGCAGCTTCTCTGCAACTTAGAGACTTAGTTTCCTAGAGCATTAAGAATTTATTTTTTTGAGGCAATGGGTTTAAGTGACTTGTCCAGGATCATACAGCTAGTAAGTATCTGAGGTCAAATTTGAACTCAGATCCTCCTGACTCCATGGCTGGTGCTCTATCCACTGATCCATCTAGCTGTCCCTAAAATTAAGAGTTTAAATCACTTCCTAGAGCAGAAATGGGGAAACCTGCCTCAAGGCCACATGTGGCCTCCTAGGTCCTCCAGCTTTTTGACTGAGTCCATTCTTCCAATTTGAATATTTATGTTGACATGAAATAAATCAACTGCACGGTTGGGAGCCAGATTCAAGAATGGAAACTTGTGCAGAATGAGATCCAAAGTCATCATAGATGTTGATATAGAGAAAACATCAGAGATCATCTAATCCATTTTACAAATGTTAAAGCTGACACTCATGGAGATCAAAATGGTTTCCCTTGATGTTCTACAGGTAATAAATGGCAGAGTGGGGTTCACTGATTCCAGGGTCAGCACTCCTCCCATTCGGGCTTACTGTTTTTAATATCTCTGAAGCCAAACTGCCTCAGAATGCCTCCATCATGCAGGAACAACACTGTGTTTCTTACCCCACCCCACCCCCTGTGGGTGGATGACTAAAACTAAGAATCTCTTCTTCAGTCTTTAGCTGAAAGTTTGTTTGGTTTTCTCCTACATTCTAAGGGCATAGTCATCTCTATGTTCTAAGTGTACTTAACAGCCCAGCCCCTGGGGAGTTAGTCTAAAATGAGGTACTGATATTCTGTTCATCTTTTCAGGGAGAAAGCTGAATCAGCTTTTTTCAGCAGTGCCTCATTTACTGTGGGCACAAACCTCTGGAAAGAGCCTTTCACTTCTTCAGAGTTCCCTGAGCTATTATGACTCCTGCCCATGAAAAACTCACTTAGCACAGGAAAGTGAGATAGGAAAGAGGGTAACCACAGAACAAAATTCTTGATTGTTCAGTTAATTTCAGCAAATATTTACTATGGCCCTATTGTTCCTGGGAAGGGGATAGAAAGGCAAAAGTGATTCTCTTCCTGCCTTCAATGGGCTTACTTTCTATGGTCTAAACTGAATTGAACACCTAACCTTAGCCCATGGCTTTTCCTGCCAAATTATGCCCCCTTTCTAGGATTTCTTTAAATATGTTGGGATACAATGGGGCTGCTGGAGCCAAGGTCAGGCAACCTCTGAATTATGTTACTAGAACATTGGAAGTAAATGAGAAGAGATGGAATTTAATGGGATGACTGGACATCTCACACTTGAAATCACAAAATCTCCTTCTGAAATATGAGATTACACCCAAAAATTCATCCTCACTATCTAAAGAGAAGCTGTTCTGGAAAACACGTATGGGTTTTAATGGACTGCATTCTCAACAAGATTTAGCCAGATGATATGATAGCAGAGAAAGGTAATGTGATATTAGGCTTTATTAAGTAAGTCTATGAGAAAAAAAGCATGCCAGGCCTGCAATCCTCTGCCCTGATCTGGTGAATTATATTCAGTTCTGGATACCACATATTGGGAAGAACATTAATCAGCTAGAGAATATATAAAGCAAAAGTTATTTTTTTAAAAAGATTATTTTATTTTAAAATTATTTTAAATTTATTTATTTTTAGCTTTCAACATTCACTTCAACAAAATTTTCCAAATTTTCTCCCCATCTCTTTCCTCCCCCACCCCAAGAGAGCATGTAATTTTATATAGGCTGTACATGTGCATTCATATTGAACATATTTTCACATTAGTCGTGTTGTAAAGCAGAATTAGAACCAATGAGAGAAACCATGAGAAAGAAGAAACAAAAAAAAAAAAGAAAAAAGAGAGAGTGTGAATAATATGCCTCAATCTGCATTCAGACTCCATAGTTCTTTTCCTCAATGTGGACAGCATTTTCCATCATGAGCTCTTTGGAGTTGCCTTGGATCCTTCCATTGCTAAGAAGAGATAAGTCTTTCAAAGTCAGTCATCACTCAATGTAGCTATTGCTGTATACAGTGTTCTCCTGGTTCTGCTCACTTCCCTCAGCATCAGTTCACTTAAGTCATTCATAGCTGATCATTGTTACAATGTTGCTGTTACTGTGTACAATGTTCTCCTGGTTCTGCTCACTTCCCTCAGCATCAGTTCATCCAAATCTTTCCAGGTTTTTCTGAAGTCTGCTCATCATTTCTTATAGTACAATGGTGATATAATGGGCATCACCCCAATTTCCAATTATTTGCCACCATAAAAAGAGCTGCTATCAATATTTTTATACATGTGGGTCTTTTTCCCATTTGCATGGTCTCTTTGGGATACAGATCTAGAAGTGGTATTGTAAAGCAAGGATTTTTAACCTTTTGTGTCCTGTACCCCTTTGGCAGTCTTTATTGGTCCCTTCTCAAAATTTTTTAAATCATTAAAAAATATATACATAGAAATATAAAGGAAACAATTCTATTGTAATAAAGATGTAATTTTCCCAAGCCAAGTTTATGAAGCTTCTGAAATCTACATTTGGGTGGTCTATGGGGCCTAGGATAAGAGCCCTTATCTTAAAGAGTGGCAGCCAGGACAGCAATGAGTCTCCATTTCATACTATATGAGTATTGATGGCAACAATAAGGAATAATCATCTTGACAAGGAAAAAACTCCATGGGGAAAGTTAAAGGAAAGAGTACTAGGTTGGAAGTAGCAGGCATGGGCTATAATCATGACTCTCAGTCAGGCAAGTCACTTGACCTTTCTCTGCCTCAGTTTCCTTCTCTGCTAAATTAAAATTTTAAAAGAATGTCTATCCTACCTACCTTATAGACTTCTGAAAATAAAGAGATTTTATACATGTGAAAGATAAAAAAGTCCACACAACAGTGAAAACAATGCTTCCTTCTAACAGAGAAGTAATGGACAAGGAATGCTAAATCAGATATGTATTTTCATATGGCCAACATGCTCATTTGTTTTGCTGGAAAATTCAAATTTATTAATGAAGAGTGTTTCTTCTCTGGAAAGGGGTAGATTACTGGGCAGTGATAGAAAGTCCAAAAAACCATCATTACAACATTTTTAAACTCACAGAACAAAATAATACAGAAGGGGATACATATAGCAATTCTGTAACTACTCTCTTAATTTATCTGTAATATGTAAGTAAATTACATGTAGATATAATTAGTGTGTGTATGTATGTAAGTAGACCACAAAAACAAACTCAAGCAAAATCTGAGTTCTTAATCTTGTGCTATACTATGCCCATTGAATGTTTGCCGTTATCGGTGATGAAGCTCACAATGCAAAGATTTTCATTCTCTTCAAATACAAGATCATAGCATTTAGAACTGAAAGGAACAGTGTGGCTCATCTAACCCAACACCTTCATATTGCTTCATTGATTCATTGATTCATTTTGTTTATTCATTCATTCATTTATTTAATTATTTTTGGAGGGAGGACGACAAGGCAATTGGGGTTAAGTGACTTGCCCAAGGTCATACAACAAGTAAGTGTGTTAAGTGTCTGGGGCCAGATTTGAACCCAGGTACTCCTGACTCCAGGCTCTATTCACTGCACCATCTAGTTGCCTCCACCTTTATTTTTAAAACAAGGTACCTGAGGCTGAGAGGGTAGCTTAAGGAAGGTCACATAGGTTTTTGGTGGAAGATTTAGGTCCTCAGACTCTAGACTCAATGTTCCTTCCAATATTTCTGGCAGCTTGTATAATGAAAATGATGATTATTTCATATCAAACCATGAATTCTTTAAATAGTGATGAAGAAAACCCAGAAAAGCTAGAGTCTACAAACTTCTCCGCCACCTTCAACTACCTTAAAAATTTTGAAACACATACACACACATGCAAAGAAAGGGAAACATGAAAACATAAGGACTTTAACTGCTATATCCATAGTCACCATAATCTATACCATATTAAAGATTCTATAACTAGGCACCAAGGAAGACTAAAGGGATAAATAATGATGATGATGATGATGATGATGATGATGATGATGATGAGTTAATAATATATAATATCATCATAATAATTCAAAAGCTAGTATTTGTATAACACTTCAAGGCTTGCAAAATGTTTTACAAATTTCATTCTATGATCACTACAAACCTGGGAGGTAAGCACTATTATTATTTATCTAGATAAAGAAACTAAAGCAAAAAAAATGAAGTGACTTCCCCAGGGCCAGAGAGCTAGTCAGCACCTGGGATTGGAGAGCTGCCATCAGGCAGAGAGACTAGACTAGCTCTATTTGTCCAAAGAAGGTAGAACCAGTGGCAATGAGTCCAGAAGCTGCAAAGATTCAGATTCAAACTTGATGTCAGAAAAGACTTCCTAACTATCACAGGCATGCAGAAAGTAAGAAACCAGTGTGCCCACATGCCTGACTGGTGTACCCTGTTCATTTCTGACAGTCAGAGAAGAAGAGGCAACTTTAGGAAGGAGTGGGTACCCTTAACTGGAAGTCTTCAAGTCAAGGCTCTTTGACCAATTATGGGTATTCTTGTAGAGATTCCTGTTCAGAGTGGGCTGAATGAGTTCATTGTCACAGGGAAGATGTCTGAAGCCCAGGGTTACACAGGGGATATGCAGCACAGTAAAAGTTGATCTTTTGAGCACAAATGCATTGTCTTTCCATTGAAAGAATGGCATTCGATGATTCTATGGAACATTACACAGTAAAGTTGAGAAGAAAAACAAAAATTCATTGAAATTTCTTTCTAAAACTTGAAAATCAACCAAATACATCTTGTCTTGGCTTGGACATAGGTTTGGGGCTGCTTATTTAAAAAGAGAACTGTTAGGTGAAGAAAGGTGATGATATCATGGATTCAACTATCATAGTCACTTAATACTGAATGTTTCAAATTTATGGGTGAGATCTATTTTTATGCTTTTTTCAAATTTTATTACATGAAGCCTCGAGATACTTGCACAGAAAGGTGCCTAATAAATTATATTGGGCAACTTCACATGGCACAGCTATTAATCACAAACTTGAAGAAAAAGTTCTTTCCTTTGGGCATCAAACAAAGAAATCTTGGAAACATAAAAGAAGTGAACCAGGGCTGGTTGTCATGAGTTCTCCCCTTTAAAGGACTGCCTCTCAGCAAGAAAATGTGTCTGATTTATCATTCCCAGCATCACTAACTGCCCTAGGCCTCTGCCACTAACTAGGAGGTTTCCATAAACCCTTAGTGAGAAAAATGTAAGTTGAGGCGCACAGCATGTGTGGTTCTAGCTTCCAGCTCTGGTTCATTTAAGCAAGTTGTATCTCAGTGAAGTACCTTCCTCATCCATTTATTCCTGTTACAAATTACAGCATGCATGAGATAGAAATTCACATAAAGATAATGTGCCTGCATTCTTCTACCTGTCCTGGGCCAGATCTAATTAAATATCCAGGGATGCCAGGTTTCTTCAGAGAATGTCACATTTCCAGTTATTATACTTTACTCATTGTACACTCACTATTTTTTTCCTCTCCACATTACCCTAACTTTTTGACACCCAGAACATGTTTCAGGCAAACTATTTCATATCTCACCTTTCTTAGGCAGCAGTGAGGATCCTCAGGGGCTCATGCAACAAAAGCTTATTTGTGGATTTCTCCAGCTCCTGGCACCAGGGCACGGATGTGCTTTGATAGGCCTGCCACTGTGGCCACAAAATGCACCTTTTATAAATCACATTAAGTGATCATTATAGACATTGGGTGCTCAATACATTAGACATGGGATATAAACAATACTGAATATCGCATTGAGAATGAGATAACCCAGTGAGGTCAGCTGGAGGATTGGGTGAGAGAGATTGAGATAAAAGTGGAAAACTGGGACAGCGATCATGATAAAATTCCAAAATCTGATTATGGTGTGGTGACAGGGGCTTCATTCAGGGTCCCAAATTTAGAAGACTCTTAAGGCAGGTGTAATCCTTTGGTAGTACAGAAACAACTTAGTAATAGTAGGTGACTTTTTTTTAGTTCTCAAAGGCTTACAAAGAGCTTTCCATATATTATCACATCTGATCCTTACAACTACCCTGTGACATAGATGCTATGAATTGTACACCAGAAAATGAAGGCAGACGAAGGTTAAGTGAATTATGCAGGGCTACGCAATCAGAAGGTCTGAGGCAACATTTGAACTCAGGTCTTCCTGCCTACAAAATCTATGGCTCTATCCATTGTATGTCCATTGGCCTCATCATTATTAGCAGTCAGTCATATTTATTAAGTCCCTCCTATGTGCCAGGTACTGTGGTAAATTCTGGCAAGAGAACATCAAGGAGTTCACAATCTCAAGTTCATAATCTCAAGTTCACAATTAAATGAATAATTACTTAAAACTGCAAGGTTCCAGTTGGCCTGCACAGTTGAGTTCCTCTTCCAGTCATGGTCCTTTGCTAGCCCCAACTCTACCCAGCTACTCCACGTCATTATGTAAGTGTCTCTCCCCACCAGTGGGCAGTGTATCCTTCTCCATGAGGCTGGACTTATATACAACAATTCAGTTACAAAATTTTCCTAGTTATTAACACAAATAATAAAAAATTTATCATGATGGTGAAGACAGTCTCCAATACTACCACTACAATCTGAGACCAATCCAACTGCTTTTGGTATGCACTTTTAATTAGATGATTTTGAAAAGTCATTTTGTATTGTAGGAAAATGTTGAGCCTTGGAATCAGGAAGGCCTGGGTTCAAGAACTAGAGTTGATCCGTACCACCTGTGTTACTATACACCTATGATTTAACCTCCCAATACTCCAGATACCTCTCTAAGACTAAACTTGGTTCTGAATTATAGTGTTGAAGAGAGTTTCCAAATGTGGAGGTCCCTGTATGTACAAAATCATAGACAAATTCCCTCCCCATTCCCTCTACCTCCAACCCTGCCAAAAAGATTTCAAAATCAAGGTACTATCTCTTTAGTTTTATAGTCTCATGGTTGAAATAAAGCCCTAATTCCATGGGTTACAACCCCTTTTTAACAACCTGACTAATGTCTAATGTGAAAGTATTTGTAGATCCTATACTTGGTTGAATGCTGCCATGGGGAGAGAGGGGGAAATTGCATGGGGCCACAGGGGGAGAGGGGAGGGAGGGGAGAAAATTTGAAACTCAAGGGATTGTGGAACTGAATCCTGTAAACTAAAAGTAAACAAACAAATTAATAAAGACCAAAAAGAGAAATAAGGCCCTAATGAAACATTGCATAAATTACCTGGTGGTTTTTAATATTTGTTATTTAATTTAAAAAATACTATATTTACTTTATAATTAGTATCTTTTATGAGTCTATGGTTTTATCTTTTGGGTACTCTACCTATCATCATATATTATCACTATACTGTACCATAATAGTAGACCTACCAAGTTTCTGTTCTCTACCCCCAAGTAATTGCCTTGCTACCACTTAAGTGATGGGACCCTCCAAACTTAACCGAGAGTCAGAAAGAGCCAGGTTTGAACCCTACCTCAGACATTTCCTAGTTATGTGACCTGGGCAAGTCACTTCACCCTTGTCTGTGAAATGAGGACAATAATTGTAGTAGGCCGAGACTTTGAGGGGTCTTGGCCACATTAGCTCCCCAGTTCTACCAAGGTCATTAGGCAGATATGCAAGGAGAGTATAATCTTGTTGGGTGGATGCTCTTATTGGTTTCATGAATATCTAAAGAAAGTGCTGAGTCAATCTGCAAGTCTTGATTGTAACACCCTGTTTGTTTGTGCCTCTGGACAAGGTCCCAGGATAAAGAGCTTAAGGAGTGATTGGCTTTGGGCTGGGGTAGAGAAAGATCGAGACCAAGGGTGGTTCCTTCCATTCTGCTAAGGGTATATAAACCTTGTAAGTTCCATGTACCTTTGGCTCTGTATAAAATGGATCTGTAATAAACAGACTATGGAATACATCCCCATCTCTCTCCCCCTTTTCTTATTCAGCTGGAAGCTAGTTCTCTCTCTTTCTCTCTCTCTCTCTCTCTCTCTCTCTCTCTCTCTCTCTCTCTCTCTCTCTCTCTCTCTCTCTCTCTCCCCCTCTCCCTTTATTTCACTCAGCTGGTAGCTAGGCCCACACTGTGCTGGCCGCAGCAAATAATATCGACCCTTCAGTGCAGTTGTGAGAATCAAATGAGATATTTATAAAGCACTTTGAAAACCTTAAAGCACTATGTAAAATGCTGGTTATTTTAATTATTATTATCAGTTATTTTCATGATTATTTATCTAGACTGGCCCTTAGCAGACATATGGTATATCTCCAGGTTCATCTTCAAAGCCTAGTCAACAATGTAGGAATGTATGTGCCTCCAGTCAGTAGACACAGCCTTCGGGAACCCAGGAACACCTCAACACCACCATGAGGCATTGGAGGTCTTTAGGAAAGAATAGTTGACATGGTGAATAACTCATAGGATCATTCCAGAAGGAACCTCAGAGGTCAACTTCATTTTACAGATGATAAGTAAATAATCATATGACTAATTTTTAAAATTTAATTTTGTACCCCCATCACTACAGAATCGATGAAATTTAAGCAAAATACCACTCCAGCCAACACAACATTCTATGAAACTTCAGTATTCATAATTGTTGTTAAGAAGCTGTTTGCACTTGGATCTAATTCTTTTTTCCTCCTTTTAGGGTTTTCTGGGCAAAAATACTATAATGGTTTTCTATTTCCTTCTCCAGCTCATTTTACAGATGAGGAAATGGAGGCTTGCCCAGGGTCACACAGCTAATCAGTGTCTGAGGACAGATTTGAACTTGGGGCAATGAGTCTTCCTTACTCAAGGTCCACCAGCACTCTATGCCCTAAGGCACCATCTGGGGACCCTATTCATAATTATGGAGATTCTATTATGTGTATGGAGGCAACATGGAATAGTGAATAGAAAGCTGGCCTTGGAGTCAGCAACACCTAGGTTCAAGTCTTACCTCTTGGACTTACTGGCTACATGACCCTAACTAAGCAAGTCAGTTAAATTCACAAAGTCACAATATGGGTTGCTAAGCCAGTACTGACCTGAATTGTTAAAGGAAATTCTTAGTACGAAGCTCAATAGTCTGATAAAGTCACAAGTACAGTCAAAACAAAGAAACAAATGAATGAATAAATGATCCCACAGAGAACCCCAATCCTTCTGGAGCCAGACTCACAATGTTCTGCTCTATTGTACTGTATCTTAGTATAGATTTGCTGAATCCTAAAACTGACCATCTTTAGCGCACAGTTTCAATTTTTACTGTACCAAATACAAATGTATAGCACATGTAAAATAAACAAAAGAATCTGGAAATAATTTTTGTGGTTATTTTTCTTTCTTTTGATTGGTTTTAGTTTTGGTTTCTTTTTGTTTATGTTTGAATGACCCAAAGAATGAATAAATCAGAATGAAATCTAGCATAGGAGAAGGTATTATCCCAAGCACTCTGGATTAAACTATATTCTACATTTTTTTTTCTATAGTTATTCTCAGGGAACTTTAAATAGCTTTAAAAGATATATCTACTCATCCAGCATATCTACTGAGAACTTACTACATGTGAACTAATAAAAATCCTATCCTGGATCTATTAATGATAATGGCTTGAATTTCCATAGAGTTTCAAGGTTTATGAATCGCTTTGCATATGATCTCATGGTATACTCACAACAATGGGTCCTGGGAAGGGGAAGGACAGATGCTATAATTATCTCTGTCTTACAGATGAGGAAGCAGAGGAAGAAGGGTGAATTGACTTGCCCAGAGTCAGTAAACTAGCAAGTGTCTGAGGCTAGATTTGAACTTTCACCTTCATGATGCCAGTTCCAATTCTCTGTCCATCTGTGTTGTCTATGACATATAAAGAGAAATCACAGTATTGTGAATGAAATGCTGGCTTTTGAAGTCAGAAGACGTATAAGTGACATCGAGTCTTGTCTCTGACAGTAACTCTCTGTGTAGCCACCAGGGAAAGTTCCATTATTGGTGTAAGATTCTGCTTCCAAATACATAAAGTGGGAAAAACAATGTCTCTAGATCATACCTCATAGAGTTAGGAGAATCAAGCGAGAAAAGTCACCAAATACACTTTCAAATTGCATGTAAGTGTAAATTATTATTATCTATTATGAATATATTATAATTGACAATATTAGCTGCTGGCAACAGATTTATTATTTCAACTCACCAGAAATTATAAAAAGGTATAATATCCACTTCCTTAAAAGATATACCTACAATCATAGATTTAGAGGAAAAAGAGGAGGAACAAGAGAAAGAAGAGAAAGAAAAAGAAAAGAAGTGAAAAAAGAAAAGGAGAAGAAATGAGAAGAAAAGAAGAGGAGGAGGAGAAAGAGGAGGAGGAGGAGAAGGAAGAGGTGGAAGAGGAAGAGGAGGAAGAGAAGGAAAAGGAAAAAGAGGAGGAGGACAAAGAGGAGAAGGAGGAGGAAGAGCGACAATTTAATCAGCTTGGAAAATTGGCTTAGAGATCATGGAGTCCCAGTTCCCTGATTTTTACAGAGGAGGAAACTAGAATCCAGAGGGTTTAAATAATTTACTTGGGGTGATGTAGGTTCACCTTTCTGACTTGAAATTCAGCACTCTCTCCCCTACACTGCGTTGTCTCTCACGTGATTACACTTAGCACTGACATTGTACACATGAGGGAATCCTAATAAAGCTTCCCCCAGCCCCAATATTCTAACTTCACTATAGGTCTGGCCCCACTGATCAGCAGGCCCACTGCTGTACCTACTTAGCCCCCTCAAAACCAACACCAATGTCCTCACTTCTTCATAGATGCCTCACTGCTCACTGGAGCAACAGGTGTATCCCTGAACTCTTAGTTCCCACAGAAACAGCAGGTGTGTCCATGTGATGGCAACCCCGCTACTGCCTCTACTGAGTCACTGCCCCCAGACACATTCCCACAGAAACAGGTGTGTTCTTGTACTCAACCATAATAACATCATCCATCTAGCCCAAGACAGGCCCACAATACCTAATTATCTATCTTGACCAGACAGGACCACAATAGCTAGCCAATTGGAGGGCAGTATGACCAGAATGTTTAACCATGGAACCATAGATGGGGAACCCTCCTCCATTACCTAATCCCTTAACAAACCCCTCCTGTCTTTGTAATATTCATGATTTCTGTTACGTAATTGCACCTTTACCCTATAAAAATCCATCTTGCTTTCCCCGAAGTTGCTGGTTCCTCTTAGAATTCAGCAGGCTTCATGAGAGCAGTGAATCTCAATAAATGGCTGTCCTTGGATTATAGGTGGTCTGACTCTGAATTCTTTAAGATGGTTCCACCACAATACATCATGAAACAGCAATGGTTTGGGGGTGGGCAGAGCCCCTACCTCAACAATTTTTGGTGTCCCTGGTTTTAAACAGCAACACATGCAGCTTGTCCAGAGATAAGAGAAGAGATATTCTAGTAAATGTTTAACAACCAGATCTCTGGGGGAGGGTGGGTGGATGTAACACAATATACATCTTAGTTTAATCTGTTTTATTAACATTTTATCCATCACTTTCTTAGGTCCATACAGTCAACAAAACAATGAATCAAGTCCTGATCTGTAATGTTTACAGATTTCCAAGATATAAATGTTCACACTGAAAAATTATTAGTTGGCTTTTGGGAGTCAGTAAAAACTGGTTCCAGGAAACTCCTGCTCAAGGGGATATATATTTTAGTGGGGGGGGGGGGGAGAGGGCAAAGAAAAGAATCAAAGAATTCACAGACTATTACCACCCCCAGAGGACTTTATATATGACCAAAACTGAAACAGTAAAAATGAAAAAGTGGTCCTGAATGCATACAGAGGAGTGGGAGAAGACAATGTTGGCATTATGAAATCCCTTGATGATCAATTGTTCCAACAATGACTATCTTGTATGTTTATCTAAGGTCAGCTTATTCTACAGTGATTGGCATGTTACAGTCCTCCAGACTAGAAATTGAGGTACATTTAAACATCCCCCAAATAACAAGCTATTTAATGCACACATGGGAGGAAGAAATAGTACATTTTAAGCAACATTCCTTTAGATCTATGGACTTTTACGGAGCATTCACTTATAGCAAGAGGTCAAAATACAAGCACCAAAGAATTCAGGCCCCTTTTGGGGGTATTAACTAATGCCACACATGTGTGAAATGAAAAGGCTTACATGATTAACCCAAATGGCTGAGGTCAAATCAAAGCAAACCAACTATAAGCATTAAATACCAGAGTGAAAGAAAAAACTCTTTATGGGTCATTTGCCCACACTGCGAAGATCAGAAAGAAAAATATTTTATGGGGTATTAATTCAAAACTGAAGAGCTTGAGATAAAGTTTAAAAGGTCCTTTGGATGTTGTTAACATGAACTAGCAAAATACCAACCAACCCTCAACAAGAAAATTAATTGGCTTGAAAAGTTGGCTCTGGCTGAGAACATAACTATTGACCTAATTTCCGTAAAAAGAGAAATATTTCAGGATAGACTCATTTTCACCTCAAGCACAAATTCACATTTGTAGTGCTATGCAGCCTACAAGAAATACAAGGTGCGTGGGGGTTTGCTTGCTTGTATTTTCAATTTCATCCATTTATGATTCAAATTGATTCGAATTCACTAATGACTCTTCAGTGTCCTTTCTAGTCCATCTCCCAGTCACTGTGAGAAGTAGCATGCTTACTGACCATAAGTAGCCTGACATGGCTCAGTAGACAGAGGCCAAAATCGCCCTGTTGACTCATATACCTCAAGAGAGAAGCAAAGGAAAGGAAATGAAGAAAGTGAGAAAGAGAAGAAGGAAGGAAGGAAGTGTTGGACACAAACCCAAATCCCAGGCCACTCTCACACCACCTGATTAGTGGCCCACCATTAAGCCCCTTTTATATTTCTATCCTACATTTTATCATAGCTTGAAAACTGTTTAAGGAATGACTGGACATATTGCTCAAGGCATAGTTCCCTGACCCCTCCTTCCCTAATCAGCATTACATATATTCTCCTTGACTTATTATAGTATATAAGGTTCATTATGGTGCAAAGATCTTATCTAGGGACCACCCTGTCCTGTCCCACTGACCAAGCAGGGACCACACCCTCTTTGTCCAGAAAATAACCCTAGCCTGTTCTGGGGAATTCCAGTCCCCTTTACCCCATGACCCTCCACCCTGCTCTGGAAAGTGCTATGACCCTCCACCCTGTGCCCTCCACTATGTTTAAGGAGGGAACCTCATGACATAGGAAGATTGCACCCTTGTACCCTCATGCCATATTCCCAAATTAGCTCTGAGCTATAGATCTAACCAATGGCAGTTCTTTGCTTCTGTACATCATGGGTTAAGCTAGCTCCCCTCCCTAATTGTGGTTTTTGTGGTTTTAGCCTTTATAATCAAGTCTGTACCCCTGAAAGATTGCTATTCATTTGAGTTAATACACTTGGGTGGTTGCATGCTTAATTAATAAATCCACATCTAAATTTACCTTGAACCCAGGTCTCGGCTTGCTCTTATTCTCTGCACAACAGAAGGAAAAAAAGAAAGGAAAGGAAAGGAAAGGAAAGGAAAGGAAAGGAAAGGAAAGGAAAGGAAAGGAAAGGAAAGGAAAGG
>CM053600.1:190692817-190703559 GCA_028646575.1 Pseudocheirus occidentalis
TTTTAAAAATCCCTTGGATATTTAACATGAACTCATGAAAGCATTCCCTAAAGTGAGTTTCTTTTTTTAGATGCACTAACTTATCTAAAGTGCAAGTCACATCTAGCCTTAATTCTCCTCCCCTCCTCCAGTGCCTTCCCTCTGAGATTTCACCCCAGTTACAACAGAGATATCCCATACATGCAAAGGTGTTTTGATGCCAACTCTCTGCTTAGAACATGAGCTCCTTGAGAGAAGGGATCCTGGTTTTGTCTTTCTTGTATCTCCAGCACTGAAACTAAGTGATGAGTAAGTATCCCTTGACCAATGTTGTCCATGTTCTTACACGATGCTGTATGTATATCCTTTGCTGCTCTCTCCACTGCTCTGGATCTGATTTTTCATTCTAAGCAGGTATAAAATCTACACTAAAAGAAAACTTCAACTTTAAAGGTATTAATTATGCCATTTTCTATCATTTACTTATATTTTAAAAAGGTTTTACTTTGTATTAATGTGAATTACTGTATTTTACATTAATAGGGTCTTGCTGTGGTTTAAAGAAGATTTGTCTTGGGAAATGATTCAAGACAGAATAAGGACGGGGAAAGGAGAGTAACGCTCTCCTGGCAGCCCAAATTTCCACAGCCTAACCCCCCAACACACACACACACCCAGTCCTGTTTCTGTAGGACCCTTCACCTCTGTCTCTGCCAGACAAGGTCTCATCTAACTAGAGTGACCTAGTGAGCTCAGCTGACTCTATCTTCCCTCTCTTCGCAGTGGCCAATTATTTACCCATTTCCAATCATTTACCTCGATTTATATGTATGAATAATTTTCTCCAATTAGAGTACACAGACTTTCTGGAGGCTCTGTCCATTTTCTCCTAAGAGAGAAAGCGATTCATAATTCCCCTCCCCACATCATTCAGCCAAAAACTGTCAATGAGACTGCAACACTGCAAAGTCAAGGCTCACACTCCACCTCAAACCTGGTTTGGTTTGGTTTTACAATGGCGAATATAGGATTTAGTGGGATGGATGCCAATAAATAACATGGAAATCTAGCAATGCTTTTATAAGATGAAAATGGAACCCTTACTGATAATCCTGAGAGTGTGAGACACAATTGTTTCTGAAGGGAAGGAAATCATGGTTTAGATCTTCTGAACATTGAAGGGCTTCCTTGGACAGAAAGAGGAGGAGAGAACAGGGGAGAGAAGAGGGGGAGGGGAGGGCTTCTAGTCACCTTCTGACCACAGAAAAGCAACATTATTTGTACTACTTCCCAAAGAAAAAGTAGAGTTCCTCAGTGCCCATACTTCTCCATCCTCCAGGAAGCAAGAGGTTCCACCAGGAAATCAAAGTAAAACCCTTATGATCACCTGAAAATGCAAAAGGAGCCAGACATTTTCAGACGTGGCCAATGTGGGGATTCGTTTTGATGGATTGTGTTGGTATATATGGAGGGCTATATTTATGCTTGTTTCTATCTTATTTGCTCAAAGGCATGAAGGTAATGAAAGAGAAAGGTTAATTAAAAAAACAAGGATATTCTTACTATGATATGCCATATTTTTCAAAATAATTTATTGCTATACAATGATATGGCTTCAAATTAAAACACAGGCAATGAACCACAGTGCCGAAAAGAAATGGTAAAAATATACTGAATCTCATGTTACTAAAAAAAATTTCAATTCACTGGCTTAATGGGGTAGGACTGCTTTTGCTATTATTGTTGTTGGGAATGAATGGGGATCATTTATTGGGGAAAAAATATGTTAAGTGCACAGGATTTAAACTGGATGCCATTTGTGTTTTTGACTCATTGTGCTGCTGAGGTGCACCTGCCCAATGTGAGAGCGTAAAACCTTGGCCCTTCTAATGTAACCAGAAGGCAGCTTGGTGGTGCAGGGGTTAGAGCAGTGAGCCTGGAAGCAGGAGCTCAATTCATCCCTCAGAAAGCTACTAGCTGTATGACACTGGGCAAAACACTTCATTCTCAACCTCAGTTTCCTCATCTATAAAGCTGGATTTGGAATAATAGCACCTACTATTTCACAGTTTTGTTATAAAGGTAAAGTGAGGCAATATATGTGAAGAGCTTTGCAAACCTTCAAAACCTATAAATTACTATAACAGCTACTACCACTACTACTACCACTATCATTACTAGTACTACTATTACTACTACCACCACTATCACTGCTACTACTACTACTATCACTACTACTACTACCACTATCACTACTACTACTACTATTACTATTATAACTACTACCACCACTACTACTACTACTACCACCACCACCACCACCACTACCACTACTACTAGTTATACTACTACTACTACTACTACTACTACTACTACTATGAGAGATGGAGGTAGTAGTGAACATAGAAGGGACTAGAAAGTAAAAGAGATGGAGGAGGTGGCCATAATGAGGGCAGATCACATTCTTCTCAGATACAATGGCAGAATTGATTTGCTTGAGCTCTAGAACTTCCCAATTCAAGTTGGGGAGAGAGATGGAGGAGGGAAAGGGAGAAAGGGATTTGCAGGGCTGCAAGGTGGCT
This sequence comes from Pseudocheirus occidentalis, assembly GCA_028646575.1. Classification (NCBI taxonomy): domain Eukaryota; kingdom Metazoa; phylum Chordata; class Mammalia; order Diprotodontia; family Pseudocheiridae; genus Pseudocheirus; species Pseudocheirus occidentalis. The sequence continues at coordinate 190,695,379 of CM053600.1, forward strand.
CTTGAGAACATTTCCAGGAATTAGGCACTGTGAAAATAGGCCTGGTTATGGAGTCAGAGGATTTGTATTCAACCCCCACATTTGCTACTTACTTTGAGCAAGTCACTTGAGTTCCTTTGGTGTCAACTTCCTCATCTAAATAATTGGGGGGTTGGGCTAGATGATCTCTGAAGTTCCTTCTAGCCTTCAATCTAGATAGATAAATAGACATTCAAATATCCTGTAACACCTCTACCCAGTGCTCAACCAGAGACCATTTCCCTGGCTAATTCAATGTCCTCAAGTAATGATTTAGAAAAATAAGAATAAGTAAGCAATACATACGTAAAATTCAATTATAAGATAAATGAATTTAAGTAGGTCAAATTCATTTCTAAAATAGCACAATCCAGTTAGTTCCTACCTGGTACTAGATGTGACTGCCAACTTAAAATGTGATAATGTGTGGAAAGTGATTCCAAATATTAAAGCACCATACAAAAGTCAGTGCTGGGTTTCTAGTCAACACAGCCTGGGATTAAACCCCACATGTCCCTTACTAGCAACTCTGAGGAAAAGAAACTAACCTAAAGAGTTACTTGGGAAACTCCCTAAAATGTTTCTGCTAAATATTAGATGGGGATTGTTGATAGCTGGAACCTCACTGGTGAGGGAAGGGTACATTTAAGGTGAAAGATAATGATGTCTAATCAGGTCATGTTAATCTTGAGATGCCTGTAAAGATACCAAGCAGGGAATTAGTGATTCAGGACTAGAGCTTAAGGGAAAGCTGAGGACTGGGTCTGAAGATTTGAGACCATCTGCATAAAGAATAATGGGATCCAATGGAGCCAGTGACATCAATGAGAGAGTACAGAGATAGAAGAGAAGGGGGACCAAGATAGAATTTTGTGTACACCAGGGACAGGAAATAGATTCAAACAAAGAAATAAAGACATAAGTATACATAATATATGCACAGAGTAAATTTAATGTACTAACCTTTATGGTTCTGCCCTTTCATATAAAGAAGTTTAGTGCTGAAAGGAGCAGAAAAAAGTACTTTCACATGAATAAAAAGTTACACAAACTGGTAAAGAATATAAGATGCCACTTGATGCCAGAAAGGAGTAGGAAAAGAATTTTAATCTAATGAAAACTGCTAAAGTATGCATAGAGAGAGTTTTCAGATGAGATCTGAGCGATTTGTGACAGAAAAGGAATTGTGGCATTAATATATATATACATATATATATATATATATATATATATGAATGAACATAAAGTTTGTAAAGGATGGAGGGTGATCCCTCATTTCTATCTGAGAAGTTTCATGGTTTGAAGTGGCTGAAAAAGAAGCTTTATTCACTAAAAACTAACAAAATGTGAGGATAAAAAAAACGTTTTTTAAAGACATAAATTGAATAAAGGAGGGTTTTGATTACTTAAAACTTCCTGGTATTATAGTCTGTCCACTCATTTGCATGTACCTGTTTTAACCTCTAAGAAGGTAAAATGAGAGAGGGAGGGAGAGAGAGAGAAAAAAAGACAGAGAGAAAGGAGGGAGATGGAGAAAGAGAGAGAAAGAGAGAGAAAAAGAGAGAGAGAGAGAGAGAGAGAGAGAGAGAACGAGAACATTTTGGAAACAGAGGGATGATTCAATAAGGTTGATGGTTGATTTCCTATGGGAAATTGGGGGAGTTTTACCTAGTAAGTGAAAGGCAAGTGCCTGAGTGCCAGAAGGCTTTTATTTAAGCCACAGAGTCTCCAGATGAGGGTGCAGTGATCAGTTGCCATCTCTGTGAAAGAAGTATGAAAATATCATTAGCTGGATCAGCCCACTGACCAGAAGGCTTCACTTGCTAGTTTCTAGTTGCCTGGATAAAATCTGAAACTTACTGGAAAAACCTAGAGAGAAAAACCTAAAGGGAAAAACCTAGAGGGTCTCCAGAGCCACCTACAGTCAAAGAGGTGGAGCCTATCAGAGACGCTTCTTACTTTTCCTCTAGTTTGAAAGAGAAACAAAAAGGAGAACGTCTTTATTAAATGCCTTCTATGTGCCTGGCTCTGGCCTCAGTGCTGAAGATATAAAGAAAGACAAACCATCTCTGCCTCCAAGGAACTCACAATACAATGGGGGAGACAATGTACAAAGAGATGTGTACAAAGAAAATTTGTAAGGTTGACAATAAGTTGAAAGATCTTAACAAAGTGTTTTGTCAGTTTAAAAACAGGTGAGGATTTCCACATATCCAGTATGGTAAGGATCAGCAAACAAGTAATTGGCTGAGAAGCAATTTTGAGTGATGTAGGAGAGAAGCAGCTTTGGTCCTAAGTGACCAATTACATCAAAATTACATCTAGTCTAGAACTTTGTTACCCTGAGTACATGGGATTTCCTACCTGGAACCATATTTCTGTGTCCCCACTCTTCCCCACAGAGAGCTCAAACCTGTGACCTATGTTTAGTTGTATATCAAAACATTTGTTATTCCTACATTTACTTCAATAATGAATATCTGAGATTATTTCTTTTGGCTTTTTTCTAATTAAATGACTATATTTATGATCTAAAAGTATCATCATTCTAAGTGACTTTTTGTGTAAATAGAAATTCACAGATGGGGGCTCAAGAACTAAAGTTGTGGGGAAAAAAAAGAACTAAAATTGTGAATAAGGGCAACATATCCTCACCACAATAGAGGGCTGGACTCCCAAAACTCCCAGAGAATGTGATCATTCTCTGAAAACCTAGACATGCCAATATAAGAGCAAGGGGAATATAGGAACTGGTCCAGAGAGTAAGGAGGTATATACACACTTGTGTGGTAGATATGAGATATTACATAAATACAAAGTAATTTCAAGAGGAAAACATGAGAAGTTTGTGGAACAACAATAAAAACTATCATTTATATAGTGCTTTAAAGTCTGCAAAATATTTTATGTATTATCTCCTGTGAAGTGGGCACTATTACTAGCCCCATCTTATAAATGAGGGAACTAAGGCATAGGAAGATATAATGTTAATGGAATAGGAAGATCTTCCCTGTTCGTTAATAGGCCTATGTGACCATGTGTGTGCCCTTTTCCCTTGGAATAGTAGCCATGTGCACAGATCTAAAGGTACATAGATATTTCAGTCATGGATGTCTTGCTGCTTTCACAACTGTGATACATCCTAAGTCACATAGAGCCCATTGGGGAAGGAACTTGCCCAGGGTGAAGCTTACTTAAGGGAGGCTTGCTTATAGGAAGGCTTTCACAACTTTCAGTACTAAGCTAATTAGGCACTGAGTCAAGACTGACACAAGTCAAGGCACTGTGGTGCCTTCTGGCTCTGAGCCTATTAGTTGAAAACTATATCTACTAGGAGGTTGGTAATTTACTTTGGGGGCTGACCTATAAGAAGGACCTTTTGATTCCCTGGATGAGACTGAGTAGTCATTTGTTAAAGTAAAAGGTTAAGTGACTTGCCTAGGGTCACACAACCAATAAGTGACAGAAACAGGATTTAAACCCAGGGCTTCCTGACTCCAAGTCCAGCACTCTAGCCACTAAGACACCTAGCTGCTACTCAGTAAGGGAGGTGACATCTGAACTCTGCTAGAACTTTTCCTTTGAAATTGTTGAGGATGATGATATCTGGAGGGAAATACTCCTGTCAAGTGAAGATTTATCAGCAGAGAGGGAAATAGGGGTATGTTTTGTCCCATGTATGGTTCAGATGTTCCCTCCCATCCAAGTCCTTTCTTGATACCCTCAGTCTTTGCCTTTCTCACCTCCTTGGAATTATTTCATATTATTTTGATGTCCTTTGTTTTTACTTGTCTTTATACACAATGCATTCTCCAGCAGAAACTAAACTCCTTGAGGACTGGGACTATTTCTTTCCTTGGCAGCCTTCACATACAACGTCTAGCACAGACCTTGCCCATAAATGGTTGTTGAGCTTAATGGACCATTGAGCCATTGTAGGCAGGGTTGAAATATGCTTCTCACTAACAGTTTCTCTCAGGAAGGGCATCCCAGCGCCATCTTTGAAGAACTAATATCAGATACAAATATTAAACTGCAAGGTCCACTGTACCGCCAACTTAGGTCTTACAAATTAAATTTCACTGGGAAAAAGTTAGAATGGATTAAACTGGTCAGTGAAATATTTTAAACAAAAAAAGAGATGTCTTACTTTGAATGGAAGAAAAAACTAAGGATTTATTAAGTACCTACTATCTGCTAGGTACTGTATTAAGCACCTTACACGGATTATCTTATTAGAGCCTCACACAAACCTGGGAGGAAGTTCTCTCATGGTCCCCTTCTGCTGTAGAGGAAAACCAGGCTAACAAGAGTCTGAGGCCAAGTCTGACTCACACCAGCCCAACTCCAGGACCATCATTCTATTCACTGAACCACACTATTCTGCACATTTTTCACTATCTGAAATGCAGGGCAATACAATTAACATCTTCCCAATATTGGTATCTTTCGAGAACAAATATTATGATCTCTGTATTGCACTGAAAATGGAATTTTCTTTTTAAAGATTCTATCAATTTCTTGTCTCTTTCCTTCTCTCTGTCTCTACCTGTCTCTATCTGTCTCTCTCTGTATCACTCCACTCTTTTGTCTCTATCTCTCTGTCTCACTATCTCTTTGCTTCTCTCTCTTTCTCTATATCTGCCTCTATCTCTCTGTCTAGCTATCTCTTTGCCACTGTCTCTCTCTGTCTCTCTCTGCCTCTCTGCCTCTGTGTGTATGTCTATCCCTCTCTGACTCTGTCTCTCACCTCTCTCTCCCTCTCCCTCCTCTCTCTGTCTCTGTCTGTCTCTGTCTCTCTCTGTTTCTCTCTCTGTGTGTGTGTGTCTCTCTCTCTGTCTCTGTCTCTCTCTGTCTCTCTCTGTCTCTCTGTCTTTCTCTCTCCCTCTCTCTCTCCCTCTCTCTCTCTCTCTCTCTCTCTCTCCCTCCCTCCCTCCCTCCTCTTTCTGTCTCTGTCACTGTCTCTCTCTGTCTCTGACCTCTCTCTCTCCCTCTCCCTCCTCTCTCTGTTTATGTCTGTCTGTCTGTCTGTCTGTCTGTCTCTCTCTCTCTCTCTCTCTCTCTCTCACACACACACACACTTCATCAGCTTATGCTGCCTGTTGACTGCAGTAGCCAAACTCAAGTTTTTGTCAGGCATTTTCAAGTGACCTCTCTGTGCTGCCTAATTGCTCAGCTGCTGATATTATATACCAGCAAAGCTGTACTTAGCAGTGCCCTACAATGCTCATCTCAGTAATTAGAACTCAATCTTTCAGCCATTCTGCATCCCACTACCAGAGACCCAGAAAACTCCTGCTGACACTGAAGCAAGTTAATGAATGCTTAATTAGCCATACCCATCCTGCCACCACCCCATACCCACAGAAGTCTTGTCTAACTCCCTAAATGGGGACTCCTCATACAGAAATCTTTGCAGTTGGACCAAGGCAACTGAAATCTGGACTGAAAAATGGCTCAATGCATCGCTGCTGGTGAAGCAGTTAACAGGGAAATGATAAAGCCTCTGTTACATCTTTACAATGGGAAATGGGAAAATAAGAGGGGGAAATGCTAGCACCATGGCCTGCCCAAGATCCAAACATCTGCCTGTAAAGTAGAGGATGCTGCTCTTTGATATTCACCTAAAAAATCATCCAGGTGTCACTGTGTTGTTTTAATGCCACCCTGTCATTATCACTGGAAAATGTTTCTTCTCACCTTTTTATTGATAGAGAGGAGTGGGCATATTTTTTATTGGATATGCTCCATGTACACAAATACCCTTCAGGACTCAGGATTAGAAGAAGATGCAATCAGCTCATATGTAGGGAGTGCCGACTCAGCAAGGCATCATGAGTATAGCATGGCTCAGGCTGCCTCAGTTTCCATCTATGGTCAAGAGGCCTCAGCCTGCATAATAAGTTCTAATCTACTTATCTACTCTTATTACCCAGTCCTCTGCAACAACAAAGCCCCATCCTAGTCCAGAAAAAGTGTGCCACGCTCTGAGATTTTGCTCTGGCAATACCAGAGTTTTTAACTAGGGCATGGTCCATACCACCAACATCCAGATGATGCTCACAAAAATTTATAGTTGTATGACTGTAGGAATTAGAATTGAAAAGGACACAAGCATTATATAAAACTTAAAGTCCTTATATTTCAGATGAGGAAAGAAGCCTAAAGAGATCATAAGAATAAAAGCTGATAGAGATGGAAGGGAATTCAAAGGTCATCAAGTTCAAACTCTCATTTCATAGACAAGGAAACTGCTCCCTAGGGAGACTGTTAATATTTACCCAAGGTCACACAGGTAGCAAGTAACAGAGGCAGTATTTTAATTCAGGTCCTCTGACTCCAGAGTCAGGGGTTTTTTTTCATATTGCCCAAAATAGCAAAGCTTAATTTCCAAACCAGGGATTCTGATGCCAGCTCCAGTGGACTTTCTCCAGGAAAACACATCCTTGATTCTACTTTCATTCCTGACACCATAAATCATGAAGGTAAACATGTAGGGAGAATGGTAGCTGCCAATCACGTCCTTTCATGTGGCCACCACCAAACATCCATTCCATTCCCCTTAATATCCTACACCAGGTAGGGTGGACCCAATTACAAGTGATGAGCCTTAATCTAAAGTTACAAAAGCTTTCATGACAACTTCCAATGATCAATCATTTCCTCCATCCATTTCTGATAGAGGTAGATGACTTGCTTTTTCTCTTTTCATTCTAATTTTCCAATAATCCTAACACAACATGGAAACAATGGTGCTCAGCACCACGTCAGCAAGAATGATTGAAAGCAAAAAGATAACAAATGGTGGTGTTTCTTCATCATGACAGCCATGCCTTCAGTAAGCTCCACCCTGTCCCCACTCCCAGCAGTAACCCTAGAGTGTCCTGAGTCACTACCATGACTGATGAACTCCACAATTTAATTGAATGTACTTTTTTTGGCACTTGCCCCCAAGAAAAAAAAGTGCTAGTTACAGGTTTTTTTTAATCTAAAATTTATTCATAATTCAAGACATAGTCTTTATAAATCAATTTTTACTCAACTACTCTAATGTCTAACCCACAATGATCTTAGCATGATAGATTTGGAATTAGAAGGTGCCCCTGAGACCAATTACCCCATTTTACAGAAAAGAAAACTAAGGAACTAAGAGATTAAGTGACTAGCCCAAGGTTAAGCAACCAGTAAATTACTAACGCAGGATTAGCACTAGGTCTTTCTAATTTCTTCACCTCTTAAATTATACATACTCCCTACTGGTATCATTATTTGGGGGGGAGGGGTATTCATTCACTGTACCACTTTACATGGTTATTTAACTATAAAAGAGGGTCTTATCTCTGTAGTCACATTATTCATTCCTCACGCCAAGGAGTATCTTATAAAGTTAGGAGTTACGGGGAGAATATCAGAGGTAAGGAACTGGGCTACTGGTGTATAGGAAAGGGTATGTGATGAATTTTAGGTAAGTGTGTCCCAAAGTGCATAGAATATACAAATTGTAATGATATGTACATGTGTGAATCTTTGGGCTTTCCCATAGTAGGACCACAATTCTTCACAACAAAGAGTAATACTGGACTTATAAGTAAAAGAAAGTTGAAAACCACTGTGGAGTCTTTTCTTGGAAGTAGTATAACAGAGGATAATGAACACAGGTTTTGAAGTCAGAGACCTTGGGTCAACCAACAATTCAACCCTTGCCCTGATGTTTTCTTCCTCTGACTTCTCATCGTTACCAATATTCCCAATCCTATCTGTAATGAGAATCTGAAGATCTTTTCTGCCTCTAGACCCTTTGATAGGCTTAAGTGGCTCTGAGAATGTTCCCTGATTTGAAAGTATACTCTACCCCCTAATAGGCTGAATGTGGTCATGTGGAGCCTGTGGCTAGAGGCCTGTTTTTTGGGAATGGCCACACATTGTTACTTTGTAATTGGGCAATGGGTCAAGAGGGCTGTGACATTCTCTGACCCAGGAGAAGCCTATAGATACGCCCTGACGTGAGGCTTTGCTTTGGGGTTCACTTTGAGAAGAGTTGTGTGATTTGGCCAGATGAGACTCTGGGAAGCTGTTGAGCCCCCCAGCTTTGAAAAACCCAGACGTTGATGCTTCCATCTCTGGTAACTTGAATAGGTAATGGATGTGATGGTCAGATGGTTG
>CM053600.1:190704059-190727533 GCA_028646575.1 Pseudocheirus occidentalis
TCTGGAGTTCAGGGTGCTGACTTTTTCCCCTGAACTAGGTAAATGATATGTTTGTTTGATTAAAGAAAGATTGTTAACCCATGTTGAGTTGCTTTCCTTTAGAAAAGCAGATCTAAGAACCTGTGCTAGCAGCTGCCCTAGGCGTGCTGGGGTGCTTGCTGATACACCAGCCCTTGCCAATGATCCTCTGCCTACTCCTTTAATTTTGCTCTTCAGAACACCTCCTCCACTACTAAATTCCTCTTCATTCTCCATCTCTTTGGCCTCCTCATATTATCTAGAATATCACTTTTTTGGGGGATCAGACATTTTCTGTCCTTTCAAATACTGGCTGCTCCTTTTCTATTCATTCCACATCAGGATGAGAGGTGGCATATACCTTTCTACCACTGTCATTTTGTACTAATGCAAATTTAGAGCTGGAATGGTCCAAAAAGGTGATCTAGAATATTACACACATCCCCATTTAATTATCTCAATAAATGCAGAAAAAAGTTTTCGACAAAATAGAGCATCCATTTGTATTAAAAAAAAAACACCTCTAGAAAGCATATGAATAAATGGAGTTTTCCTTAAAATGATAAGTAGCATCTATCAGCAAACATTATATGTAATGAGAATTAGCTAGAAGAAATAAGACTAGAAGTGAAACAAGGTTACACAGTTATCTATTATCACCATTACTATTCAATATTGCACTAGAAATGTTAGCTTTAACCATAAGAGAAGAAAAAGAAATTGAATTAGAATAGGAATTAGAATAGGCAATGAGGAAACAAAACTATCATTTTGCTGATGATATGATGGTGTGCTTAGAGAATCAAATAAAAAACTGCTTGAAATAATTAACAATGTTTGCAAAGTTGCAGGATATAAGATACACCCACATGTACCATCAGCATTTCTTTACGTGACCAACAAAGCCCAGCAGTAGGAGATAGAAAAAGAAATTCTCTTTAAAATAATTTTAAATAATATAAAATACTTGAGAGTCTATATAACAAGACAAACACGGGAATTATATGGAACAATTACAAAACATTTTTCACACTATTTCCCCTGTTTAACAGATCATAGGACCATAGACAAAGTTGAAAGGGAACTTAAAAGTCTTGGATTCCAATCTTCTTATTTTACAGATGAGAGAGCCTAGACCCAGTGAGCTTAAGTGACTTCCTATGGTTACACAAGTAATAAACAGAATTGGAAGGATTCAAATCAATGTTCTCTCATTGAAAAAGCAACCTCCTTCTCTACTACAACATAGTCCCAGGCTTTTGCTCAGCTGCCATCAATCAAGAAGCTATTCTTTGAAATTAATGACATCTGATGTCTATATCCTTCCAATTCATGACCTTCATACTCTTTCTTCCTTTCCCATGTCTGTGACACTTCCTTTCCCCTCCTTCCCATGTCATTCTTCTTAGAGGCTCCAGTATCTACATGGCTTCAGGATCCATAGTAGCCACATTGTAGCCCAGGGTAATCGCAGTTGCTTGAACTATTCAACTCAAGACTTACATGCCCACTCTTCAGTGACCCATTACTCAAAACCTTGAGTTTTGCTTCAAAAAGCTTGACTTTTGAAATCCCCTCTCTAGCTAAAACCCCCTCTCTCTTTACATTCTCTCCTATCCACTTCCTCCTTCCATGTCCATTCTTTGTGATATGGAATCTTGGTTTTCTTTTTATTCTTTCTAGTTTATCATCCCTAGTCTCCTCTAACTTCCTTCTGTGCCCTGCTACGATCCCCAGTGTCAACCATTTTCCTTCTACATCTTTTAACTTTGCTTTACCATACCAGGTCCAATAACCACTGACCCTTGATATCTCCAGCAATCTGCCCATGTCACCATTGATCCCAAGCTTTTGAGAATAGGACCATAGATTTCGAGTTTGAAGGCACCTTTGAGATCATCTTTCTAAGCCATCCCCCTCATTTTGCACATGAGGACACAGAAGGCCATGGTGGTAAAGTAACTACCTCAAGACACATAGGTTAGTAAGTTATAGAGCCAGAATAGGAATCCAAGGTCCTCTGTGCTGGACCCAGGACCATTTTCATTGTGCCATTTTTCTTCTACTAGAGAAAGCTACAAAATTATGCTGACAAACGGGTGTTATCTAACTACATGTGGTCTCTCACTGACACAAAGCAAACCTTTCTTTGTCTCTTACTGATGCTCCTCCACAGGGTCTGTTCCAAGCCTTCTCTTCTTGTCTCCAATTTCTCAATCTCAGCAAATAATTTTGTTTCCTAATTTAAAAAGAAGCTTGAGGCTGACATCTGATCTGATAGGAATTCTTTCCATTACCTCAAACCAGTCTATTTCTTCTTCCATCTTCCCTTCTAAAAAAAAAAAAGGAAGATACCCTCCTGGCCAAGATGAACCACCCCATTTCTACTGACTCCTTTTCCTTGATCTAGAAATGTTCTCAAATAAAAAGAAGCTGGATAAACAAGCAAAGAAAAAGTAATGTTCCCTTCACCTGGTTTCCACATAAAGCTAGCATCCTACATCTCTACAGACAACCAAATTTTAGAACAAGTCAACTGCATTTACTGTCTTCACTCCCTTATCCATGTTGTCTCCTCAACACCTCTTAATCAGGCCCTACTTGCCTCCACTTTCTGAACATCTTATCATCAGATTCAATAGTCCTTATTAATCCTTCTTCCTCTGTAATCCTTTTGACACATTTGACACTCTTGACCATCTCTTTCTTGATACTTTCATCTCCTTTCCCTTCCTTAACACTGCATACTTCACTTGGGACTTTTGTCCCATCTCCTGACTTTTTCGTAATTCATTGTCATCTTCCCACCCTTGAGATTCTCTCTGTTGTCCTCTGCCCTTGTCTTTCCCTATTCCCTATCTCAGTGACCTCTTCTACTCCCATGGAATCAGTTCTGCATCTTTCCAGATATAGTAAACCTATACCCTGGAACAAATATCTCTCCAGATCTTAAGTTTTATATTTGTATATTAAATAAGTCCAAGTAGACATCCTGATGGTACCTCAAACTCAACAGATCTAAAACTGAACTCATCTGTCCCTCTAAAGCTTTCCCAAAAACTTTTTCTATTCTCTTGAGGATTGCAGCATCTTCTCATTCTCCCAAGTTTATAACCTCAGAGTGATCTTTGACTCCTCCTTTTTCCACACCCTCCAAATCTAGTCAGTTGTTAAATTCTGCTTATTCTACTTCCATATATGTTTCCCTTTATCCCCTCCTATCATATCCACAGCAACCACTACAATTCAAGTTACTCATCTCTTCTCAATTACATTCTCTCATAGCCTCTTATCTGGTCTTTCTGGTTCAATTCCTTTCCAAACCATCTTCATACCACTCCCTGAGTAGGCTTCTTAATGCATCATCATTCTTATCCTGTCATTGTTTGATCAAATTATTTCAGTATTACCTATGCAATAAAATATAAGCTCCAAAATCCTGGCATTCAAAGCCCTCCACAATCAACATGTTCAGACTTACCTCATTCTTCTCCCTTTCTCATAGTCAATGTATCTACCTAACAAGAATGTTCTCAGTCATCCTTTATCTTCCTCTCCTCTTCTGTCTCCATGCCTTTAGAATAGTCTCTAGAATCCATTTCCTCTACTGATGCTTCAAAGCTCAACATTCTACTTCAAATCACCCTGACTTCCCCATGTAGAAGTGATCTGTACATGCTCAACTATCTGGAAACACTTTGTGTTTAGTGCACCCACCTCTATATCATTTGACACATACTTCCAGAACAATTATATTGTGAAGTCTTTTGGAGGGATCTGTGTCCTATTTATCTTTGAAGCCCTTCTGCAAAGCAGGTGCTTAATAAATGTTGTTAATTTAATGTAATTTCTTTTACAGCCTCTGCTGCATGTCTAGAGTAGATACCCAATAAGGAGTGACTAAGGATTGTTTCTCAAAATTCCCTTTATTTTTCATTTTAAAAAGCAACTTTAGCCTCGTCCATGTACTACTTGTCCATCATGAGTATACCTTGTACAGGAACAAAGCAACTTCAAATAACATTTCAGGGAAAATGAAAGCAAATCTAATCTGTTAACAAGGTAGAGAGAAGAGGATGAAACTGTGCTTTGGTACACAGGTAGCAAAAGCGGTCAAAGGTGAACAAAACTCTCAATTGTTATAAATTCTGCAAACACGAGTCTCTCATCAAAGAATTCTCTTTTTCCTTTGATCCTAGCACTTTCGTCATGAGTAATTTCGCCTTGTGTCATGGGAAATTTTCTGTGATTCAAAGACAACACTAAACTTTTCAGCAAAGATCACATTAATGTGACTCTGAATGCCTGGAAATCTTATTGATTTCAAAAACGTCTTTGTAGTTCTGACTTAAAGTTTAAAGTACCTGTAGTTTTAAAAAATGGTCCTGGTAACAAGAGGCAAAGAGAAGCCAAAATTCCCAGAACTGGACAAGATGTCATTGTCATTCTAATCCAACACGTAACTGAGAAAGTCTCTACTGTAATAGCAATAATAGTAATAACATAGTGCTTTAAGTTAGCAAAGCATTTTACAAAGATTTCATTGGATTTTCACAGCAAACTCTGAGAGTTAGGTGTTTTATTATTATCTCCACTTTACATGTGAGAAAACTGAGGCAGGCAATAGTTAGGAGATTTGGCCAGGGTCACACAACTAGGAATTAACTAACACTGGATTCGAACTCAGGACCTCCTGACTCCAGACGCAGAGTTCTATCCAGCTGCACAATCTAGCTGCCTCTAACATACCGAATAAGTAGTTCTTTGGCCTGTACTGGAAGACATTCATTGAAAAGAAAACCACTGTCTCCCAAGTATACCCATTTTTTCATGAGTAGAGTTTTGAATACCACCAAGTGTTTTCCTGACATCAAGTCTAAATTTGCCCCTTTGGAAGTTTTGTTTGTTGTCCCTAGAAAGAGTCTAATTCCTCCTCCATTGACAATCTTTCCAATACTTAAAATGATTATGATATCCTTCCTTCTCCAGATTAAATATCCCTAGTCCCTTCAACCTAATTTAAAGCCCTCTCCTCTTTGCTCATGTCTTCCTAAAATATGACACCAAGATTCCCTACTAGGTCATGGTCAGGACCCAGATTAATGATAGAGTTAGAGCATTATAATAATAACAAGAGGAACCACCCTCATTGACCATTTTCCTAGAATCCTCCGGGCAATCCCACCAGACTGATATGTTCTATTTTTGGTAATTGATTAGCCTTTGTAAAGCAATCAGATTGAATCTGTATAAACCACCATATTTCCTGCCTTATTCCTACAATAGTACTAGGTAGAGAAAATTAGTATTATTATCATCAATATGAAATTTAATGGCATTACAATGACATTCATCAGATGCTTTAGAATTTACAATGACCCTATGTAACTCACCATCTTCCTGTCCCATTCCTACAACTTATATCAAGAAAATTAATAATAATAACAATAATGACATTCAATGACATAAAAATTACATTCTTTTGGAGCTTTAAAGTTTACAAAGTACTTTCCTTTCCATATTTAATTTGATCCTCTGCACAGTCCTGAGAGGTAGCTGCTATGTTTATACCCATTGTCCAAATGGTTGTAGAGCTAGTCTCTAAAAGCCATGTCAGCTTCCTTGGGGAAGGTAGAAAAGTTTGGGTGGTTTTCCAAGCCTCTAACTTTATCACATTAACTGAGAATAATTAGTAAGGGTCTGTAAGGAATTGGATTAAAAAACCCCAAACAATTCACACTTCAGCATTTATGCAAATGCGGGTAATTTAAATGTATGAGATGATTAAGAAAGAATCTTCTCTTTAATTCCCCAAGTGTGTGCATGTTCTTTTCTCCTTATGCAAATTTCCCAGATAGTCTACTGTTCCATTCCTTAGTTGGATCTCTACTTGGCTTAAAATGAAACCCTGTAAATATACACAATAGTATCAGAACCTCGCCTACGGCTTCACTCCAGTCTAAGGCAAACACTTGGGGAGAGCAGAGGGGTATCTTAGCCACTTTTGAAGGGTGACAGACATGCTTGCATGATGGGGGGGAAATAGAAATGCAGATATCTATGGAAACTACTCTGGATCATTTGTCACCTCTGATAAATGGAGTGCCTGCGTCTAAACTCTTAAGTGCCTTCCTGCTTTGTGTCCCTGCATCAATTAACATTTAATTTGACTTTTTACAACCTCACTTATCACTATTTTTTCATGCCTGTGAAGCTAACAAATGTTAGCTTTTCAAAGCTGACAGTTTATGATTACTTATAACCAACACAATTTCAGAGCAATGTAATAAGAGATTAATGGACCACAGGGAAGATCCTGCAATAGGGCTTGCTATAAAAAGCTGTAAACGACAACCCTGTCCAAAGCTTCCCCCAAATAAATGCATTTGAGGAGCATCGGAATCAACAGACAAGCAGCACAACTCCAATTCGATGGTCCCAGAACGCAGCTAATTGTCCTCTCCAGGAGGGATGTCAGGCATGTGTCCATAAAACCCCTTTGCCCTAAATAAAGTTGCCACTGGGATTATCTACTGTCTTCAAGTGCAATTAAAGACAAGACTAAGAAGTGTTTGCTCAAACACCATTAAAAAGGCAATTGTTTTAGATTCCTATTAATCAAAAATAATTTCCCCAGGTTGCCATAAGAGAGAGCAATGTATTTTTTCAAATGAAAAGGATAGAATTGTGGGACAGGATGAGTTAGTGTTTATGCAAACAGAAGTAGTGAGGGAAACTGGCAAACAATGGACAAAGTGCTTGCTCTGGAATGAAAGGATTCTGGTGGCTAAGGGTTCAAATCCCACATAGGCCATTTACTGCCTATATGGCCTCACTTAATCTTCTTGGGATTCACTTTCCTCACCTATAAAATGAGGGGTTTGGACGGAATGGCCACCCAAGACTCTTCTAGCTCCAAATCTCGCTACTGTGACAAGAGTTATGGTCTTAAAGCCAGGAAAGCCTGGGTTCAAGTGCTGCCTTTGCTACCTACTGGTGTGACCCCAGCTAAGTCAATCTCTTGATGGCCCCGGTGACTGTGAAAAGCTATTGATTGCTGAGCAGCGACTCACCTCCAGTCATGGAAGGAGCTGCCTCACTAGGCTCTATCAACCAAATGAATAAAATCCCATCTTCTACAGGAAGCCTTTCCCCACTCTCTTGATTCTACTGTCTTCCCTCTCTTAATTATTTCCTGGTTTGTTTGTTAGTTTTTGCTATATAGTCTGTGCATGTTTGTTTCCGTGTTGCCTCCCCATTAGATTGTAAGCTTCTTGAGGACAGGGACAGTCTTTTGCCTTTCTATGAATCCCCAGTGCTGGTGGTTCACAAATGGTTATTCACTAACTGACATAGCTTTATTGAGTGATTGACATAGATTCAGAATAAAAGACAAACAATAAAATATGTGGCACCGATTCCACTTACCCAACAGAATGAGAGTGGGACATAGTTTGGGCACAATTGGAAGGGATCATTTAGCTGCTGTTTAACAAGTTATCCCAGAGTAATAGTTTTCTTCTCTTGAAAGGATTCGATCATACATTTCTTCTCTTCATTGTGCTGCAATCCTAATTAAATCCTGATTATAGGATTATAGAGCTAGAGGAAAACTCAGAGGCCTCTGAGTCCACATGAAAGAGCTGAGGCCCAAGGGCACACATAGGGTCAGAGGTCAAGTTCTGGAAGGGATCTCAGAAGCCACTGAATCCAACCTCCTCATTTTACAGAGGTTAAGAAACTTGCCCAAAGTCACATGGGTAATAAGCAACCAAGGTGAGATTTGAACTAAGATCATCTGGCTCCGGAAGCAAGGCTCTTCTGATATATTACACAGACATTTATTAAGAGAATACTATATAACAAGCAGCTAGATGGCTCAGTGGATAGAGCACTGGGTCTGGAGTCAGGAAGACCTGAGTATAAATCTGGCTTCTGAAACCTATTAGCTGTATGACCCTGAGCAAGTCACTTAACTTCTGTTTGCTTTAGTCTACTGGAAAAAGAAATGGCAAACCACTTTATTATCTTGACCAAGAAAACCCAATTGACAGTATTGGAGTACTATGGTCCACGGGGTCACAATGGCTAAACAATTTACCAGGCAGTAAATGGAGTTGCGGGGAAAGCATACCTAAGAAATTGAGAATCAAAAGAAAATTTCCACCACTGGATATAGTTACTCTGTCATAGTATTTCTTAAAGTAATGGTCATGAAGTGACATCTAGGCTTTTATAAGGAATTGTGGTAGATGTTCTGCATCATTCTTTCTATTTCCAGGACTCTTCTACAGTTCTTATGGCCTGGCCAGATTCCCAAGAAATACAGGAGGGTAGCTAGAGATTATCCCATTGTGCATTGCTTCTCCAATTCTTTTCTTTCCCTTTTAAATGGGTTTCCATTGGAAAATCAGAAGTTACTAAACCACCATTTAAGAGTTGTGACCATTGTTACTCCTTCATATGAAAGACTATGCTCATTGTCAGCTTGAGTTTGTATTTCAAGCTTTGCCTGATTTGGAATCCTTCCATGAGCTTCAAAAAAGCCTCCCAAATTGGACACCCACTCTCCTTCTGTCCTTTCCAATATGGTAGCAGGACTAGGAGCTCTGTGCTTTGGGGAAAAAATAGAAGTTCAAACGTTCATACTAAGCAAGACGAGGGTGCCATGTGGTTTAGTGGAAATAGGACTACTGTAGGAGACAAGAGACCTTCACATTACTCTTTGCAGCTGCCTAACTGTAAGACCTTAAAGAAGTAGGTGTAGCATATTGGAAAGATCACTAGAGTGGGGGCCAGGAGATGTTAGTTCAAACCTGAGCTTTGTCATTTGCAGTCTTTGTGACCTTGAACAACTTACTTGGCCTTCCAACCTCAGTTTCCTCTTCTGTAAAATGAGATGGTTGAACTAAATGACCTCTAAAGTGTATTCCACTGGACAACCTATAATCTTAGAAAATTAGTTTTACTAGTACCTCAAACCTAAAAAGAAAAAAGTTTGTTGCAAAATAACTACCCTTCACCATCTACAGGGAGTTGAAAGTTTTAAATTGAATTTCAAGAGACTGAGGTTCATATAAGATGTTCATTTTAACATAAAGTGCATAATTCCCAGTGTCCTTTGTTCTCATTTTCTAAAATCCCACTAACATTCCCAGCTTCTGCTGTTGGCCTCAACCAGAAAACATCACATTTACATATTCCTTTATGGACAGAGACCCCCTCTAGAAATGAAAGGCTAGTTAGTGTTGTGCGAATGCAGTCATAAGGGATTGTTGCTTGACTAATAACTTCCAGGGGCTTCCTCTCATCTAGCAGATCAATTACAAACTCCTCAATCTGGAATTCAAGGAACTCCATCAAGTCAAGTCAACAAACTTTCATTAAGTGCTCTCTATGTGTCAGGCTATACAAAGCTCTGGGAGACCAATTAGAAGTCTACTAGCAATTCAGGGGAGATGTAATGAGGCTCTGTTCTGGGATGATACCTGTATCCCAGAAAAAGAGTTATACATACCAGAGATGTTATGAAGATTGACACATGAGAATTTCACAACAAATTAGTGGAACCTTTCCCAGATAGACACCACTATCATCCCAGTCATTCAGATGACCTTGGCATCATTCTTGAGGCGTGATCTCCCTTTTGGACATCTTGTCCTTTCTATCTTCAACACCTATCTTATATGCACCCTTCTTTCCACTCAGACAGCCACCCCCGTAGTATTGGTGAGTACTATTGATTGGCTTGGGGTAAAGGGATGGAGATTACAATCTGGATAGAGAACAGATTTAGGGCTACTAAGGCATGAGTAAAAATGGAGAGATAAAATATTATCATCAGATAAAGGAATTTTGACATTCATGAACATTCAAATAGAATACTTGTGGATGATGGTAAGATTAAGGTATAGTTCAGAAGAAATGGAGGACTAGGTCATTGGAACTGTAGAATGAGGACTTAGAAATCAAGATGTTTGAGAGAACATCAATATGCAGGCTAAAAATGTCTTAGTCTAAGGCCAAACCATGGGTGGAGAGGAAGACTGTGAGCCTGGCCCTTAACTCATCGAGAAAAAAAGAATTTCCTGGACTTCAAAAGATAATGGCCACCGGGACCTGAATTGGATAATAAACTTCAATAATATGAACTTCAAAGGGAAAGTCACTAAGTGATAGAGATAGAAGGAGAGTCTGAAAATGACAATGGAGAGGAAGGAACAATTCCAATTCCCTCACTCCAATCAGTGAGCTAGAGAATGTGAGAGAAAAGACAACCAGTGTTGGAAAAGATGACCAAGGATGCAATGTTGTTTGGAAGGAACCAGGTGAGATGAGTGTCAAAAGACGAAAGTAGTGAGATAGATTCAGGATGGAAGAAAGTTTGTGAATAATGCAGAAGTCATCCCAAAGGGCACGGTGAAAGGGGTTGGCAGATCAAGAAGAGCTCACTCAGATATACTTTCCAAGTTCCTTCCTCTCAATAACCCTTTGAGGTATGCAGCACACTTATTAACATTCCCATTGGGAATATGAGGAAATAAGTAGAAAATAAATTGGCTATGGCTACCCAGCTACCAAGTATCTGAGGTAGGATTTGAAACCAGATCTTACTCCAGCTCTGGAACTCTATATGCCTCAATATGCCTTTCATGTAAAACCAATAAATAAAATGGCCCAAATGATGTTAAACTTTTCTTTTTTAAAGTTCCACAGTATATTAAATGGGCATCCCAAAAGCAATCATTTAACGATGTAGTTTCATTTCTGGACTAATGTGGATTCGTAATTTCTTATTTTAATCTGGGGCCCTGGGAAGGGTCATAGTTTTACTTATGCCAACCTTAGGTTTTTAATTTTAAAAAAACAGACTTACACTAACATAGAATATCAAGGGGGAAGAATAATAATGGTCAGAGGGGCCAAGTCACCAAGTAAACTGCTTGAGGGACAAAACCATAAACACACAAGGGTTAGGTGGGTGGAAGCGATGTACCTGGCACAAAGGAAATGGGCCAGAGGAACAGAGGACGTTCAGATCAACCAGGGATAGTGTTCCCACTCATCCAGCTACAGGATCCTGACCTTCTTGAAAGACAAAGGAGCCCTTTGACCTACCTGGTGTCCTACCTGCCCTACCTACAAGAGCTAATTGGTGACCAGCTCACCAGGATGACTATAACATACTACAGAGAAATACTACAAAGAAACAACAACTATTTAGTAGGAAAGGCACTCCCACCCTGGCCTATCGTTTTCCTTTGGCTTACCTAATGCTTCTAGGAGGTGAAGGGATACAGTGTTCTTCACAACCTTCTGTCTACTTGGCCCCTCCTTGGTTATAGCTACCCAGATGAAACCACTGACAGTCATGGGACGACCAGGAATTGCTACTTGGCACCAGGAGGAGTGCCAACCTGCAGGCCCAGCTTCCAAGCACTTAGTGAGGAATATGAGCATGCCTGGGTGCTTCTATTGGTGCAGTATCTTAAGGGTGATCTGGACATAGCTAGGTGTATTAGGGTCACTAATTTCTCAGGTAGGGTCCTATGACTGCTCTTAGGCCCCTTCCCTTCCCAGGACCCCCAGATTAAGACCCGAATCCAATCCTCCTATCACCAAAGCAGGCACTTTTTGTACAATCCCATGATTCCTCTTTGATTGTCAAAGGCCCTCCTAAAAGGCAGTGCCCAGAACTGAATGCAAGATGCCACATGTAGTCTAATTGAGACAAATAAAAGCTGAACCATCCATCATCTCTCTCATTCTGAATCCAATGTCTGTCAATGCAGTTGGAGGTTTATAGCCTGAAATGATGGAAGAAAAATCAAGTCAATTTAATCCTCTAGAAAAATTACCACAGATCAATGGTGTTACATTTAGTTTGCAGCTCAAAGCAATTTAGAAACATTACTTAATCTATCTTAATACCACTGCCTTGTGGGAGGGAGAGAGGGCATCATTTCCTCTTTCACACAATAGGCAACTCAGGCAAAAATTGAGTCTCTGATTAGGAGATCGCTCAATAACTCACTCCATTGCGAATCTGGAAGTTCAATGTTCAAGAGCCTCCTCTCTACAAATATTCATCTCTAACTTTGTGGCTAACTAAAAGGCAAGTCAGGTCCAATATCGGTCAAAAGACCAAATGAGCAGATGCATTTCCCTTCCTTCCATGCAGAGGTGAGCACCTTTGACTACATATTCCATCAGATATGCTGAGAGCTTTGCTAAACTTTCTTTTTATTTCTTTTTCTCCCCTTTGGTACATGGGATGGCTGAGGGGAGAAGAATACATTCAGACACAAAAAATGAATTTAAAAACAAGAGATATTAATAAAAAATTATTTTAAGGGAATCAGCAAAGTTTCATGCTTCATGACTCCTTCACCACAACCCTTAGCCTCAGGGGATACCTAATGAATAAGATGATAAGGTAATGCTGTCTTTCCAACGTCTAATTATTACTCTCATGTGCAATGATTGCCAGCCAAGGGATCAATTAATGCCATCCTGCATCAACAATCTTTTCCCAAAGTTTTGACCAAAATAAGGAAGAGAACAAATCTAGATGAACAAATCTAGAGCCTTCCATGTCTAACGTTACGGCCTACTGACTTGAAAGTCCTCAGTCACTCAAGGCCTTCCCTTGATGACTCTCCCATCTCATCTAACAATATTATTATAGCATCAGTCATCATGAGGCACAAAAGACTAATAAACAGGTCTAGCATCAAGACTACCTGTAATCAAACCCCACCCCGGGAACATACTGACCTGTGGACCTATGGTAAGTCACTTAATGTATCAGTGCCCCATTGATAAGAAGAAAATCCTCCTGTACAGGAAGATATTTATAGCAGTGCTTTTGCGATAGCAAAGAACTGAAAACAAAGTAGACAACCATCCATTCCAAAGTAGACAGCCATTTGGAGAATGACCAAATAAATTGCAGTACATGAATGCAAAAGAATACTAGTGTACTTAAGAAATATGATGAATAAATAAAAGGACGGGAAGGTCCACATGATCACATCTCGAGTGAAGCAGAGAAGATGGGATACACAAGGGAGAAGGAAGACAGAGAGGAACAGACATTTCTATAGGCCCACTGTGTGCCAAGCCCTGTGCTAAGTACTTCAAAACATCATTTCATTTGCATCCTCACAAGTCTCTTATATAGATCCTGTTATCACTACCATTTTACGCTTGACAAAAGTAAGGGAGGTAGGGGCTGCTGAGTGATTTATCACCAGGTCACACAACTAGAGAGCATTTGAACTTGGGTCTTGAAGACTCCATCCACCATACCACAAAACAATTAAAAAGTGAATGCTGCAAAATGACAAAGACTAACCATGGCTCCCAAAGAAGAGGTAGGAGAAGATACACCAGACCTTTGCTGAGGAAGGAAGCCCACTCAGTTCTGCTTCTTTGCACATCTTTTCACGCTTCTTTGATATGTTGATCAGTTTTGCTGACCTTTTTCTATTTTTTCCTCTTAAAAAAAGCTGTTTGTTATGTAGGATGTCTCTCTGGGAAGGGGAAGAGGGGAGATAGTTTAAAAATTCTGATGATATAAAAAAAGCAAAAGAAATCAATAAAAATTATTTTAAAATAAATCAATGCTCCAGAAAACTCTAAGATTATGTACCAAAATAGTTGCTGATTTGCATAGGTGAAAGGAGTTTCTTCACTGAAAGTCACCTACACCAATGAAATCAGATCCAAAACAAAACAGAAAAAACAAAAGTCATGAGATCAGAAATGTCTTAAGCATAACAAAATATTGATTTTTTTTATTGTTGAATAGACCATCATACAACTTTTTGACAGTGTGGTACAGTGGTTAGAATGTCATACTTAGAGTCCAGAAGACTTGGGTTAAAAGCTCACCACTGACACTTAATAGCTATATGGCCATGGGCAGGTCAATTAACCTACAGGAAACTCAGTTTCCTCATCTATGAAATGGAGATAATAATGCATGCTATATTTATGTCTGAGGGTTGTTGTAAGGTTTAGGTGGTATAATGGATGTAACAGACTGTGAAAACTTTAGAATGTAAGTTCTTGGGAGCCCTGCATTGTGGTAATTACTTGAAATAGGCAGGAAAAAAAAACACCAAATAAATGCCCAGAAGGGACTGTCCTTGGATAAAGACAAGACAGAATGGTGTAGCAGAAAGAACATGAAGACAAGAGTCAGAAGGCCTAGGTTCAAATATGGATCCAACACTACACGAGTGATGATAGGCAAGTGTTTGGAGAGACACTTACCTCTGTCATTGAGGAAAAAGAAAGATGCTCACAGCAAAGTCATTGTAAGACAGCTTCTGGGTAAAACTTAAACCAGTCTCTGCAACCCAAAAGGCATTTATTAAGCATCTGCAGTTTGTAAGCCACTGTTTGATGCTGGGAATACAACGACAAAGGAAAGGCATCCCCTGCTTCCAAAAATCTTGTAAGCTACCGGTCAGAATCAATATGGGCACAGTATATCCATGATAATTGAGGAGGAAGGAGGGAACACAAGGAATTGTATAGTTAAAGGAAAGATTCCCATGGAAAGTGGAACATTATGTAAACTTTGAGGAAAGGAAGGGATATTAAGAGGTAAAGTGAGGAAGCCATTCATTTCAGTCATTGGGCACAGCCTGTGCAAAGACATGGAGGTGGGAGATGGAAGTATGCATTTACAGGACATCAAATAGCCTGATTTGGCTAGAATATATAATGCATGAAGGATAATAGTTTGCAATAAATCTGAAAACTTAGTTGAAACGACTTTGAAATGAGGAGTTGAGGAGTTCATATTTTAGACATATGAGGAAATCATGGAAGGTCCCTAAGCAGGAAAGATTGGAACTTGGAATCCATTTAAGAAATCATGGTAATATTCAAGGCAAGAAAGGTGAAGGACCTAAACTAAGTCTGAATATCAATTATTTCTGCCCACTGCCAAAACGGAAGGTGAAAACCTGGTCTGAGTAGTCTACTCTCCAATATCCATTTATCTTCTGCTCTGTGTTGGAGCAAGGATCTGGAGGGACTGAAAGGCACTCATCCTCTCGTATGCCCAAGAAGGGTATGTAAAAAAAAAAGTTATCCATCTTGTCAAAAAGGGCAATTCTGTGTGGGAAATCGGGGTAATGCCTCTGCCCTCATTGTGCCTGTGGAAGACTCCCAGAAGTCAGGGAACATTTTGATGCATGCCATTATAAGAAGAAACTCAAAAATAAAGATCTTTTTAAGATACCAACATCTTTTCTTATTGCTTTCATTCCCTTGTGGAATTACAAAACAGACGGTTCAGTTTAAAATCCTTGAAAGTCCATCCATTTTCAGTAATAGCTCAGAAAATGCCCATAAAACCAGTGATGAATAGGAACCCACCCATATGCTTTATACTATTTTGAAGGCAGTTAGCTTAATTAAGTCTTCTAGGCAGGTTAGAGTCCCACTGTGGAAACTAAATTTAGCTTGAATATCAAATAATTTCAAAATCTATGAGCACATGATTGATGTCTCAGTTCATTTTGACAATCTGAGTGGCATTTGGCCACCATGCTCTTTGGCATGATGAATAATTTTGGAAATGACCTCATTAACTCTTTGGTGCCAACTATTGGCATTTGTAATAGTAACTATCAAGTTGGAGCCTGAAGCCCAAGGTGGAAAAATAATTAGCTTATTAGGCATATTTTATTTCTAATTCTCAACATATTTCACAGTCCAGTTACAGATCACTATTGTGCCCCCAGGCCCTGCCAGAAATACTCAGTTCAACAGAGAAAAATGTTCTCTGCTGAAACTGAATAGGAGTAAGACACTGACCAGAACCAGGCCCTAATACATTTCAGTCTTTTTGATCTAAGCCAGAGATTGGTTTTACTTTCTATACTATCAGATCATAGCAATTCATTCAGAATATAATAAATTTGTTTAATCACCCAAATAAAATCATTATGATAAGGACTAGCAGAAATATAACTAGTCAATTTTGTACCTAGGGCTAGTGACAGCATGCATGAGGGAATAAGCTCATCTGGTGTGTATTGATGGGGGGAAAGAAATTATGAGCTAGAATATCACAAAATCTCTAAATGACCACAGGCTGAGATATATGGATTCAACCCCTGCCAGATGTGGAGAAGGCAAGAGAAGAAGCATTTCTTGAAATAGATGTAATGTCAAGCAAAGACAACTTCCAAGGTTCGGATTACCAGCATAGCAAACCCCATTTATTCAGCAAACATTCACAGAACAGGGAAAATCAAAATACAGTATAACTCATACATTTCACAATTAAGTTCTTCATTCAGTCCAGGTACTACTCCACCCCTAGGGTACATACTTTTAGTCAAAGTCTCTTCTCAAGTGGAGAGAGTTCTTCTCAAATGGAGATCAGTTTCCAATCATCACAAAAAGGCCAAAGGTTTCCCACCCCTGGACTCAAAGTAATTCCAATACCATCCATTAACACTAAGCACTTTCTCAAAAGGGAGCAGGAGAACACAAAAGGCCATCTACCCTTAAACCATAACAAGATCAAGAAAACATCTCAGCATTGAAAAGCCAAGGAAATGCTCTTCTTTCATCTTCATTCCAGGCAGGCTCTCAGCAATCTCAGTTCCTGGGGAGACAAGGCTCAACAAAGCCATAGCCAGTGTCCTCATCAAGTCACTTTCTGCCTGTAGAACAGTCCCAGAACTCCTGAAAGTATCAGCAAGGCCCCCTTCCAGGGGGATATACAAGGACATTCCAGGACATACAAGAAGAAAGTCCTTCTTCAGGGCTTCTGCACCAACAGCCAGGTTCCAGGACCTCTACAACAGCAGCACTGTCCACCATCAGGTGAATCTGGAAAAACAACATCAAAACAGACAGACAAAATACTGGCATCACAGCCATGCCTCCTCAGTTCTCAGCAGCTCCAGGTGGCAGTCCTCAAAAGTCCTGGGCAGCTCCAATGGGCTCTTCACAGTCTCTCTCAGCAACTCAGGCTCAATGACACTGGATACTGCTCTCCCCAAAAGTACCTCTTCTTCTGGTCTTCTCTGGGATTGAACCTTCCTTTCTATTCATGGCTCCTCCCAGGTCAGCCCCCTCTCTTCACATCAACATGTCCTTCCCACAAGCGGGATTCACAAGCTCTGGGTCTTAACACTCAACCCAAAAGCCAAGTCAATTCAGGGGCATCTCCAAATTCCATTACCACTACAATAGAGTGGTTGTACACTGTAAATTTCCCAACCTAAGGCAAAACTCCAATGGCCCTGACCTAGGTAGAGCTCAGACAATGTTCATATGCTCTGATAATTTGCAAGAACAGAACAAAGGGTTCTTTTTTTCTGAATGACTGGGTCTCCCTATCATACCCAGGCTGGTAGTGTAGTAGCCACTCAGAGGCCCAGTCCCAATACTGATCAGCGTAGAAGTTTTAGCCAGTTCTGTTTTTCTCTTAGTTGGTTTGCTCCTTCTTATGTAACCATATTGGTATCAAACTTAGTACAGACACACAATTGTCTGTACTCCCAAAGTTGAGATTTCTACCAACCCCCATCTCCTCCAAGGGCAGAAATTACACTCATATACCAACAAATCTATCATAAACATTTCTTAACATTGATTTTTTTTCTTCCCAGAGAATCAATTTCCAGAAGAAAAGGGGAGAGAGGTGGAAGGGGAAGGGAAAAAACAGAGAGCAATGGAGGTGGAGGAGGAGAAGAGGGCAGTTATGAGGGGAAGGAAAGAAAGGAGAAAGGGGGGAATGGATTTAAATGAAATTTTAGGCTTAAATTGAAAGATGCAGCAGTACATTTTGTCTGTATAAGAACTGTGCTAGCTCCTAGTTTCTTAAAGGCTTAGCTCTGAGAGTCTTATGATTATCTCAATTCATTTACCATCATTCGTTCTTTCAGGTAACAAGCAATTTTCCCTATTTTGAAGAGCTCAAACTGAGGTATAATGTTTAAGTGATTGATTCAATTTACCAAATAATTCTCAAATTTCATCTTCTCCCAGTGATTCTACAGGGTTGTGAATCGAAAGATAGAGAAAGAGAAAGAGAGAGAGACTGAGAGACAGAGAGAGAAAGAGACAGAGACAGAGAGAGAAAGAGACAGAGAGAGAGACAGAGAGAGAAAAAGACAGAGAGAGACAGAGAAACAGAGAGAGAAAGAGACAGAGACAGAAAGAGAGAGAGAGAAAGAGACAGAGACAGAGAAAGAGACAGAGACAGAGAGAAAGAGACAGAGACAGAGAGAGAAAGAGACAGAGACAGAGAGAGAAAGAGAGAGAGAAAGAGACAGAGACAGAGAGAGAAAGAGACAGAGACAGAGAAAGAGACAGAGAGAGACAGAGAGAGAAAGAGACAGAGACAGAGAGAAAGAGAGAGAGAAAGAGACAGAGACAGAGAGAGAAAGAGACAGAGAAAGAGACAGAGAGAGACAGAGAGAGAAAGAGACAGAGAAACAGAGAGAGACAGAGACACAGAGAGACAGAGACACAGAGAGATAGAGAGAGAATGAGAATCTCAGGAGGCTTAAAGTTACAAGTAACCCTAAGAGTTACAGTAAGACATGTGGTAGAAAGATTCTGCCTATTAGACCAAACCTGGAGTACAGAGTTGAATTCTATGCACAACATTTTAAGGAGGACAATGTCAAGCTAGAATGTGTGGATAAGAATTCCAATGGAATTTTGAAGGGTCTCAAAATCACACCGTATGAGGGTCAGTTAAATATCCTAGCAAGTCTTATCCTCTAGAAGATATAAGAGGAATGTAATACTGTATCTAAGCACTTGCAGGGCTGTCACTTGGAAGGAGTGTTACACCTGTAGTTTCTGGTCTAAGAGAGTAGAACCAGGAATAGGGAATAGAAATTACAAAGACAAACAGCTTCCTAATGAGAAAAGCTCTCCAAAGGTGGAATGGGTTGCTTTGGGAGGAGTGAGTCAATCTTCACTAGAAATCTATAAGCAAAGGATGAGAATCATTGTCAGCTCTGTTGTAAAAGAGAATCTTTTTCAGGTGTGGGTTGGCTTAGCTGACCTCTGAAGTCCCTTCCAACTGACTGACTGATTCTGGTGGGAGTTAGTAGGCAGCAATACATCACCAGTAGTAACTTTATGTGAAAAATGACTTAAAATGCCTTTGAAGATAGGTATGACTGTAAAAAGAGGTTGGTTAGTCTTGTAACAAGAATGAACTACAAGACATCTGACCCAGGGAGTACTGGTCACCCAGATATATATTTTTTAAAAAGATCAAAGAAAGGTCTCTTATGTATCATGTCTCCCTTCTGGAAAATTTATGGATATTCAATTCAACAAAAATGTAAGAACTTAGGACAAGGCGTTTTGGTAGGTCCCAGGCTACAGAGGCAAAAATGAAATTGCTCCCCTTGCTACCCACCTTTCCTTAAAGAATTTGGCTTTTGTCCTTTGTTCTCGAAAGGGACCAAAATGACATCACTATGTTGGGGTCAAGGTAGAGTCTGCCCATTTGATGATCAAACCAATATGAGCTCATAAGGCAGGGAACATGTGGAGTGGAGATGTCTTTAAATTTACACATCTCATGTTTCTTTTGAACTGCTTTGCTCTTAGAACACTGTTATTTCTTTAATAAGGGCAGTCCTTTGCCAATGCCTCCCATGTCACATAATCCATTTCAAAGTTCTACTTCCAGGAAAATCACACTTAATGAGAAAGTACAGAAGCATCTAGTGGGCATCATTAGAGATAGTAATCACACTGATATAATCAGGGAAATAATAAAATATAAATCCATTTCCTTTCTCACCCCCCAAATAGCCCTGGATCATATTAAACCACAGGCTTTAAGACCTGAAGTGACCTTAGAGGTCATCTGACCCAATTCTCTTATTTAACTTTTTGCAAAACCTATTAGAATGCTTAATGGCTTAGTGGCTTCTTATTATCTTCTTGTTAAAATACAAAATCCTAGGTCTGGCACCATCCACAGTCTACATCTCACTCACCTTCCCCTTCTTCATGTTACTCTCCTTCAGACACTCTCTATTCCTTTAAAACTAGCCTGTTAGCTTTCTACCGTGACGGACATTCCCTATCTGACAGCCATGCCTGTTCACAGCAGTCCCCCATATCTGTGATGCATGCTCTCCTGCCTCTCTTAACTTGGACATCTTGGAATCCTTAACTCTTTCAAAGCATGAGTCAGGGGCCACCTGACTCTCCTGATCACCTCCCTCCAGGTGGTCCCCAGTATACTTTCTCTGTCTCTGTCTCTGATTCTGTCTTTCTCTGTGTTTGTCTCTTGCCTCTTTGTGTGTGTGTGCCTCTGCCTCTCTGTCCCTCTAACTTTGCATTCCATATGTGTTCTTCTCTCTCTCTCTCTCTGTATATATATATACATATATGTATATATGTATGTATACATGTGTGTGTGTGTATCTTCCAATAGAATGCAAACTCCTTAAGGGAATGGCTAATTTCCTTTCTGTCTTCATATCCCCATAATCTAGCATTGAGTCATGTATACATTAGATACCTAATAAATGCTTATTCAATTCCTTGAACACTGTACTTGAAACTAAAACACAAAAACAGCATAAATATAAATACCCAAATATCATCTCTGGTAGAGAGATTAACTGGTGTGTGGACAAGGCCTGGAGCATGTGACTATTTAAGATTTTTTCATTGAATAGCATAAATTGGAGCAAGGTCTGCAGAGATGTAGAAAGAGCTTCCTTAGTCAAGTCACAGATTATAATGACAATGTTAACAATGGGATTCTTTTTGGGTAGTTCTAATTGTTTAACATGATATTAAAAGTCAAGAGAGGAGTTGAAAAGGCATGCCTTTGATCATACTGCTAACAGGGCTTGGAGTAAAGATAAACCCAGTTGGTCCTAACTCCAGTCCAATATCCCATCCACTCCACTCCACTCCACTAAACCAGCATTTTGGCAGCATCTACAAGACTCTATACCATCCACTGAGGAAACAAACAAATGAAAACATGGAAAACAGCCCCTGACTTCAATGAGCATTCATCCTAATGAGGGAAAGAGTATTTAAACTGATACATTCATATACATGTACCTATGTTACATGATATATATGTGCACATATATGTGCATATAATATGTGTGTGTGTGATGTATAATATGATTTGAGAAGTGGTGGGAGCGGCTAACAACGAGAGGAATCAGGAAAGACTTTCCTCTTGTCAGAGACAAGAGACAGCTTAATTAAGTTGAAAAGAAACTAAGAATTCTAAGAGGCAAAGGTTAGGAGAGAATGAGCTCCCTGTGACTCACCACTCCATAAACTCAAGGCATTCCCTATTAGCTCCAGAATAAAATGCAAATTCTTCTCTGGATTTTAAAGCATTTCACAGCCTGACTCCACCTTGCTTTTTAATCTTGTGTACTTTACTCCCTTCTATGTACATTGTCGTCCATTTTTTAAAAATGGCCACCTAGCTGGTCCTCATACATGGCAGTCCATCTGCCATCTTCATGCCTTTGTACCGGCTCTCCTCATTTCTGAAATGGTAAGGAGAGCCATTGGGAATAGATTGCTAATGCTTTCCAGGATGGATGATAGACTCCATTTGGTTCTGCAATCCTCCTTGTCTCCATCTTGGAATCTAATGACCTTAAGGTTTAACTTACATGCTATCTTTAACAGGACACATTTCTTGATTCTTTCTAGTTACTACTATGTTCACCCCAAAATTACTTTGTATCATTTATATATGTTCCAGTGCTGAAGAAGATGCTGTGGAGTTTTTGGAGCTCAGGCAGATGCAGAAGACACCAAGGTCATCCACTGCATCCCAGACCATCACCAGTCTTCTAGAGTTTTGTCTTGCCACTGGACTTGGATGACTCAGGAAGAGTGAGCCTGACAACTTTGTGCACCCCTCACTTACACCCAATCTACACACAGGTCAAGATATCATCCATGATGTCATTGGTGCTCTTTGAAAATAAAAGAAAAACAATAACAGAGCCTGGCATACAGTAGGCACTTAATAAATGCTTTTTGACTTGATGTTGTGTGTGTGTTGTCTCCTCTGGCTGTGCTGTAAGCTTCTGCTGAAAAGGGACTATTTTCACTTTTGTCTTTGTATTCCCAGGCCCTAGCAAAGTATATTGCACATAGGAAGTGCTTTACCCCTACCTGAAACAAAGACCAAGCAGACCTTGGCAAATTTAACCCTTTTAGTTCCAGAAGTCCCTGCTGAAGTGGCTGGCTATATCAAGAGGGCTTTGGTCATGCCTCACTTTACTCACCAGTCACCTTGGTGACATCCTCCCTCCACTCCAATTATTTGATTGAGGAAACAGAATCAAATGAACACTATCATTTGTCCTGGAAAGCATGATCAATATATTTTCAACGGTATTGTTCATCATTTTGGTGATTTTCTGAAGCCCTGGCCATCATTTGTCTAGTTTCCCCTAATTAAAATGCAAGTTCCTTGAGGGCGAGACTAGCCCTGTCTTTTGTATTTATGTCCCCAGGTCTTAGCACAGTCCTTGGTACATGTCATGAACTTAATAAGTGATCTTCATTCCTTCATGATTTCATTTGTTAATAAATGCTTTTTGATGGATAAATAGATTGATTTATTGAAATGGACTGTTGGGTGAAGAGAATAGAAAATGAAGAGAATGATGGTTCTCAACCTTCCTGATGCCACAACCCTTTAATACTAAGATGTGGGTGTATCTGCATGTGGGCAGACCTGACTGGAGACAGATAGAGGAGCGGTGTCTTGGTTCCTAACACCCTCAGAAATATGTGTTTTCAGATGGTCTTAGGCGACCCCTGTGAAAGGGTCATTTGACCCCCAAAGGGATCACGACCTACAGGCTGAGAACTGCTGGTATAGAGAGTATGTCAGGGGCAACAATGTGATGAAATAAGCATATTGTGCACCTTCCTAAATCCTGTCAATATTTAATATACCCTTTCAGTCATTTTCCTGCATGCAACAACCTGCTATCACACTCCCACCATAGCCACACACACACACACACACACACACAGAGTCATACCACATACACTCATACTCATGCTCACAACACACACAGCACATACAACACACACACACAGTCATACCACATATGCTCATACTCTTGCTCACAACACACACAACTCATACAACACACACACATATACACACACATACTGAAAAACCAGCTTTCCTTTGGACTTGCAGTAATTCCACTGCCTACAAAAGAACAAGAAAAACAAGTGAATGATGATTTAAACCCAGAAAATTCTAAGCACTTTCTAACCTGGACTGCCCCTACGCATGTCTACTTCTACAGTTTTCTGCCTTTGGATAAATAATTGACATTAAAAAGCCACTTTCTATTAAGCAACTTGTGAGGTTTGTAAAGGTTTAACTGAACTTTATGCTTAAGTAGAAAGCAGTGAAGCATTGG
>CM053600.1:190728033-190781967 GCA_028646575.1 Pseudocheirus occidentalis
ACTCTCTTTTCATGATTTTCTCACATCATTCTCATTTCTCTTCCCAATTTTTCCTCCACTTCTCTTATTTGTTTTTAAAGTCCTTTTTCAGTTGATGTATAGCTTCTAGGCATTCTTCAAGTGTCTTGGAAGCATTTGCTGTAGGATTTCTGACTGTGCTGTCTTCCTCCCGTTCCATGCTTTGATCCTTTTTGTCCATAAAAGAAGGATTCTAGAGTTTTATTGTTGTTCTTATTTTGCTTCCTTCTCCTCATGTTGGCCAGTCAATTAATTGGTTAGGTTTCTTTTTAGCTTTGTGGAACTCTGCTTCCAGGGGGGGAAGCTCTGTTCCAAATCACTGGGGTTTTCCCAGCTGCCAGAGCTATTAGGGGGTGTTGCAGCCCCCACCGGCTTTGGCTTGCTGAGATCGCACCCCAGGACCACCACCCTAGACCACAATCTGGATCCAGGCCGCTCAATGCAAGAGCAGTTGGCCCTGATCAATTGACTCAGCCCCTCTGTGGGGTCCACAGGCCAGGGGCTCTGAAGCAGTTCAGTGGGGGCCGCCACTTGTTACATCAGTTCCTGCCCTTCCCCCACCGCTTCCTTGCTCTGGGGGCAGATTGGCCAAACTGCTTTTCCTCCCTCAAATTAAGTTTCAAAGTTCCACTTTCAATGACCTCTAATCCTGGCTTGTTAGATGTGAAGATTCCTCCAGGTGCAACTGATCTTCTCTGAAGTAGACTCACAATGTGGCTTTTGAGGCTGGGCTCCTCCCCACCACCCTGGGGGCCTGGCCCAGGTTTTGGTTTTGGGCTGCGTTGGTCTCCGCTCCCAGACTACTGGCCTGTTGGATGAGCCTCTCTTGCCGAGCTGCCTTTCTCTAGCCCTTGTTTTTCATGCCTTGGTAGATGTGGAGTTGATAGAGATGCAGTAGATCTTCTCTCTTGTAGACTGGTGCAGCTCTGCTTGGCTTCTCCTGATGCCCTGGGGCCTGGCCTGGCCGCATTTCAGTTTCGGGCTGGGCTGGTCTCAGCTCCCAACCTGCTGCGATGAGCCCCTGCTGCCAAGCTGCCTTCAGGAAGATTTCATTGTATTATGAATGCCTAGTTTGACACTCTACACATAGTAACTTCTTAATAATTGAATTGCATTGAATTATTAGTAATTGACCATCTCTATTACATTGCCTGAAATATCTATTTCTTCTATCATGAAATTATAACAAGTCTGATGCCTCTATAACTATTCAAAGATATTCCACTCTGCAGCAAACTGGGTACTGTGTGTGGAACAGAACCCTCAGTGGGCATGCTGCCTAAGTCATTGCTATATTTGGGTGAGATCACATCCAATCCTCAGTCCTTCATCTTCTATATAGAAGACAGTACTGCATCACTAAATGACCAAGGCGCATCTTCTTAGCAGCAATATTCCTCTGGTGATATATCTGTGGGGCTCTGAATCACAGAATGCCATTGTGTGCAAAGAATCAACAATGGAGCATCAGCGCAAGGACAGTATAAAGAAACATGGTCAATGCCAGGAGCCCAGGGCCCATACCAAGCAAGATTGCACAAAAGAAGGTCTGTCTGTTGGTGAGTCAAATGTCCTGGGCAAAACAATGATATGATCCTGAGTAATATAAAGAAAGGCCCTTAGTCACACTGAATGGTCCTGTTACTGAAGATTAACTGAAGGACATGGGCCAGGGTCACATGGAATTGAAAGATGTGGATGGAGAGCAAATCTGTCTCATTAGAGGGAGTGCCTATATTGATAAGTCTACAGATCCAGCCAAGTACCCAAATTACTCAAACAATGGGCAGAAAATGGAAAAATTATTTACTGAACACCTACAGTGTACCCAAAACATGTTGTAAGAGAGGGCTATCAAAGATATTCAAGATCTTTTTGAGGAATAAGTACCACGTGTTCCTCTCTTGTATTCACTAAAGTTAGCCCTTAAGAGACAATGTGTTTCAGCAGAAAGAGCCAGAGGCTAGAGGCTCAAATCCTGAACCTGTCACCTCTTTACCTGAGTGATCTGGGATAAATCACTTAACCTCCATAAGTCTTAGGTCTCTGAGTTACCTTCCGGAACCCCTGAGAGAAACAGAGACAGAGAAAAAGGGACAGACAGAAACAAACAGAAACACAGACAAAAAGAGACACAGACACCTAAATGACTCCTGGGGACAGATTATAAAAGAAGTGCAGAGACATCTGATAATCACAGATCTTGCTAGATCTTAGGGAGGGAGGGCACTTCAAAATAACAAAAGGTTTTGAAGGGAGAATAAAGTATATACCCTACTAAGAATCTGAATTCGGTTTCTAGACATGTAAACATATGTATGATACATATGTAAGTATTGGCACGTGCACATATTCTCCTTTTATATATGGTGTGACCATAATGTAACAAGACCAATCATCTATGGTTGGGGGAAACCAGATCATTACTTGATAGCTATACTTTATATATAAGATATATATATATGATGGTCACTGACCATCTTCCCACTCTGTTCCCCTCACTGGCCACCCTCCCCTCCCAAGAAAAAAGGGTCTGTGCCTGGTTCTTCAACAGACATTTAAAAAACAATCTCTCTCTCTCCTTCTTTCTCTCCCTCCCCCTCCCCCACCTCTCTCTCTCTCTCTCTCTCTCTCTCTCTCTCTCTCTCTCTCTCTCCCCCTCCCTCCCTCCCTCCCTTTTTCTCTCTCTTTCCCTCTTCCCCCCCCCTCCGTTCAATGACATAAATGCTTTAAGCCACCTTAGTTCCTAATCAAGTCAGGTAGCAGCAGCTTTATTTAAGGAAGCCATCCATCTCTTCATCTTTCCTATAATTAAGAATTCTTTGTTATCATTGGCCCTCTATTCTGGTTTTCTCCTGCTTTTATCCACTCTGGAAGTGGGACAATTTCTTCTGAGAAGCAGAATTAAGTTTGAAGGTATTTTCTGTCTCACCCAAGGCAATCATTTTCAGGTAATTAACAGCACTAGTGGTAAACAAACACCTAGCAAAGCTTCTCTAAGAAGCCTCAGGTGGGTCAGCTTCACCAGAGTTTATCAGCTCCAGAACACCTCTTTACTCTCCCTTTTCTTCCTTTAGCTACATCCCAATTATTGCTCCATCACTTCCATGATGCTCCTGAGTCCACAGACTTCCTTAGGAGGAGAGATGAGCTTTGCTTTTGACTCCCATTTAGATCCTACCACCCTAACACAGATTAATGGCAGTAGAAATTTCCAGGCCTCACGAATGCCGGGAAGATCTAATCTGAACCGGTGCTTCCCTAGGAGTCCCCACTATCCAGAGAGGCAGCACTGACTTTGCAAAGATGCTCCTGGCTCTTCAAAGCCAAGATGCGGTACAGCAATTAAAAAGACAAAATCTAGTTAAACGGCTTCTGGCTCCTTAGTCTCATACTCAACCAACAACGGTATCTTGGGCAAATGTCCCCTTTTCTAACCAACCAAGAAAAGTAGGCAAGTCTTGATGAAAGTCACTTAATTTTTCCATTTTCAAGTCCGGGAAATTGTGCACTGTTGCAAAACACAAGTTCTTGCCGAATGTTATTTTCTATTTGGTCAAATATAATTTGCAGCTGTGTATATACAAAGGATAAACAAACTTACCAATTGCTATAGAAAGGCAGAATTTTTCATTTCCTTAAATAAAAGTCATTGAGAATGTGTAAAATCACTAAAAGAAAATGCATTTTGAAGATGCAATTTTCTCTTCTATTCCTGCAATCCTTCCTCACAATGAATCATGTGTCAGCTCCCAGCCAACTCAGAGGCTCTACCTCAAAGAAAAGACATTAGTCTGCTTTCGTGAAACACTGTCCTACAGAGCGAGGAAAGCATCTAATTAGCAAATCTACAGCCCAGAAGTAACTGACAGGGAAAATTATAACCTACAGGAAAACTAGTAATGGCTCAGTGCCTAAGTGGGAGAAATGTAGCTTTTTACCAAAGTGGGAGTGGGGGAATATTTTCCATTCTTTAATGTCATATAAATAATAGATACACAATTATTTCCTTATGGCACTGAATGTTCTGAAATATTATTTCAGCTAGAAGTGTAATTGGAATGACTAGTCCTGCTGCCTGAGTTACATTAAGTATGAATTCATGAGTCTTACAAAGGCAAATCAGGAAACATAAGAATGTGGGCATTGTCATAATGCTTTGGATGGTGTTGATATCAATAAGGCATCTAATATGACCCAGAGCTAAACATTCCATCATTCCTCAATTCTCAATCTTTCAATTAAATTCAACAAACATTTATTAAATGTCTGTTGTGTGCCAGTCACCATGCTGGGTACTAGTAATATACAGAGACAAAAAGGAAGCAGTCTCTGCCACCAAGGAGTTCCTGTTGTCTCGAAGGCACATAATATATCCACAGGTAAATGAATGAAGAATCCCAGAATTGAAGAATTGGAAGGGACCTCAGTGACCATCTGGTGTCACCTATCCTCTCAAGGAATCCCCACTGTAATATATTTGCTAAGCAATCAGCCTCTGTTGGAAGACCTCCAAGGAGAGGGATCCACCGAGTCCAGCCTACCCCACTTTTTGACAGCTTATAACTTTCACTCATTGCTACTGGTTCAGTCCTCTAAGGTCAAAAAGAACATGTTAATAGTAACTTGATTATGTATTTAAAAGGAATAGCAAGTTGCACATAATGAATTGCATTTTCATGTGCACAATCATCTTTTTTATACTATGTTATAGAAATGCTTGTTTTATTCCAAAAATTAGAAATTGAATAAATATTTTTAAAAGAGAATGATAAATTCCTTGTCCACATAAAGCAGTTCTCAGAAACATTTATGGTATATTCCCATTCACCCCCAAGTTTTTTTTCTTCTTCAGGCTAAATATTCCTAGTTCCTTCAAATGAACTGCAAAGAATATGTATTATACAAAGTAATGTCATAAGGCAGAAATAATAACTGTGTGGGGGAGGAACATTAAAGTTCATGTCTAAGAACTGGCACTTTGAATGAAGCTCGGGACTCTGAGAGCCAGAAATGAGGACAAAGTACAATCCAAACATAGGAGATGGAGACATCTGTGCAAGGGAATGGAGACAGAAGGTGGAAAGTCATGTTCAAGGAACACTGTGGTTTGACCACAGTTAAGGGAACCCAGAGAGGAGTAAGTAATGTGGGAGAAGAGATAACAATATGTTGATATATTCATCCATTTCTCTGTCTTTCCTTGCCATTCCCTACATCTCCTATCCATCCTTCAAGGCCCTCCTCACATGCCACTTCTCACATAAGGTCTTCTCTGATGTCTCAGTCAGCATGTAACTCTGGCCCCTCTAAGCCCCCTTAACACTAATCCATCTTTTGCAACTTAACATAATCTATATTTTCTGAAAGTTCTATCTGAATGTGTCTTACCTCTCTTCCTATACTGCCAATTTTCTGAGGGTCTCATCTTTACTCATCTTTCTACCTACCATAGAATCAAGCACAGTTACTATGTAAATAACATGCATAATAGCACCTAACACAAGATTGGCTGGCTATAAAACCATCTGGGATTCATCATTCCTTCCAGTTTGGGAAGAAAGGAAACTGACAAGACTGGCCTTTGAAGTGGGGCAGACATATTCAAGTATGGCCACAGTTGGTCATCTTAAGGAGACTAAGGAGAGAATGAAGAAGAGGTGGTGGTTGTCCCACAGCAGCTGTATGAACCTGGAGCAATAGCTAGTGTTGGCCACATCTGCAGTTTTCTTCTGCAAAACTATGAGAGATGACCTCCATCTTAATGGAGAGAAGCTTAGGGAATGTATGTGACTGAATGTGTATGTTTTATTCTTGCAATGAGAACCACAGGGAAGAAGAACCTTTCCCAGTATACAACTGTCAGTTCAACCTCCAAATCCCATTGTTGAGAGTTTTTCAGTAGGGGGATAAGCATGGGAAATTTCATAATGTCCCTTCAAAGTACAATATCACTATGAATTTGGTCATGTCTACCTCATAGATGCAAGCCAAGATCACACTTGTACTAAATAAATGTTTCTTGAAATGACTGTCCTCAGTACAGTACTAAATCATAGACACTGGAAAGAGAAAGGAGAGATGGTATTTTTGATGTATAGTTTTTGACCTAAAATGATTAGCTTTTGAACTCCTAGAAAGCAAAAGAGTTACTGGAATCCGTATCCCAATACACAGTGTTCCACTCTCTTCTGTATCCAAAATAAAACTGATTTTAGGTCATTATTATATCTTCCTAGGCATAAGAACAGAAGTTAAACCATTCCATGGATAGAGAAACAAAAATTAAAATTGGTTTTCCAGTTATAAAAGGAGACACATCATTAGTAAAGGGTTACTGATCCAAATAATTAAAACAAATCAGTGACATTTTCCCCTTGGTTATATGCACAAATAGCCCATAAAATCAATGAGAATCACATCTGTGCACCTCAGATCTGGAAGTGGTTATTCCCAGGCTTACCTTGGTGTTCCCTTCTAGGGTTCATAAACTCTAGTATGGGAGCTCTGGAACAGAAGGAAAAAAGTGATTAATACAATGGCTCTGAATGGATCCAGGATGATTCAACTGAATGATTCTGTTCACTGGTTTATTAGGCAGTGGAGGGACCTTAAGACTCCAGATGCCATCATAACTAGAGCATAACAACTCAAATGAGCAATTCAACATCTAAACAGAAGCCACTATCTTGTTTAGAAAAAAGAAAATCTCCACTCATCAGGTTCTATTATAAGTTTCTGTTTAACACTCTACCTTTCTGACACAAGAAGAAAATGAGAAGACAAGAGATCACAGTAGGTAGGTAGGGTGGCTGAGAATAATTTACCCTTAGGATGATGGTAATAATATGCTGCGAAATGTCAAGGGGAAATACCAGGCACATCAACAGCATTGGAAATACAAAACTGGAAAAATGACATTCGGGATTTAAAGGTAGAGAATCTTAACACCCATCTCATTAAAAGATCCCAAGAATGCAGCCAGCTGCACAAATAAGATAATGAGTGGGAAAAGTCTATGAGACTGGTAGGGGAAAGAGGTTAACCATCATAGATTCTGGAAAATTACAGTAACTGCCCCTCAAAATGTTATCTACAAAAAGAAAAGAAGGAAATTCTTATTTGGGATGCCTCTATGGAGCTATGGTGGAGGATGAGGAGGGGGTGAAAAGTACCCAGTGATGTCAAAACTTGGGCCAAGGGAAGTGGAGCGACATCCCTAAGAGAAACACTCTTCTTAGGATCCTTCACTTACAACAACACTTAACTCAAGAACCACCTGCTACAACCCCTTTTGTATGGTCCCTTTTTGCTCCCTTCCTTTTGTACATGCCTTCCCCTCCAAAATCACTTTGCATTTATTCTGTATATATCCTCTGTGTGTGTGTTTGTGTGAGTGTGTATGTGTGTCATCTCCCTGAATGGAATATAAACTTCCTGAGGGCAGGGATGATTTAATTTTTACCCCGAGAGCCTCATAATAGTGCTTAATAGTGCTTAATAAAGGCTTACTGATGATATATTCATTCATTCGTATTAGTTTTTTTTGTTTGGGACCCCTTTCATAGATAGTTTTTTTGTGACTAGGATGACAAAAAAAGGAATGAACCACTCTCCATCCCAGAGCCTCGTGAGGACTCCATTTTAGAGCTCTTCAAAAGATAAACCAAAGAAAGTTGGCAATGCCATTTTGTATAAGTCACTGATTAAGTCATGAGGATTGAGTATTAGAAAAGTTTCAACTTGAGTCTCAGAATGACATCCCCTCTCCCTTGTCTCTGTGTTCCTGATATTGTAGAAAGTAGGAGCAAGACTCACCAAATGAGCCAAGTCCACCCAAGTGTACTTCCTGTAAGCCAGGTAACTGATAGCAAGGTTCAACATTTATTTCATGATAAGAGAAACTGACTGGAGAGATGGACTCCTAAATTCAACTAGAGCCTTCTGGAAAGCATGGACTGTTTGACTTGCTTTTGTTGCTCTTGGGAACTCCAGGCTTAGCATAGAGCCTCAACCCTAGCAGGTGCTTAATCAATGCTGATTAAATTTAACTGAATCCAAGTACATAAAACAATAGCTGTTTGGTTTTTGTCCATTAATAAGGAGAGATGGCCTGAGTAAAAAGTACCCTGGATTTGGAATTAATGGAGAATCATGGTCCAAATGCTGACCTTGCCACAAAGAATGAATGTGAACTCAGACAAATGGCCTTCTCTCTCTGGGTTTCTTTGTCATCCACACAATGAAGGGCTTGGTGGCCTCCATGGTCTCTTCCATCTAAACCTCCTATGGCAGTTCATTCTTGTCTTTGGAGCAGTCTTTGGGAGATGCAGGGACAGGATTCAGAAATGCTTTTACTCCCAGGGATCACTTTGTGATGGAACCAGGTAATAGGATAAGGTCCAAGATACTTAAATAATGTAAATTCTGTACCCATAGGAATTGTATAGAAGCTCAGCGGATAAGCCAAGGCAGTCACAACACATTCAGACTCTGTAAACATGCAAAGAATGGCCTCAAAGTCATTTCCTTAGAAAATATGTAATTACATACCCAGTAACAATGGTGGGGGGGGCAGAAAAGGGGCTAGAACATTATCAGATACCTGCCACATTTGTTACCAATATGACTGGGTAAATCTCCTGAGTGGCCAAAAAAAAATATGAAAAGCTAAACAATTTCACTAAGGAAAGATCAGTACCAGAAGTTGATAGCCCATTTATTGAGAAAAATATTCTTCAGGATGGTATCCAGTGGAAAATATACTTGAGGAACTCATACAGGAAGAATGGGGTCATGTTAAATCAACTGAATTCAATAATGTAGGTTTATTAGATAGATTTGGGGATAGAAGCTAAGCCTATGATTCCATTGGTACAGAGAATCCCAGGATGAGGAAACTCCCTCTACCACTGGCCGGGTATGGAGGGCCTCTAGACAAGACTTGCGAGAGGTTAAATTTCTTATCCAAATGGGATAAGAACAACCAGTATGTGATGCCCAGAACCAAGCATGGTACCATAAATAGGATTGACCAGGGCAGAGTAAGACAGAAGCATCACCCCCTTGTGTCTGAGCATTATATCTCTCACTTCGGTGAAAGATCACTTTAGGGTGGTGGTGGTGGTCGTCGTGGTGGTGAAGGTGATGGTGGTCGCGGTGGTGAAGGTGGTGGTGATCATGATCGTGGTCGTGGTGGTCGTGGTGATGGTGGTTGTGGTGTTGCTATTACTGTAGCTGCTAGTACTGTTATTTCCACTATTAGGCACTGTACTTGCAGTCCACCATAACCCCTAGACTTTTTTTCAGAACTGCTATCCAAGCACACCTACTCCACCTTGTATATGCAGTTATGATTTTATTAACCCAAGTAAGACTTTAAATTCATCCTGATTAACATTCATCATATTAGGTTCAACTCAGCAATACGTCTTTGGATCCTGAACCTGTTGCCCAGTGTTTTGTCTCTTTCTTCTAGCTTTATTCTGTCCACAAATTTGATAACACTACTGATACGTAGCATTCATAGACCCTTCTCTCTCTGGCCCCTCAGTTAGCAACCATAGGTTCAAGGCACTTTGTGAGGCAGACTTGTGTCTAATCCAAAACCAGAAATTATGTGAATGATGTAATTCAGAAAGTTTGGGTCTGGAAAAAAAAGACTGGTCATGTCCCAAGAGTGAGGGCTAACAAGCAGGCAGCTCAAGTGCTGCCAAGTGTTCCCAATTAATATTAAAAGACATAAAGAAAGACCTTCAGTGCACTGAATAAATCTTCGACGGAAACTGTACTAGACTGGTCAGAGCTGACCAATCACATCTTGTGGGAAGTATGGGAATGGAAAAAAACAAGACACTTGTAGTTGATCTAATGGTTAACCAGAGGAGGTTTCCTTAGCCATAGCAAGGGAAGGACATTCTACATAGGGAGACGATATTCATAAGGGAAGAGCTGAGACAGGAGAACGCTGCTTTCCTCTGCCTCTCTTGGTAACGTTGTTGGTCTGCATT
This sequence comes from Pseudocheirus occidentalis, assembly GCA_028646575.1. NCBI lineage: Eukaryota > Metazoa > Chordata > Mammalia > Diprotodontia > Pseudocheiridae > Pseudocheirus > Pseudocheirus occidentalis. The sequence continues at coordinate 190,738,062 of CM053600.1, forward strand.
CTGAAGCCCCAGGGAAAAACTCCAGACACTCACATCCTGGCTATTTTTGTACTCAGTTAACCAGGAACCTACATCAATAGCCAGAACCTTAGTCCTCTGAGCCAATTAAATCTCAAGGACAGTTTCAATAACTTTTAAGGAAAAATTGGCCTAATTTTCCCGGCTTGGGGACCAGTGGATTGTTCCCACCACACAGACGCTTTCTGACAGGCATAGGCAAGACCCTAACAGGGAAGGAGGCATAACCCACTTCAAGTCTCTGCCACTAGAGGGGGTATCCACCCGCTATGATGAGACCGAAGGGTCCACAAGGGAGATGGATAAGGCACGAACTTGTTTTTCTTTGGTAGAGGGAGTTATTGGGCAAGGAAGCTGCCTTTACCGATGTGCAATGGATTTTGTCTCCAACTTAGTCTTAGAGAGCTGCCCAGAGCCCCAAGAAGCTCAGCTGAGTGACTCAACCCCAGCATACAGCCAGAGTATGTCAGAGGCAAGAAGACAGAAGTCTTCCTGGGAAGGGAAAGAGAATAAGCGTTCATGGAGCAACTACTACACGCCGGGCCTTGTGCCAAGCTATGTAGAAATCCTATATCGTGTGATCCTCACAGCCTCCCTGGGAGCTAGGTGCTGCTATTATCCCCATCTTACAGCTGAGGAAACTGAGGCAGACACAGATTAAGTGACTTATCCAGGGTCACACAGCTAGTATTTGAGGCGAGATCTGAACTCCGGTCTTGCTGACTTCAGGTCTGACACTTTATCTGCTGCACCATCTCTCTGCTTAAGTTTCCTAGCTCTGAGGCAGCCTCTTTAGCCGCTGTGCTAATGTATATATCTATACATATCCCCATATGTGGCCCCATGCATAGTCAGATATGAATCTATTCAGTGGATATAAATCCCTTCTTCAGTGCACTGCAGAATCCTGACCTGGCACACACCTGGGAGTCGTGCTGCCCCTGGGGCACCCAGATGGCAACCTGGAAACAAGACTGGAAAGATCTAAGCTCAACTCCAGCCCCAGAAACTCCCTGGTTGTGTGGTCCTGGGCAAGTCACTTAACCTCAGCTCCAATTTCCTCACCTGTGACATGGGGATGGCGAAAGCAGCAAGGTTATCGTGAGGTTCAAATGACACAATGTTTGTAAAGTGCTTTAGCACACAGCAACATGGCACATTTTCTTGTTGGGTCATTTCAGACTCTTTGTAGCCCCTTTTGGGGTCTTCTTGACCCATTTCCTTCTCCAGCTCATTTTACAGATTAGAAACTGAGGCAAACAGGCTTAAGTGACTTGCCCAGGGTCACACAGCTAGTCAGTCTATGAGGTTGGATTTGAACTCGGGTCTTCCAGACTCCAAACCCAGTGCTCTATCCACTGCATTCCCTAGCTGCCCATGGTGCATAGTAGGTGCTTATTTCCTTACTGTTATAATAATTTGGAAACTGAGTCCACGAAACCATTCCATACACACCCCCGACCGCCTTCAGTGTAATAATCAGAAAGTAACATGTATGATACATTGGGAAAGGAGCTTCCGAAGTGGAAGGACCCGTGTATAAATCCTACTCCCGATAGCTACAATCGGCGTGACTTTAAGCAAGCTGCTGAGCATTGCTGGTCCTTGGTTTTTTCTTATATAAAACAAGAGGACTGGACCCTCAGACCCCTTCCAGCTCTACATGTTTGATCCCATGATCCTACCAGCCTCTTCTTTGAAGACAAAAGTGACATCAGAGCTCCAACCACTTATAATAAATTTAATCGAGGGAAAGGGAGAGGTAAAGGAAACTTCAGGACATCAATGCTGTGGCCGCTTCTGGGGAGCCCAGTGCACCCCCTTTCACTGGTTTACCCTGGCATCAAACTTGGAGACATAATGAGGAGAGTCTACCCCAGGGCCGGGGAACCTGCAGCCTTCTAGGTTCTTGGGTGGGGCTATCTGACTGAGTCCAAGTTTTATGGTACAAATCCTTTTATTAAAGGGATTTGTTCTGTGAAGTTTGGATTCAACCAAAGGGCCTCACTTGAGGCCATAGAAGGCCTGGTGGCCTTGAGGCTTCAGGTCCCCACCCCTGCTCTACTCCGTTCAGTGGAGTACTGAAGGCCCCGGGAAAGAGCTGTGATAGGAATCCAGTGCTCACAGAAGAGTGGCCTGAAGATGGGCACATACACTGAGGAAGCAGCCCTGGGCGGCGAGGAGTTGTTGTTATTGTTTATTTGTTCATGTGTTTTGTGTATTTGTCCTTCATTCTCAAAGAGGGCCCTGACAACAGGAAGATGATGCCATGACTTGCTAGTGAATTGGATTTAAGGGAGGCAGAGCTGTGCAAGGTCACCAGCCTCACTTCGTCCTTTGAACCCCACAAGGAACTGTGAAGCATAGAGGATATGGCCAAGAGAAAACACCCACCCGTGTCTGAGTCCAAACTAATGGCCCATTGGGCCCATGACATCTATGGCTCTGGGTAATGGCAACGCCCAAGCCTACATAGCCCCACATCTGTACTCAGACATGCAAATCTCCAGATATTTCAGCAATCAAGTTTTCTAGAGTTTCCTACTCACAACCAACATATTCAGTCTCTCATTCTGGAATAACCTGCTCCTTCATCTTCAGGGTTCCTTTCCTATCCTCCTAAGAAAACTAGAAAAAGGAATGACTATTAAAGGTACTGACGTTAACTCTGCTAATGACGTTAGCTGAGGGTGAGTTAAGTTGTATTCCAACCTGACAAATTTCTATTTTTTTCCTTTCTAAAAATCATGCTACTTGCACAATTTCTAGAGGATGTAGCATGAAACCAAAGAAAGCTATTTTTACCTTCTTTAAAAAAAACAAATGCCAGCAAACACTTTTCAATTCCATCCTAGAACACTGACATGGCGACCTTGAGAGCTAGATGCAGGGGAAGCAAAAGAGTCCCAGCTTTGGCCTGAACTTGAGCTTAATCTTTAAAATAGGAATGAAGAGAAAAAAAGAAAGAAGACAGAGTGCCGGGCATCAGTTTTCAAAAAATAAATTTTCCATCACCTACTTACTTCAATGTCAGGGGGTGCGAGCAGGGGAAAGAAGGATAGTTTGCCACTTAAAATAATACAATGTATTTTATGTGTTGTTTATGCTATTCAGGGAGATGAAATTCTTCTAAATTAACTTCTTCAGAAGTGGCATAAACATTTCTATATTTTGCAGAATTTAAGTGGAACAAATAAAGATGGCACGAGCAGCAGGCAAAAAGTCCATTCTGGAAGCAACATAATTGTGAGTGTTAAGAGAATCACTCTTGAAGGAATTTGAAAGAGGAGACACCAATGGCTTAGGGGGGGAAACAACAGAGACTTTATTATTATATTGAAAAGTGATGGAGAAACGACCAATAACCAGTTATTTATATGCCTACTTCCATAGCTCCACACTAGTTTTATGAAAATAATGTCCATCTTTGATGAAGACATGAGAAGAAATCCAGAGAAATCAAACAGGACAGTTTTGGTGAATTATGTGGCACATCACTAAGCCTGAGAGAAACAGCCCAGCATCCAATGAGGGCCAAATCTTTACCCTACAAGTCACTTGGAGTCTATGAGGTGGGAGCTGCCACTTGTGGAAGATGGCTTAGATGGCTTTGAGGTTCAGCCCTCAAGGAAACCATCTCTAAGGGGAAAAGAGTCAGAAATGAATGATAGGGGAATATGAGGGCAGGAAAGACTGAATTGACCAAAGATCACAGGAGGAAGAAAATTCAGTTAAAGACCTTGAACATAAGCAGATAAGCCAAAAGGGAAGCTATTAATAGCAGAGGGAACATAAGCTCCAGATCAGATAAAAAACAGGGATAGTTGAGTGATAATTTCTGTTAAATCACTCTCTTCTTGTTATCAAACAAGACAAATATAGAGAAACGAATGGTCAACAAAGGTTTTTGCTTTGTTCTCACTATCTGAAATCAACTCTGGAGAGAAACTCTCACTAGAATTCAACATCCTCCATATGTCCTTTGGGTGGGCCATATAATTCTAATAACTCAAGCCCCATAAGATTGCAAAACCTCTAAATGAGATCCATGATCATTCAAAAAAAACCTACCTAGTCACCCAAACAGGAAACACCAAATAGAAATAGAGTTAGCTGTTTTCAAGACTGATAAGAAGTTTGATTGGCATTCCATAGAACTGGTCCATCAGTAATATCTTAAAATAACACTTTAATTGAATGGTGAGAGGGGCCCAGAGATGATGAGGAGGAGGGACCAGGGTGTTGCCTTTGGGAAATCATGAAGGTTTTTAATAATCCCAAGCTTCTTCCTGAAACAAAGACCCATCTTTTAACAATAGATTTCTAGTGATACTATGTGACTGTGTATCACAAAATACCACAGTGTCTGAAGAATCAAGGTCTCAGGAAACTTGAAGAGCAATGGAAAGGTGCATGGTGGGTGTGAGTAAGTTATAATACATTGCCACCCGAGAATTACCCAGATAAGAAAAGGATATCAGCAAAGACAAATAACCAAAAGAATGAGGTAATAGTGAGCACCAGGCATAACTGATAGACCAACCAAGTGAACAATTGGTATCCATAGGATAGAAAGATTGTTCTAACAGCGACAATAATCCCCTGTAAAGCTTTAAGATTTGCAAAGTGCTTTACAAACTCATTTGGTCCTCACAACAACCCTGAGAAATAGGTGATGATATTATCCTCACTTTACAGATGGCAAAACTGAGGCAGACTAAAGTGACTTATCCAAGATCACACAGTAAGTATCTGAAGCTGGATTTCAACTCAGAGCATCCTGACTCAAGACTCAGATCCTATCCACCCTTATCTTATAGACGATTCATAGGAGGACATGAAGGGAAGTTGTACAGGATAAGATTTGGATGGATGGCTTTCAATCCACTGAGTAGATAGAAAATGGATAGTGTTAATGGGTCTCCTATGTATCCTCTGGTCCATGAACTCTTCCACTTCTGTCCCTCTAATGTCCTTGTTTTCCCAGCCCTGCACCCCTGCCCTGGCCACAGCTGCACTACACTCAAGCCTTGAATTTCTTTCTCCCTCGTCATTCTACTGATAAGCTTTTTCATCCTTGAACCTATATCTCTCTCTCACCACTACCATCACCATTAATCACTTCTGCACCTTATACGTCATGCTGTTAAATATTTCTGGAGGAAGTTCAACCCATTTGTGGTTCTCTTGGCAAAGTTACTAGAATGGTTTACCATTTCCTTCCAAAGTAGATTAAAGCAAACAGAAGTTAAGTAACTTGCCAATGGTCGGCAGCTGGTGCACATCTGAGGTCAGATGTGCACTCACGTCTTTCTGACTCCAGACCTGGTGCTTTGAGAAATGACTAAGTAAGGAGGAAGGGAAAATAAATATAGACAATTCCTTCAGAATATGGCTGTGAGAAGGAAAAAAGATAGGAGGAGACTAGGGACTATGGGGGGTTTGCTTGAATTTCTATCTCCAGCATTTCATACAATGCTTGGCACCTACGAGGTATTTAATAAATGTTTTATCTAGCCTCTAGCTAGCTATACCCCAAGCAAAAGGACTTGACTAAGATTATATACCTCAGAGACAGTAGAACCATGAAGAGGAAGAAGAGTTTGGAAGCCAGGTAAATGCCCTAATAAATGACCTGCCACCAAAATCCCAACCTTCATGATTGGATTCTGTGAGAATCCTGGCTGGCATTCCAGATGGAAGTGAAGGACTTTGGGAAGAGTTTCTCTCACGGGATTTATTTTATTCTAAATATACTCCCAGGCAGACGATTTATTGAGTTATCACATTTTGCGGCTTCAATGACCAACTATGGTAGAACCACTGTTTGTGTTCGATGTGTTTGACAGAATAGGGCAATAAGGGTCATTTCTACATCTCAAATGGATCTTCTTGCCTCACACCCACACTCTTCAGATTGAAAGCAGTCATAACATGACCAGCACTCCCCAATTTCATAGAGTATAAAGTGAAATGGAGACCTAGACGATGCCCAATTTTGCTTAGTGTCATCCTAATGGTTCTGTTGAATCATCATTCTTCCCAAGTCAGAATGTGTGTTTCCCTTCACCTGGGCCCATTCTCATCTTCCCAGATACAAGTAATGATAAGGCAGTTCACAGCACCGGTCAGTTCCTCCATTCACTCTCTTTTCATTTCAACAGGCCACTAAGTCCGTTCAGCTGCATCTGACTTCTCCTCTGCTGCTCGGCTCAGCTCAGCTCCTTTTTGGTGAAAACTTCTATCTATAATTTTTATATATAATACTATGTATTTATATATTATATAATATACTGTAATATATAATTTTATATAACATAATACATATCATATTGTGTACATATACATATTTTTCCAATCTTATAAGAAGTCATTGCTGCAAGATTACTTAAATGTGACCCAGGTATATTGACCTGAACAACAGCTCAAAACAATGATTAAATTTTTACGTGACCCTCTATCCCCCACAAAACACTTATTTTTATTAACAGGATGCATGTGTATATAATTTAGGCACATGAGGTTAGTGGAAAAACCACTGCATTTGGAAACAGAAAATATTAATTCAAATGCTAGATCTGCTATTTCCTATCTATATGCCTTCTCTTTAGCTTATAAGCTTGTCATAACCTTGTCCCCACTTCTCTTTCATAACCTTGTCCCCACTTCTCTTTCCAGACTCATGCACATTTTTCCACATCCTTCACTCTGAGATCCAGCTAGACTGGCTTTCTCTCTCTTCCCCATATGTAACACTCCACCTCCCATCACCTGACCTTTGCACTGGCTCTTCCCCAAGCCAGACTGAATCCCCTTCCTTCCTCATCGCTACCTCAAAGAATCCCCTTCTTCCTTCAAGACGCATCTCAAGCACTACCTTCTACCTGAAGCCTTTCCTAATTCCCTCCTCTCTCCTCCAATGCTGGTGCGCTTTGGCTCAAATTCTCTTATAATTGAATACATTCTATTTATTCAGTAGGTACCTCTCTAAATGTGTCAGAGCACAGTCATTTTCTTCATTGCCCCAAGGCCTAAAACAGTGCCTGGCACATTGTAGATAGTTAATAAATGCTAATCTATTGGACAATTCACATAATTTCTCTGGACCTCACTTTCTTTTCCTGTAAAAGGTGGTACAAACATACCTTGGAGATATTGCAGGTTCAGTTCCAGACCACACAATAAAGTGAATGTGCCAATAAAGTGAGTCGCATTAATTTTTTTGGTTTCCCAGTACATCTTAGAATTATGTTTACACTATGCTGTAGTCTATTAAGTGTACAATAGCATTATGTCTAAAAAAGTCTACATACCTTAATTAAAAATACTTTATTACTTAAAAAAATACTAACCACTACTGGAGCCATTAGTAAGTTGTAATCTTTTTTGCTGGTAAAGAATCTTGCCCATATGTTGATGGCTGCTGACTGATCAGGGTGGTGCTTGCTGAAGACTGGAGTGGTTGGGGCAATTTCTTACAATAAGAGGACAATGAAGTTTGACCACTGATTGGCTCCCCCTTTCATTTGAACACTTTGAGGCCATTGTAGGTTTATTAACTGATCCAATGTCAATAATGGTGTGTCTCAAATTATAGGGAGGCATAGTCTGGAACCAAACCACCAATGACCAAGGGAGAGGTCAATTGATAGAGCAGTCAGAACACACACACTTATCAATTAAATTAGAGGTTCGTGGCACCCCAAAACAATTACCATAGTAATATCAAAGATCACTAATAATAGATCACCATAACAGAAATAATAAAAATGAAAAGTTTGAAATATTGTGACAATTTGCCAAAATTGGCGCAGAGACATGATGTGAGTTCATGCCATTGGAAAACTGGCACCAATAGACTTGTTCAATGCCGGGTTGCTACAAATCTTCAATTGGTAAGAGTGTGCTATTAGCAAAGTGCAATAAAGGGAGACTAGATATTCCTATCCAGTAGTATAGCTAAAGCTAGATATTCCTGTGCTTGGGCTCACCAATATTCTGAAGTCCCTTCCTGTGAACAAATAATCTTTCTAAGTTATTTTGAAATAGCAGCAGCATTCATTCTGTTTGCTATGGACAACAGGAGAGTTTTAGGCTTGAAGGTGTGAATGCCCTGAGTTTATACTTATAGATAACTGGGAGAAGGAAGCAGATTATTTTTTTCTGAATTCTAGTGAGCCAGGTCCCTTTGGAGGCAAAAAGGGATACGACCAGGACAGCTCCACTCACCTTAAAAAACAAGACAGGAAGAGGCAAAAACCCTGGCCAGTGGCCATATAGGCCCATTAAAAGACCTTCAGCATCTGGCACCAACCTACTTTTCCCACTTTATTTCAAACTCCCCTTATTACACAGTCTACATTCTGGTCAAACATGCCTTTTTTTCACAAGCCTCACTTGGTCGTTGTTGGGGCTCTGATGATTCAGAGTGAGTATAAATACCAATTGTTTCTTTTTTGGCTAAAACCCTTAGAGTCTTCCCTACCTGATTGATTTTCCTTTTTTTCTTGTTTTTTTTGGGGGGGAGTGGTTTATTAGGTCAGGAGGGGGTAACCTGCAGCCTTAAGGTCATATGTGGCCTTCTAGGTCCTTAAGTGCAGCCTTTTGACTGATTCCAAATTTTATAAAACAAATCCATGAAAATTGTGTGTTTCTTTGCCTCATTTCTTACCTCACCTTAATCACTGAATAGGTGTTGCCTCAGTCAAACTGAAACAATGGAAGGCCTTAGCTCAAGCCTACACAGCATAGGACCCAAGAGCTATAGCCCACTAAAGGATTTCTGATAGCCATCACAGACCCAAGACAACCCACCACCATCAGCCTGTCTCTAGTCTAACCTATCTGTGGCCTGAAGAAGTTTAATTTTGGCCCCTACCCACTGCCAAGTTGAGCAGGTCTGACTTAGCTTAAAAAGGCTACAGGCCATCTCCAGTCATCCTGATCTGTATCTTACCACTGGACCCAGATGGCTCTGGAGGAGAGAGCGAGGCTTGTTCAGCCCTCCCTGAGCCCCGCTTCTCTTTAATCCAATTCACTTGCAAGTCAGGACATCACTTTCTCATCCTAATCAAGGACAAAGAACAACTTGCTATTCCTAGGAGACATTCCATCTCCTGCCTCCTCCAAACCTAGCATTCTCTCCCTCCTCAACTGCACCCAGGAGTCTCTGGCTTCCTAAAGAATCATCAATTGCTACCTCTTACAGAAGGCATTTCAGGATTTCCCCCTGGTAAATATTTCACCCCCACATCCTTAGCATTTGCTTTGTATTTACTTATCTTTAAGTACCTATTTCCTCCATAGACAGTTAACTCCTGGAGGTCAGAGAATGTTTCTACTTTTTTTTTTAATCTTTTCATCCTCAGTGCCTTTTACAATGCTTTGGAGCACTTGATAAATCTTGCTTGATTGGACTGAATCTAGCTATGCCTGCCCTTCAGAGTCATAAATAACCAACACAAGGCCAGGGGCTCACAATGGCACAGGCAGATAAGATAGTTTGCTGGGGTGCTGCTGGAAGGGGATTTCTACCAAGAAAATATGTGCCCCCAGGGTGTGACACTGTGGGGCAAGCACAGTTTTTCCCTATACCAGTTACACTCAGCTCCACATCCTGACCTTCTACAATTTTTTTTTACTGTGTTTATTACTTTTTTTTTAAAGACTGGATTTTCCCATCTCACCTAGGATAGAAGTACAGGGGCCACTCACTGACCTGGCCCCTCTCTGATCAGTACAAGAGTTTTGATCTGCTCCATTTATATCACAGTTCCCCCTTCTTTAGGCAATTTTATTCCCCCACCACCCTTCTATTAATGCTTAACTTAGTGTAAACACCCAATCAACCTAGACCAGTACATCTCAGAACTCCTGAGTTCAAAACATCCATCAGCCTCAGCCTCCTGGTACCAGGAATTATAGTTCTACACCACCACCCAGAACAAATTACATTTATTCCTATTAAATTTTATTTTATCAGAGCCAGACAATCATTCTAGTACCAACCTCTTAGGAAACAAAGGTGAAAAATGCAAGAACTGTGGATCTGGGCCTTCTCAGATTTTTCTTTAGAGCAGATTCCTCCTTTGTCTTTATTAACTTCTCCCTTGGTATTACATAGCACCTCTTTGACTGTGAGGTTCTTAAGATCAGGAACTCATGGCTTACCTCCAGACCTACAGGCCCCAGAACACATCATAGGTACTTCACATAACATACGTTGCACTAAATTAATATTCTGCTCATATGAATGAGGCAATGGAAAGAGGACTAGATTTAGAGGTGAGCTAAAGAGGGGCTGAGATCAGATTGGAGCTCTGCCATTTACTACCTTACTAAAACTGTCTTTTGCCTCTTTTTGTATCCTCATTGCTTGGCATTGTGCCTAGCACTTAGTAGGTGCTTAATACATGTTTATTGGTTCATCAATTGCAGCCTCAGTAGTCTCCTTTGAATTAAGTCTCTGCCTAGAGACACCCCTGTCTACTCCCAGAGCCGTGCCTCGAGGCTCTCCCCTTTTCTTCTTCCTTCTATTTCCTTTGGACTCCCTTCTTGTGGCACACATCCTAGGCCCCAGGGAGCTATGGACACCATTAACTCTTTACTTCTCCTGGCAGGATGTGGCCAGGACAGAGTAGCCTCATGTTATCATACTTATAATTCAGTTGTTTCAGGTGAGGAACTACAGTGTGAATTCAGAAAAAGAATGAGCACAGCCAATACCTGAGCAGTCGTTGAAGAAATTCAATCTCATGCTCTTTAATGGGAATATATCCTCGAGATGAGCATGGTATCTGATGTCTTGGTTGTGTAACTGGATGGAGTAAGGTCTAACTGGGGGGAAAAAAATCTGCATTTAGATAGCTACATGCGTGTGCACACACACACACGTGCACACACACTCATGCACATGTGAGGGTGTGTACAGGAAGCCGACTGAGAGTTCTACTAAACATACATAGAAATAGGTACGTATATATTAGATTTGATCTAACCTGTGCATGTCCAGAGAGATTTTAAAATATTCCTCTCACTTTAGGGCCATTTCACAAAAACTAGTTCTTTCTAGCTTGCTGTTAGGCAGCAGGAGAATGGAAGCAAACTCTGGCTTTTGTCCACCTATCAGCCTCAGCATTTACTCTTACCCTGCTCTTGTCAGCTTTCCAAAGGCTCTGACTGTTGAGACATATTTAAAGTTAAATGTGCTTTGTATCAAAGGCACTGTAGGATGGCTAGAGCTCTGGGCCTGGAGTCAGGACGACACAGTTCTTGTATTCATTCACTCTGTGACCATGCACAAATCACTTGATCTCTCTGAGATTCCATTTCCTCTTGTCTAAAATGGGGATGATAACCTTTGCTACCTGTTGTAGTGTTGCCTAACTCAAAAGAGACTGAGTATACAAGAGGCTTTGGAAATCTGAAAGTATTATATCAGTGTTAGCTATTATCATTTATCTATGTGGTGCCTTACAGATGATAAAATACTATAGTATACAGAAATGCCGCTTACTATTTTGTGGGTTATTAGCATCTGCAAATTGGATACACCTACCATTTATGTGCAAAAATGGCCTAGGAAAGATCCCTGGGGTACTTCACTAGAAACCTTCCAATTTGACATGTAATACTTAATCTATTCTTTAGATCCAACCATTCCAAGAGTTTCAGATCCCCCAACTGTACCATCATTTTGTCCACATCTTCACCGTAAGCCTAACATGAGGAACTTAATAAATATTCACAAAAAGACCCAATCAATTAACAGAAAAACATAATTTAGAATGAAGATAAGTTCCAGACATAACACATAAAGAAGAAAAGGCTATCTTTAGGGTCCTCCCAGCTCCCTTACAGTGCCCATACCCACCTTCCACATAGTAGCTTCCTGAGACTGCATCCATTCAGAGGGTTCCAAGAGCCAGTGCTATCCATTTTTTCCCTTTCATTGATATAGCTTCATACTCTGAATAGCTCAACCCACTCAATTGCACCCCTCACAACACTCCTCCCCGCCAGCACACACATTGAAACATAACTAGACTTTCTCCCTAGTTCTCGCGTAACAAAAGGAACTCTGATAACTCAATTCATACTAAGGTTGTAAGAACTGATAATCAACTGAATATGTTAGCCACCTCCCAAAGGAATTTGCAGTTCAGCAAAGGACTCTGTAAGACCCCAAATATCACATTTCTAAGCAAAGACATCTTTTCTTATCAAAGGCGCTGTAGGAGCGCTATAGGTAAATCCTTTAGAGATGCACCAGCTGTCTGAAAGGAGAGAAATTTCAGAAAGAGAGACTTTCTTGGAGCCCACCTCAAATTGTGCATGAGAATCACAGCCAGCACCTTACTTAGGGACAGTCTAACTATCCCAGCTGTGATTCTACCCAAGCAAGTATTAAGTAGCATTGAGTCAAACTACGGTTTTATTACCATGGAACTTTTATGAAGGAAATCATTAAACTTAATTCTCTTCTATTTTAAATGAAATGTATTAATGGCCACCTGAAAGCTCTTAGAGTAGAGCCCAGTTACATAAATTTACTTCATAGACCTGTCAACTTGTTCTCATCCTTGCAAGGCAGACCATGTCCTGAGGGAAATAATTGAGCCATTCCTTCTACCTCCCTTAAAACTGAGTCCAAATGAAAATTTGTTAAAATGAAAAGATACAGAGACACCTCTTCCCTGAAAGGTGGCCAAACCAGAAAAGCCAATGAGACAAATCATTATTACCATCATCTGGTTTTCTTTCTAATGATTCCGTAGTGTTGGATGTGTCAATGAGTGAAAAGACATACATCTATTAGTCTTCATGAGTATTAGATAAGTTTGGGCTGTATTTATTATCAAAGGATTAAGGGCTCCCATTTATTGAAGGGCTCTGAGCTTCCCTCCATTAACCCTACTAGTGTTTGGACACTCCAACAGATCTAAGATCCCATCAATGTGAACATTCCCTCCACAATGCAGGTTGTAGCACATCTACACCTACCTATGGGATTCTCCTGAATGTCTCCCCCTAGGTTTACCCCAGGGGATCCCCTATGCCGAGGGTCTTCTTTGCTTTTTCTTGACATTATAAGGACACGGTTTATCTCTAAGACTCATCATATGGTGTCTTTGGGGCCACTTTTTAAATCATGTCTCTCCTCCCTAATGCCCTGTTTAGATTCCGTGACAACTAGTTCACACTACTACAGAGCCCCTCCATCATATCCTGGATATCATTCATTTTCAGTTCTTCAGAGCCTAAAGTATCCCATAACTCACCATCATACAATGCGGCAAGAATGATACTGGTATTTAAGAGAGGCGGATTTCTAAAGAATACAAAAAGGAGACATCTCCCTCTTCCCTGAAAAAAATGAGGGACTGTGGGTGTGGAACAATGCATATGTCAAACTTTCTCAATAAATTAGCTAGTTTTGCTGATTTTTTTCTTTGTTTTTATTTCTTGTTATAAAGGATAACACTCTCAGAAAGGAACAAAAGGAAGGATACATTAAAATGTAGGCAATGTAAAAAAATTAAATATCAGTAAAATTGTTTTTAAAATGTTCCTTCATATCAGGGAGAAATTGGGTGTCATAAGATTAAAGGTAGCAGAGATCTTAGAGATCATCACGTCCAAAGCTCCCATTTTACAGAAGTGGAAATTGAGGTACATGTTGGTTAAGTGATTTGCACAAGCTCAAAAAGAGAGTAAGCTTTAGAGGCAGCATTGGAACTGGGACCTTTTGACTCCAAATTCTGTGCTCTTTTCATTGGTCTACTTTGCTTCTTCTAAGCAAGTCCAGTTGCTTTTCCATCTCCATTCTTTTCAAGGATATTTCTTCCTCCTCTATAAACCCATCTGTGACTGTGATATGGTAGAGTACAGATGTATTGGTATCACTTTCCTTTAAAGCAACAAGAATTTCCTTGCAGATAGGTGGAAATAATAAATTCTACTATCTAACACTTCACAAACATTACCTCAATTGAATCAGACAAAACCATGTGGGGTGAATAATACCTACATTACTATCCCCATTTAGCAGATAAGGAAATCAAGACAGAGACCCATGTTTCCTAATTTTTATTGCTAAGATTTGAACTCTGCTCCTTCCTGATACTAAGTCCACTACTCTCTTCATTACCACCTTCATACTACCTGAAGTAGTATAAGATGTGGTTAGTCCTGTTTTACAGATGGGGAGAATTACAACTAAAATGTCTTGCTCACATGTCACACAATGAAGAATTGAGACCCAGAACTTTCAGTTTTAAGTCTATCATGTAATCTTCTCATCTGTAATGGGGAACCAGGTACATGGGAGTTACAAACAACCCCCTTTGGGTCTAGCAACTGAGTCTTTCGAGGTGATTTTTTAATGTCTTTTTAGAATCTGACACTATCAATAAAGACCTTGCATTTTATCTTTATAATAGCAGAAATGTTAATTTAAGGACCCTGTGGAAAGACTAATTGCAATGGGCTAATAAAAATATTGTATTTCAAAATGGTAAATATTGACAAATAAAACCAGCAGAATTTATGAAACCATAAAGTAAATCCACTCTTACTACCCGCCCTAATGCAGTATATTGAACAGATCATAAAAGTTTTGAGTAGATCATAAAAGGTAATGGTTTGGTTTTAATAACTTGTGAGCTACAAGTACCCAAAGTGAGGCTTTTATTTTCATCACACTCTATGCCCAGGTTCTTCCTTATTAGTCACTTTTGCTTAGTCATGACTTAAGTGGGTCTTGCCTTTTTGTCAGCTGAAGCCATTGTCAAGGATTTTGGTTGCTCTCAATTGACAAGTGGAATATTATTTACTATGATCTGCTTCCCTTGCAGGTTTTTAATGTGAATTCAAACAGAAATATCAACAACCAAGGCTATCTGGTGGGTAGAATGAAAACAAAACTTAGAAGTTAATTTTAAAAAAAACCTGCAATTTTCACAAGTATGTGCTTTTCAAAAGGCAAGCAATGATGGCTAAAAGTTAAAGAAAGCTAAAATTAGAAAAATATCCTTTCCCATCCCAAATCTGCCCCTCCCCCAAACCACCCCCTTTATTCACAAAGTGTCATTAGCTTCCCAGTCACTTAGGCTTTGATACTTTAAATGCATATGTGACTCTTCCCTCTCCCTTAACCTATACAACCAAGCAGGGCTGAGTCTTGCTGGTCCAATGTCCACAATCTGTTTGACTCAATCCATTTTCTTCTCTCCTTTTCCAGTGTTGCCACTCAAGTTCCCCTCTGATCAGCTCTCACCTAATTACAGTAAAAAGCACCTAATTTGTTTCCCTCCTCCAGACTTTCCTGGTCAATCCATTATTCACAGTGCAACCGAAATAATCTTCTCAAGACCCAGTACTTCCCATATTAATGTTCTACTTGAAGACCCTCAGTGACTCCCTATTGCCACTGGGTTTTCTGAAGACATATTCCAACCTACCTTTCTAAACTGATTTCATGTTATGCCATTTGCACCTTCCACAAACACTGAGATCAAACTGGGCAATTTCCTATCATCTCAAAAGAACATGCCATGACTGTCTGAGTGCATTTACCCAGGATGCTCCCGTGCCTAAAATACCCTTCCTCTTCCTCCTCATCATGGGCTTTATTCACCATTTGCTGAATGATATGGTCGCCCACTGAAACATATGGTCATTATTTTCCCCTGACCTGACTTGACTTTGTTTATCCTGTCAAGGATCTCTGAACATCACCCCAAAGCTCACACAGGTACTCTCTCATCTCCTCACAATCTTCTCCTTTAGTCTCAGGACCAGTTCCTTATTGATCCTTAAGATCAAGTTTCCTTATAAAGGGGCACAGAAGACAGTATTTACTGCTCCATTTTTCCTTTTCTTTCATCAAGTTGCTTCCCACTGAAGATCCTGCTCCTGTCCATCTCTCTTAGAGCTCCTAATCTTCAATTTAATTGCCTACTTTTTAAAACACCCCCTATATACCTAAGAAATCATTCTCCTTTCCTAAAACTGTTATTCCTGACATTCCAAGTACTCTAAAGTTAAAACTAACTCCCGTTAGCTTACCATAATTTAAATAAGGGGAATCTGCCATAAATTTCTCATGGTCTTATTAGAATACTAAATGCTTTGGGTTTATAGTTTAAAGAAAAAGATACTACATGACATCATCTTTTTTCCTTATGGGTAATCCTACTTAAATTCAAGTCATTTTCCTAATTGTAGCTTCCACTGGTAGGATGGGGTCAATAAGAAAAGGTATGTCAATGAACTGATGAATCAGAAGAAGGAAGAATTTAGTGGAAGAAGAGAGAGGAAGTTGAGGATGGTCAAATTGTTGCAAGTAGGGAAAGGAAGTTGGATGTGACTATCAAATCATTGAGCTGGGATGACATAGAATGAGTAGAGGTGTATAGAAGAATGGGGCTGTATTATATAGATGACAATAAGGGGCAGTGAGATTTTATACTTACTTGAATGTATTGTGAGATGTTTGTATTTCAACAAGAGTCAAGTGACTGTTGTAAGTACAGGTTGCTCTCCCTTCTCCAAGGGGTAAAGTGCCTTAAGAAGCTTCTCCCTGCACTCCAGATTTTCAGGACCAATGCAGTATTTTTAACAGAAAAACTGCTGGCATTTATATAAATTTTAAAGTTTCCAAAGTACTTTAAATATGTTACACATTTGATTCTCACAACAGCCCTCTGAAGTGGATGTTACTGTTATCAACTTTGTACAGATAAACAGAGTCTGAGAAAAGTTAAGTGTTTTGACCTTCAAGGTTCATACAGCTAGTGAGCATCTGAAGGTAAATCCAAGTCCAAACCTTCCTGATTCTAAGACCAGAGTGCTTCCATGATGACTGTAAGAAAATACTCAATGTGAGGGGGAAAAAATCAGAAAGATCTGAATATTCTAAGGGGTGTCCTGAGCTGTCAGAAGGCTGGAGTGTGGAAGAATGTAACACAGTGGAGGTAGGGAAGGACTGCAGAACCAAAAACCGAACAAAAGTAGCAGATGGAGAGTTGGTACCAAGGATAAGTAAGAATAAGATAAGAAAGCATCTAGTTGCCTCTGATAAATTTGAATATCAATTTCAGGTGACCTGCATCATAAAGCCCTGAAAGAATTGGGGCATATGACTGCTAACCCACTGCCCAAGGTATCTGAAAGATCATGGAGAATGAGAGAGGAAATGCCAGACAGAAGAAGGGCAAATGATCTGATTTTCAGAAAATAAGGAGAAAGAAGAAGTGTTTAAACTGGCTCAAGAGTTTAGTTTAAATCCCTGGAAAAATCTAGAGTATATGATCACAGGGATGATGAGTGAGCACCTAGAAAAGGAAATGGTGATCATAAAGAACCAATGGGACTTGATCTGAAGTAGGTTATTGCAAACTACTTAACAGCCTTACTTAATGGCATTGTTATTCTGGTAGTTCAGGGAAATACTATGGCTATTGATTTATCCAGCCTTCTACATAGACTATAACAAAGTCATACTATTCTTGTGAAAAAGATTATCAATTAGATTATATTATTATATAATCTATATAATATTGATATTATATATATATATCAATTAAATAATAATATAAACTATGGGTTCAGAATTAGCTGAATGGCCTTGTCCAAGCCCCATTCATTAAGAATTCTTAGCTCTAAGGATCAGAGAAAGACTGATTTAAGGCTGGAAGGGCCCTTAAGACAATTCAGTCCAACCACCATTTTCCAAATGAAGAAAGTAAATTCTAGAGAAGTCAAGGGACTTGTCAAAGGTCACACAAGCACAAGCACAAGTTTTCTGACTCAAAATTCAGTGTTCTTTCCATTCTATCTAATTTCAACTTGGGAGACAGTGTGGCAGAGTGGAGATAGAATTGAAATGAAGTCAGAAAGAGCTGTGCTCAAATCTTGCCTCACACATTTACTCCTTGTGTGATCCATGACAGGTCTTTTACCTCTCTGATTAGTAATAGTGCCCACTTCACAAGGTCATTGTAAGGATCAACAAAAATGATAATGTAAAGAGCTTTGCAAACATTAAGGAATTGTATGAAGCAGGGAGTTAGGTAGTGGAGTAGATAGAGTACTGGCCCTAATATCAGGAAAACCTGAGTTCCAATTCAACCTCAGATACTTTCTAGCTGTGAGACCTTGGACAAGTCACTTAACTCTGTTTGCCTCAGTTTCCTCACCTGTAAAATGAGCTAGAGAAGGAAATAACAAACCACTCTAGTATCTTTGCCAAGAAAACCCCACAAAAATGGGGTCACAAAGAGCGAGACACAATTAAAACAACTAAACAACAATAAAATGGCATCTATGTTCCAGGATTGCTGTGAGAATAAAATGAGGTGTGATTTATAAGGAGCTTTGCCACCTTCAGGTGCTGTGTGAAATTAATTTTCATTATTATTTATTAAATATGGCAATTATCATTATCAGAATGCCTCCAGGGGACTGCCTTAGGGATCAGCGCTTGGCACTGCTGAGTTGTATAGCTTTTGTTTTTCTTTTAAATACGACTTGGATCAAGACATAACCAGCCTACTTCTCACGTCTGCAGAGGACCCCAAACTGGGAGGAATACCTAATTTATTGAATGACAGAGATAGTATCCTAAAAAGATTTGGGTAAGTGGCAGTGGTTGGCTGAATCTAACAAGACAAAGCTTCATAAGCTAAATTGAAAATCCTACTGGGTTTCAAATAATTACCTTCATGAGTATGAAGTAGGGGAGACACCTAGATAGCAGATTACCCATTATAAAAAGACTTGGGCACAAAGAGGAAAGAAGAAAAAGCACAGAAATATGCCTTCTTGCTTCTTTGCTGAAATGAGGAACTGTGCGTATGGATTAGTACGTATAAACATCAGATTTTTGATATTTTATCTAGTTTTATGGAATTTTTATTTTTTTAAAGATTTCTTATATTAAGCATTAGCTCTCTGGCAGACAGCAGGGAAAAGGATGGAATATAAAGAGTGGAAATATTAAAACAAAAGATATCAATGAATATTTATTTTAAAATATTTGGACCATGAATCTCATTGGGAGCAGAGCCATAGTCTTCTGGATTCAGTTCAGTACTCTTTCAATTCTATCATATTGCTTATCTTGTTGTTCATCATTTCTTTACAGAGTTGGAATGTCTGATGACAAATCTTCAGTGTGAGACTTAAATTTTATGGCCAAGGACTTCAAGATCCCTAAGGAAAGGAAATTCAATTGCATGTAAGTCAACCAACATGACTTAAGTGCTCACTAAGTATCAGAAACTATGTTCAACACTGAGGACCAAAAAAAAGATGAAAATGAGATGAACCCCCACCTTCCAGAAGCTTCTACTGGAGGCAGGAAGTAGAGATGGGGTAGGGAGAAATGACATGTACACAGACAACAAAATACAAAACAATTTGAGGGATGGCAACACAATGACACCCGGAAGAACCATGGCATGATATTTGTGTTTTTGGGTTTTGGTTTATTTTGGTTTTTGGCTTGGTTCTTTTTGCTTTATGGAGGGGGAAGGCAGGGAAATTGGGGTTAAGTGACTTGCCCAAGGTCACACAGTAAGTGTTAAGTGTCAGAGGCCAGATTTGAACTCAGGTCCTCCTGACTCCAGGGCGGGTACTCTATTCACTGTGTCACCTAGCCACCCCTATGGTATGATATTTATACTGAGCCTTGAAGGGAGTTGGAGACTCCAAATATTTCAGATATGGGGAGAACCTGCATGAGCAAAGTCTTGAAGGCAGAAGATAAAATGTCGTGCATGAGGAACAACAAGTTAAGTCAGGTAGACTGAAATACAGAGAAGGAGTCATCTTTATTGGAGGTGGTTGTACCAGGGGTGTTTTCTTACAACCCCCCCCCAGCTCTTGTCATAAAAGACAATGGTCATTGCCATTTCCCATCATCATCATCACCATAATAATTAATCTTTAGATGATTCTTTCCACAACTTATGGTCATCATTTGATCGTCACAAGATCTTTGTGGAGAATGTGCTATTCTTACCATTTACAATGAAAAAATGAGACTGAGAGAGGCTAAAGACTTGCCCAGGGTCACATAATCTCAGCCATTCAGTATCTAAATTGATTTGAATCTGGGATCATTGTGGCCCAAAGTCCAGCTTTTAGTCTCTCTGTTCCCGCATGTCTCTCTACTAAAGTGGACTCTCCAATACTATTGCTGAATTATGATTCAAAATGCGGCATTTTAATTTGATCACAATGGTGTTCATGACATCCTAAACACTTATTCTCAACTTTTTGGTGCATTATAATGACAATTGTCAGCATTTATATAGCATTTTAATATTTCCCAAATATTATCTCATCTTCTTTACCTCATTTATGTGATGTCATAAGCTTTTCCCATAGCAAGCTTTTTGTTTTTCTTTTTTCCCCTTATTCCCAAGTCAGATACATATTTCAGACAGAGAACTAGCATAACATCAATTTTCTTAGCACTGGATTTGTTATTTTCCCATGAAATGAAGGCTTGCACTCCCTCAAGAGCACCCTTAAAATTTCTTGACTCTGCATGTAATGTTTTGATTGTTTCTTAAATCATTTTGTGGGTCTATGACCTTTCTGTGCTTTTTTATCCTCAGATAATATACTTTGAAAGTAGCTTAAGTTAACCTAAATTGTCTCAAAAACAACTGGACAATAAATAAGGTTCCAAATTTACACATTGGAAACATCTTTCTAGATTTTTTTTGTATTTTTTTTGGAGAGTGGCTCCTGGATTTCAGTGAAGGGAACTACCTTAGAGAACTGCCTGAAGCATGGAGAGCACTATCCAGAGGTTAAATGGGTGACCTATGGAAGAATATGCATCAGAGGAAAGACCTTGCAGGTCGTACAGACTCTGAATTTGGCCCTCAAGTCATTTCAACGTGATAGCTCTCTCTTTACCCATTTTACAGATGAAGAAATTGAGATTTAGGGAAAATAAGTGACTTGTCCTTGGTCACACAGCTAGTATGTGTCAGAAACAGGAACTGAGTCTAGGTCTTCCTCACTTATATGCCAGCCTACTATTCAACACATCATGCTGCCTTTCTATTTTTCTCCTTGTACTTAATTTACTATCCTTTAAATTGGATTACGTAGGCAATGACTCATAGATAATCAATCAAGCTTAGGCCTACTGGCTGTTTGGCAAGCTACTACTCTTAACTCCAAATGTAGGCAGACAATAAATAACACCCCAGTATTCACTCATTCTGTTCTCCTATAGCACTTACTTGAAAATGTAGCTCATTGATTTAGACATCACCAAACTGGAGTATCCTTTGATAAGTCTTGACGTTTTCTCTTGCTAGATTCCAAATATATCCTCCCCCTCACACAGAAGGACAGCTAGATGGTAGTGCTACCATAAGAGGTGCCCATTTAGAGAGGAGGTATATAAATAGAGGCAGAGAAATTGAATATACTCTTGACTTCCATCAATCAATACTCATGGCTTACCTGACTGGTCAAGTGAAAAGCATTGCTTAGAAGGGATTGTCACTATCATAAAAAATATGCATTTGAGCGGGGGGTGGGGGGGAAAGTAAATGTGAAGTCTAAAAGTTAGATAGAACTGTGGTTGTTTGAATCAGGCAAGCTGAGATTCAGAATGGCATTGTCACTCACAACTGATATTCCACGTTCAAGATGGAGAAAGGGAGAAACAGAGACTTTAGGGCCACTCCCAAAAAGTCATCCTCTTCAAAGAATCAAAGATGCAACAAAGAGATGCCTCAACGTTTATAAAAATTCGGTGACAGGACAAATGAGCTGACAGAACCAATGTGAGATTTTTCTTATCCTTGCTCTTAAGTAGGATAGGCCTGTAAGAATTTCCACATTTAATGCTAGCTTAAGAGCTCACTATAAGAAATGAAAAGTGGAAACCTCAATCTCTACTTGATGGGGTTAACAAAAATTCCATCGAAACAGCATTAAGTACCATTGGGGAGGAGATAAGAACAATGGCATTTATAATCCTGGGTCCATCAGACTTTCCAAATCCCCTCTGTCTATATTTAAACTCATTAAGTACATGTCCTTATGCCCTTAAAGCCAGTGGGACTGTCAGGTCATGAGAAGATGAGAAAAGATAATATGAGAAAGTTCAAAAGAAGCAGACCCATTTCGAGCAGCTAAGCATCAATATCTGTCGGTTCTGAAGTTGATGGTAAGGGAAAGCACAAATAGAATTTTAATTGTCTTCATCTGCAGCCTCCTGTCTCCTTAATCATATAAGGAACACCTGCACTGGTCGAGGTTAAAATGATGCTGGTGTCAGGAAATAAAATAATCAGGTAGAGAATAAAAACAACTTTTGGATGAGTTTCTCCTGTGAAGCAATAAAAAGCCAGTGCTACAGGAGGCTAAAACCTTGGAAGGAAAATGTCAAGTTGAGAAATGCTTTGACATAAAGATAATGCACAAATAAAAGGAAAGAATACTTGGGGAGAGGGAAACAATTGAAAGCAAAACAATTTATGTGTAATATAGAAGCTTCTGTACACATTTAAGGCATAAAGGGCTTGGTAAAGGTTTCAGAAAATGATGAAATATTTTGTTGATTTCATAGAGAAAGAGAGAAAAAAATCCTCCCTGAAAAATTACCACTCAACTCCACATTCGAGCCATCCTAAAACTCCTGAACTCCTATCTCTATGCTGCATAGAAGAGCTCATCGGAAAATTTCCAATCTCCAGGCAATTTCCTTTTAGAAAAGCACAGTAAATTCCAGAACATGGAAGCTTCCCCAAGCATCCTATTTCCAAGACTGAAATTTGCTAATAATTTAAACCATGAGGATGATCCAGAGGCATCAAATCTAGGACTAAATCCAAGCTCTCCTCTTTGCATGACCTTGAGGAAGTCACTGCTCTCTGAGCTGCAGTCTCTTCATTCATCTAAAAGAAAAAAAGGGAGGCGGAAAATGGATTGAAATAGATGTCCTCTAAGATTTCATCCTGCTCTAGCTCTATAATATTATGATCCCATGATTAAGAACTGTGGGATGATTTTCTGTATTTCACAATTTTGTTTTACTTTAACTCATAATTCGTTATTGAAAAGCCAAGTAATAAGGGACAGGAGTAGGAGTGGGGAAGGAGTTGAATCCCAGAACTTAATTTAAATCTGAAGCAGAACCACATTGGAGGATGTGGATTGGGAATGCTATGTTATGAAAAGTCTGTGGATTTAGGCTTAATTGACAACTAAAATATTTCTCCGAATTCAAGGGATATCCACACTATACTGGAGTTCCTCAAGTTATCCTCAGAACTTCCTCAAGCTATCCTCACAACCAGTCACAGAATGTACAAACAGGAAGGGACAACAAAAAGGTCATCTAGTTCAACCTGTGCCTGAACAAGAATTCCCTCTGCCCAAGACTATTCAACATTTTTATTAACTGTTAAATGATGGAGTTCTCCTGGGTGATCTACAGGGTCCTTTCCAGATCTGAATTCATGATTCTAAGAGGCCAAAAAATTTTTGCTTAACAACTCCCGTGAAGGGGAACTCCCTTTCTCCTGAGGCAGTCTCTTCCACTTTGGAATAGGGTTTTTAAGAAACTGTTTCCCATTATCAAGACTTCATTTGCTTTACATCTTTCAGCTATCACTTTTACTTCTCTCCTTCATGGATAAGTAGAACAAGTTGGCCCTCTCTTCTATGCAACAGATCCATAACTGATGTGCCTTTATGACTCAGGAAGATATCACCATGGTGATATGGTCAAAGAACATGCATGTTCTTTGACTTGCTGCTGCTGCTCTTTTCAACACTGGTGACATAGGAGTTCAGGTTTAGGATGGCTCTGATCCTCTTGCCATCACTCCTTCAAAACAGATGGCTAACTAGACATGAGGAATCTACAGTCATGTGATGATGTGAAACTAACTGGCCCATATGGAAATCAGATTTGCTGCCACCTTGTCCTCACGAGCACATGTTTCAAGCACTGGAGTTAGCAGCCAAGACAGATAATCACTAGAAGTAGATGAGTTGCTATATTTCACACTTTTCAATATTGTCTCTCAAATTTTGTCCCTGGCAGTCTTTTGAACAATGGTCATTTTTCTTCTTCCCTCTCAGGGTTAGGATAAGAATAGGCATTTCTATCCAATTCTCCCTTGGGGATAGGCTATGGAAGCACAGACTGTTCAAATCCACCTTGTTAATTGGCTGGCAGGTTGTTAGGATGGAAACAGCTCTCTCTGGAAAAGATATTCATGCAGAATCAGGGCACAGAGCCAAAGTGGGAGATGACACCCACACCACAGATCCCAAGTGTATATTTTGCTTCCAGATGCCTACCTTAGAGCACA
The DNA here is from genome assembly GCA_028646575.1 of Pseudocheirus occidentalis. NCBI lineage: Eukaryota > Metazoa > Chordata > Mammalia > Diprotodontia > Pseudocheiridae > Pseudocheirus > Pseudocheirus occidentalis. The sequence continues at coordinate 190,762,439 of CM053600.1, forward strand.
AATATAGACACTCTCTCATTTAGCCATTTTATACCTAGCCAGCAATACTCCCACTATCTGTTCCACCCTACATTTCATCCCACTCCCACTTTCATTCCCTAAAGCTGAAAATATAAAGAGGAGAAATAAAACTGGAATGCTGATTTTAGGGAGAGGATTTCCTTTTGTTTTTAAAATCATCTGGACAATGCCAGTATACATCACTATATCCCTAAATTCTAAACACAACACTAAATTCTGGGGTTTTTTGTGATCAAACATCTTTTAAGTTTTCAAACATTTCAGAAACAACACACTATATAAACAAAAGCCATTATTAACTTCTATTGTTGCCTTTAACCCAGTTGACCAGCTCATTGCAAGCAATCACTGGTGATATGATTTTTTTTTTATTTTTTCTTCAGGGTGAGAGACTTCCCAAGGCTAGGATCAAATATTCTATCTTTATGGAGTTATCTCTCAGTAAAATGCCTTTGTCCAGGGTACTGAAAAATACTTACTGGGTGACAACAAATCCCTAGTTTCTGTTTTGCAGGTCTGGTCCCTCAAGGTTTATACAAACGCTTCTGTAGCTCTCACAAGCTACCCAATGTGCAGATCAAAGACTTAAATGACATAACCCTGAAACTGAATCTCTACATTTCTTTAAAATTGCCATAATTTTCCTAGTTGTGCAACATGTTATTCAAAGTCATGAATTTTGATCAACTTTATTTCTAACCTAGAGTTATCTTCACAGAAAACAAAACCAAATGTTCAGTTAAAAGTCAAATACCTTATTTCTGGACCAAATTAAATTTATACTATCACATTATTTTTACTCTCTTTTTAAATGTTGGTGCTCCTCTCTGTTTAGATCATGGGCTAGAATCGGGGCAATAGGAAGAGTTCTTGAGCCATATTAATTCAATCTTTCAATAAGAGATTATTAAGTGCTTGCTTTGTACCTCAGTCATAGCATAGAAGAGATTCATTTCTCAGCATCTATGCCAGAGATATTCAAGTGCTATCAGATGCTACCTATCTGGAAAATTATTGAGTATATGTATATGCATGTAGACACATGTGCACATGAATGTAGTTGCATATGTATATTGACACATATATGCATTGCACACCCGTGTGCACCCATACATATATGCATGTGTATATACATAGGGTACACCTGCATATATAGTCATATGTTCATATAAATTACATATACAATTGTCCCCAAATCTTAATGTACTTTTAAGCTTTAATAGCTTTAAAATGCACTAAAACTTTTGATATATTTTATATATAGTTCAGCTAATCCCCTGCACAAAAGATATCTACTCTATAACTGGTTACACACACACACACACACACACACAAAATAGTTTTCCAAAAGTCTTAGTGCAGATTTAAGTTATTAAAGCTTACTGCACTAAGATTTTTGAGATTGTATGTATCTGTATGTGTGTATATACATATAGAGACTTACATTTATTCAGAGATTTTCATCACTGAGGTGAATGTAGGGTAATCAATTTTTTCAGCCATGATAATTCACAAAAAACAATTACTAAGTCACAGAATTACAGAGTGGGAAGGGATCTCAGAGCCTCCCTAATCAAACTTGAAACTTAACAAGGATGTTCCTTACCCTAAAACTGAGATTTTTGCTTGAATATTTCCAGTGAAGGTGACTTCACTATCTTCTGAGGCAACTCATCCCACCTTGGTGTACCTCTGATAGCAAATAAGCTCTTCATAACATCAAGAATAAATTTCCTTCTTTACAACTTCTACCCATTTCTTCCAGTTCTGTCCTCTGGGGCTAGGTATAAGTCTTATATGCCTTCTTCAATGATGCCCTTCATGTATTTGAAGACAGCTGTCATATTCCCTCCATAGTCTCCATATTTCCAAGATCAATAACCCCAGTTCCAGTTCCTTCTATAGAATATAAGCTTCCTGAGAGCAAGAATTATTTCATTTTTCTCTATCACTAGTGCTTGGCAAAGTTTTAAACATAGGGGCTTAACTCGTGTTGATTGAATTGGATTGAACAGAATTGAATATGGTATAAACTCACGGTCCTTAACCTTCTTGGTTGCCTCCTCTCTGCTCTCTCCAATTCATAAGACCTTCCTACAGTGTTTGATAGCCTTTAATGAAAGATCAGCTTCCTACTTACCAGTGTAGACTAGTCATAGATGGTGTTAGATGGCACTCTGCTTTGGTACAGAGAGTACCCACACTGGCAAAAATTCTAGATTTATAAAGGAGGATTGCAAAATACTTTTGCTTGATGCTATAAGGACCCAAATGTAAATAATACATAATGTTAGCTATAAAGGAGTTTGTGAGTGGGGGGAATGAGGAAGAGGAAAACGGGGAAATTAATAAGAAAGGTTCATTTCAGGTGAATTTGACTCCCCCAAAAGTAAATTCTTTTGGAAAGCCTCAACTCACAAAATTACATAGTCCCCAAATGTTTTTGATAACCTCTTGCATTATACTCTTTTGATTCAAGAATTTAAATCTTCTATACATTTACACATCTCAAAGCCATTATGTGTAAATGAATACATATGTAGAATGTCCAATACAACTTGAATATAGGACTTCTCCACTTGATAAATCCTACCAGCATTAATGAGTTCCCTCTCATTTAGGACAAATAAGATATTAAACTTGAATGTGGTATTAACTTTAGATTGAATAGGATGTTTTACCTTCCTGTTAAGGTGAGCTTTATAACATATGCAGTATTCTCCTACTAGAAGTTAAAGTTTCCCTCTGGAAAGATAAAAGGTATTATTTATTTTGGCTAATAAAGACTTCCTTGGATAATAGCATTTCAAGCATTTGCAAATTTGAAACCCCTATAAATCCCCAAAGCTCCTCTCCTTGAAACCCCTATAAATCCCCAAAGCTCCTCTCCTTGAAGTCTTTTAAATCTCAAAGAGATTTCTAAGTCCTTTTTCAAATCTCACAGACTGTGATTCCAGGTGATTTACTATAAATCCCCAAACGTCCAGGAAGTGTTCATGCATTTTGTCTGATAAAGCTTTCTTATGCATGTTTCCTATCATTTGCTTTTCTGATATTCAGTGCTGTTCACTGCTCCTACAGGTCCAGTGTAATGGTGGGTGTTAGCAATATTCTAAAGTGTTCTCAAAGCTATAGAAAAGCTAAAAAAAAGTCATAATTTTCAGCAGGTATAATTCCATGGCCCCACTGACATTTTTAAATGTTTTCAATGGTGCCAATTTATTGGAAAGCTTGGGAAGGCAGTGCTTAGAATCAGCTTTCCTCATAAAATCTTGGTGACAGAGAATAACTTTTACATCTTTCAAACTGTCCATTGTGAAAGATTTTTTCATTATGGTGAAGGTGTTTAGAGGTTTTTGATTTAATGTGGAATGATAACTCCCTTGAGACACAGGCTCAGATAGACCAACAATGAATTTTACCTTTTTTTCTTGAATGAACTAAAAGATGGAACATTTTAAGCTGCCGGCAGGAACCAAATATTTCCCCCAAGACGCTTGGGTTCGGGGTGAGGTACTTAGAAGGCCTCATGGGAGAAACTAAATATTGATATTGCTTTGACCTTGGATCTTGTAGGCAACAGAGCCAAGCCTCCTCTTGGCTCATGACCATTATTGTAGTTAATTCAAGCAGTTTCCTCTTTAACTAATGTTCTGAAATGAGGGAAAATGAGGCAATTTTAGAAACTTAACATCCTGTAAAGGGGTTTGATGAGCTGGCTATGGAGGGCTCATTGTGTTTTACAAAAGAAGAAAATGGAGCTATGAGAATCCACCCTCCATTACAGAACTTCTGAACCTCGGATATTCTAAATAAACCAATCCAAATTGTTCATGGGGGGGTTTGCCTCAGGTTAGCATTTGAAGAAGCATGACTCAAGACTAGTTGAAAGTTTGACTTTCTTTTTCTTCTCAAAAGTATCTTAATAATCTTTGGAAAGGCATGCTGGCTGGCCACAGCAGAGATAGGACCCCAGTAACAAGCACCAGAATTTTCTTTTCAGTTCTCTCCTCTCAGTCCTATCACCACTCTATCAGATTTAGACTCAAAGTATTTTCCTATCAGAAAACAAAATGATAGGAAACATTAGACCCCCTAAAATTCTCTCTCTATCCATATGAACTCTCTAATTTTCCAAAGAATTGTTGCATATATTACCTTCGCTAAAAAGCAGTCAGACTGAATCATATTTAGAAGTACATAATCATCCTCAGGAGAAGGAGGGAGCAAAATAGAAGCATAACCCAAGAGATTCCCCCCAAAAATATGCCCAAAGTGTCAGAAATGTGTTACAGAGCAGTCTTGGGTAAGTTAAGAATTTCAGAGTTAGGACACATCTCAGAAGTGATCTAATCCAACCCCTTTCCCAAGATATGAATTTCCTCTTCAATATTATTAACAAATCATCATCTAGTTCTACTTGTTTTCCTCCACTGATGGAGAAGTCAGTACCCAACAAGGCAGCCCATGCTATTACTGACTCATGCTAATTGATACAAAATTCTGTCTTATATTGAGTGGAAATTCTGCTTTCCTCACGAAGTACATTGACTGGTCCTTCCTAGATCTGGTCTTTGGAGCCTTGTTCACAAAATTATTCCCAAGACCGGAAGGCAATAAGTCATCATCTCCACCTGTTAAAACCTCTAGTTTCTTTCTCAAGTGCCACTTCCCAGATGAGGCCTTTCTTGATTCTCCTAGCTACTAATGATCTTAGACCTTGCTTTGTTACATTACTTTGTTATTACTTTGTTTCTATTTTGCATATTTCTGTAAATGTACATGTCTCCAGGCAGATGACATAGTGGATAAATCACTGGGTCTGAAGTCAGGAAGACTTGCGTTCAAGTCCAGCCTCAGAGGCTTAACTAGTTGTGTGACCCTAAGCAAGTCACTTAACTTTTGTTTGTCTCAACTAAAAAAATTGGGATGATAACAATAACACAAATACAACAAGCTCTCCATAACCCACTCATCAAACCCCTTTACGTGATGATAATATTTGTAAAATATTTAGCACAAAGCCTGGCACATAGAAGGCCCTTAACCAATTTTCATTCCTTTCTCCCTTATAGAATATAATCTTGAGGACAGTCATTTTTGCTTTCCTCTTTGAATCCACAGCACCCAGAACAATTACCAGAATGTAGCAGATGCTTAAGAAATGCTTGTTTATTCTTAATTTGATTGATGGCCTTTTAAATGTCTTGAAAACAGCCATAAATGGCTATATAAAGTCTCTTCCCTTTTCCAAGCTAAATGTCCCAACGTCCATCAACCAGTCCTTCTATGACATGTCTTCTAGTCCTCTCATCATCCTCACTGTCCTTTTCAAACACATGCCAACTTTTTACCAATATCCTTCTTACAATGTGATACCCAGAAAGCTTTGGTACAATTTAACCACTGGAGAATACTATGGAACCACTTCTTATGCCATTTTAAACATTATCCTCCTACTAATATAGCCTAAGAATAAATCGATACTCCTTGACACCAAGGATTGCTTCATCATGGCCTTTACATTCCCAGTGTCCTGTCTAGATTAAACCATAATATCATGAATGACAGTGGGGAAAAACTTCACAAATTACCTAGTTCACCTCTTTTACTTTACAGGTAAGGAAGTTGAGGCTCAGAAAATGTAAATGACTTGACCACTATCACATAGCTAAAAAGTATCTAAGGCAGGATTAGAACCCAGGTCCTTCAGCATCCAAATCCAGCCCCCATCCACTATGCCATGCTATCTATTTAATAAATTATTTGTTTCTTGAATTGAATAATTAGCATTTTGAGTTATTATGCACAGAAATAATAATTCTGACCATCTGAGCTCAGAGAAATATCTGGAACATCTGTAATAAATCAAATCATGTTTTTAATGCAGAAGGCTAATATTCAACAGAATCTCAACATGTGAAGTTAACGTAGGAAACAAAGCATCCTTTTTGTCAATCAGAACTAGGAACATTTTTAGAGAACTTAAGAACAGAATTTTCAAGGCATGGATGCTGAAAGAGTCTTGAAAGTCAACTGGTTCCATTGTGGCACCTCTTAGAAGTATGTCATAGTGGCAGTGCTTTATACCCAGCAGACATTTTAAAACTGTTAGGTTCATTTGAGCTCTACCGACAGAATGTGCCTTGGTTTTAAAGGCCACCAGTGAAAGAGATTCCTTGGTGAGCCACTGCAGGGCCTAAGAAATCTACTGTCCTTAAGCCCTCATTCTTCCTTTTAGATTCATTTCTTTTCCTGTTACACTTGTTGGTTGTTAGTTGTTTTCTGCAAAAGGGATTTGCTCCATAGCCACACTAATACTTGAAGATCGTAGATTTAGAGTAAGAAAGGACCTTGGAGGCCATCTGGTCAGCCAAGTCATATTACAGGCAAGAGACTCAAGCTCTGGAAAGCTTAAAGGACTTATTCCAAAGTTCACAAGGGTAGTGAGCAGCAGAGGCAGGATTCAAACCCTAACTCTCTAAACTCTAACTACAAATACAACATTTTTTCCACCACATCTACCCTTCTCTTCAACATCATGTGATTCATTTACATTATTTTCAGAGACCAAAACTATCAACATAGGAGCACAAATTTAGAGCCAGAGGGGGCTTTAGAGACAATATAGGGCAATCCTCTCCTTTTACATTTAAGGAAACTGAGTACCAGAGGTAAGGGACTTGCTCAAGATCACTCTGATTAAGAAGCAGAGCCATGATTTGAACCCACATCACCTGGCTCTAAAGCCAGTCTCCTTTTCATTGAACTGAGGTGTCTGGTAATTAAATAATCCAAGCTTTTTTAAATTTTCCCCTTAGTCCTTGGAGGATTCCTCTTCTCAGGAAGCTCTCAGATTTCTACATCTGTCTTACAATGCAGAAGCAGGTTATGCTTTACATATGTAATGAAAAGCCTTCTCATCCTGGCATCATTGCATTTATCAAGCAACATTCAATTGTGACTTTAAGCATGCTGTAACTACCCACTCTGAATCCTGAGATCCCTTTATAAACCACCACCGCCATATGACTATAGCCCACTGATTACCATATACTTCTATGGCAGCTTTTTTCCCCTTTCTTTAACAAAACTGCTAATAAATTCCACCACTTCCATTTCTGGCCATACTCCATTCACTTCTGTGAAATTAAATTGCCTAAAAGGGTTCCAAATTCTAGTTGTCTCCTCTATGGTGCTTTCCCCTCATACATCTATCCCCAGACCTGTGATATCTATAAGAACACTTTCCATTCTATCTGCTACAGGGTTCAAGAACCCTGGACCCCAAAGATATCCATCTGTACTACCTCTAATTTGTGTTCCCAGATCCAACAAAGGCTGACATTTTCTACCAATACCAAAATACAGTTAATACAACAATGACGGTAATGAAAAGACCAGGCCATAGGATCGTAGCTGGAAAGAACCTTATGGATTATCTATTCCAGTCCCCTCAGTGTACAGATGAGGAAACTGAGGCCCCGAGAGGTTAAGTAATGACCCAAGTTGTAAGTATCAGTGGGAAAACTTGAACTCTAGTCGCATGACACCAAGTTCAGAGTTGCTACTACTACTTCTGCTGCTGCTACTGCTCCCAGTAATGTTGATGTTGATTGAATGTATAGGAAATGCATGAAATCTTGTGTAATGCCATCCTAACTATGCATCTTATATGCTTTTTGTCTCTTTCAGCTCTATTCTTCAGCATCATTCTCATTGAGTTCTATTATATGCTAGTTAGTATATTCCTGTTCCCTCCTTCCTGCCAAACTGAGAGTAAAGGTTCTTTTGGTTTTATGATCCCTGTGGGCGAGTGTCATTCTTGGCTGAACACATCGAGTGCCCATAATGTCCTAATGGCTGAAATGCTGAAAGCACCTGCCATCCATCAAAGTTTATGATGCAGTTGCCATGGCTACCCAACCCCCATGCAGTACCCATCACATGGGAACCGTTCTGTGAGAGACAGAAGAGTTAGTTATGCCAAGGGATTGGTCACATGGGTAGAGTTCCAATTACACAATTAAAATTTGACAAGAAAAGGTACAGATCCTGAATAAAGCACAGCACCCCACCCAATCACTGTTCAGTCCAGCAAAAGCTGACCAAGGCCATACTGTCCTTAAAACAGATAGACAGAAATAAATTTAGATCTGTTATATGTTATGTTGCAACATGTTGGCAGGTAACAAGGAGTGAAGTTTTCAATCCAACCTCCTCTGATATTGCCTTTTGAAAATGTACCAGAGCACATACCTTTCGAGTCTAAAGTTTTATTGTAATAGAAATTTCTTTGCCAAAAGTAACTGGTTTTTTATTTAAAGTACCAAAGTTGTGCTTTCAACCAAGCCTTTCATCCACAAGACTCGGGATGCACTATCAAGGTTATATTAATCCTCACAGTTTTCCTGTAAAGCACAGGGGTGCCAACCTCCCCAGACATGTATTTGGAATTTTTAAAAAGCTTTTTAAGTTGAGTCAATATGCTATTCAAAAAATGAGCTTAAAAAGGTAGGTCATGCACTGTGTCTTAATGATCAAGGTCCACTGGGTATTCATTAGACTGTGACCAAGTAAAAAGAGAGAAATAGAAAAGCAGACAGAACTTCTTAGACCACGTCTTCTTGGTTTGCTTTGTGTACAACTTTCTGAAGCTCCTTTGGGGCACTTAATGCATATTATTGATGATAAGAGAGCTGTCAAATCTAAGGTTCCATTGCTAAAAAAAACAAATTCCTTCTAGTTCCCAGTTTGACAGGTAGAATTCACTGGCAAAGCCACTTATTTCTATAGTGACTATATCAAACATCATTGGGATCCTCAGGACCCAGAAGTCAGTGGAGGGATGGGTGGGTCAGTCACAAATTACATCACACATTTTGGCCAGTTTCCTCTGAAGTCTTTCTCTGAGGTCTCTTTATGGAACAAAAGTGATTTGGGATTTTTGGTCAAATATGATGATGTAAGCAAATCTCTTTGGAAACCAGCTCTAAATTTGTGAGCTACTGTTATTGTTATTTTTATCATTCTTATCCTTGTTTCTTCATCTTATGTTCCATAAAGGTCAGATAGAAATTGTCCTACAAGATATTGCTATCTCGTCATTGTTCTTTTGGGACTACTTTTAATCAGATGATCATGAAGGTAGCTAAAATGACTGCTGTTTATACTTGAATAAAGTATTGGGATATACATCATCATCTAGAGATTCACCAAAAGCATTTTGGGAAATTCTAGAGCAGAAAGGATGACAGGGATGGCATGTTCTTTATTCTGCTCCTCTGATTTGTGATCCCTTTCCCTGTTTCTTTATATTTTAAGAACTTTTTGTTCCAATTACAATATCTGAAAGCAGACTCTCGAAAATGAAAACTAAAGAAAGGTGGGAAGTTATACCTTCACAACAGTATATTTCAATTCAAGTCAAGAATCAATTATTAAACACCTATTATTGTCCAGACACTATGCTAAGTGCTGGGGATACACAGAAAGTTAAAATGATTATCTCTGCCCTCAAGGAGCATTAAAAGCACATGGGGGATACCACACACATTATTGATGAGAGAGAGAGAGAGAGAGAGAGAGAGAGAGAGAGAGAACAGTGGATGGATAGATAGATAGATGATAGATAGATAAATAGATAGATAGATAGATAGATAGATAGATAGATAGATAGATAGATAGATAGATAGATAGCAGAAGACAAATTAGAAGTGATAATTAGAGGGACAGTGCTAGCATTATCTGGGATCATGAAAGGCTTATTTTAAAAGTAGGGTTTTAGCTGGGACTTGAAAGAAATAAGAGAAGCCAGGAGGCAGAGATGAGTTAATCAGCTGATCAGTCAATCAGCATTTATTCAGCATCTATAATGTGTTAGGAGGGCAGCTAGGTGGCACCATCGTGGATAGTGCACTGGGCCTGGAGTCAGGAAGAGTAATGTCCAGAGTTCATATCTGACCTCAGACACTTAGTGGCCACGAATAACACTGGTCAAGTCACTTAACCTTGTTTCCTTCAGTTGTCTCATTGGTAAAATGACCTGGAGAAGAAAATTAAAAACTACTTCAGTATCTTTGCCAAGATCTTTGACTCAAATAGGGTCAAAGAGTCAGACATGACTGAAAAAAATGACTGAACAAAAAATGTATGAGGCTCTATACAAAGTTCTGGGGATACAAATACAAGCAAAGGACAATCCTTGCCCTCTAGGACCTCACAGTCTAATGAGGAAGACAATACACAAAAGGGAGCCACAGAGAAAGTAGGGAAGAATGGGGGGAAAGATACTAGATGCAAGATCATGGTAGAGAAACCCAGATGAGTGTAGCCTCATGGGAAATGAAGAGATGATTGGTCTGGGCACCCTCCTTAAATTAATGCTCTAGTCTCCAATTACAGAAATGGGCCAAAGAGGAGGAGGTATTTTTGAGATATGAATTCCAGAGACAAAGTGATCTTCCAGAATGAGGAGTTTCTGGGTCATAATGGAGAAATTTGGAGGACAGCTGCCTGGTGGGAAATGAAGAAATGGCTGGCCTGGGTGCTTCCTCCCCACCTTAAATGGAGTCTCTGAGTGGAGCCTTCTACCCTCCATAGGGAAGGGTTCCAGGAGCAGAGAGTATATAGTTGAGATGGAAGTTCCAAGGATGAAGTTCCAGGATAAGGAGTTTCTGGGACATGCATGATGGAGAAATTGAGAGGAGTGCAGAGCCTAGTGGGAAATGAAGGAGAGAGAATCCCACAAAGATAACTGCTACTGATGATGATTTGGAGTATGCAAAAACATGTTCATTACAGATTTTAAAAAATAGTTCAGAAACTCTATAAAAAATGAATAAATTAAGGGTGGCTAGGTGGTGCAGTGACTAGAGCACCGGCCCTGGAGTCAGGAGGACCTGAGTTCAAATCCAACCTCAGACACTTAACACAAAAACTAGCCGTGTGACCTTGGGCAAGTCACTTAACCCCAACTGCCCTCCAAAAAGCAAAAAAAAAAAAAGAATGAATAAATTAAAAACAGTAAAGCATTTATTAAGTACTGACTGTGCTCCAAGTTCCATACTCAACATTGGAAATACTCAATTCAGATAGAAGTAATCAACATAAAAGGGGTATGAAAAATTTGGACAAAATGTATTAAGAATGAATATGTAGGGGCAACTCAGTGGCGCAGCAAATAGAGCACTGGCCCTGGAGTCAGGAGGACCTGAGTTCAAATTCGGCCTCAGACACTTAACACAAAAACTAGCCATGTGACCTTGGGCAAGTCACTTAACCCCAACTGCCCTCCAAAAAAAAAGCAAAAAAAAATGAATATGTAATTATGTACAATTTTAATCTTAATTCATTAATATATGAAGATGTTGAATGATTCAATACATCAACAATTCAATTAATGCAGCAGACATATATTAAGAATGTATTATGTGCCAGACTCTATGGTAGGAACAAGGCATAGAAAAATAAAAATTAAATAGTCCTTCCCTTCAAGGAACTTACATTCTAGTGAATTTCATCAATTTAACTGCACCAACTGACTTCTTTTGCTGATTTTCTGTTATGTCTGGTGCTTTGTGACCCCATTTGGAGTTTTCTTGACAAAGACATGATAAGATTGTCTTCCCCCAGCTCATTTTCAGGGGAGGAAACTGAGGTAAACAGGGTTAAGTGACTTCCCCTGGATAACACAGCTAATAAGTGCCTGAGGTAACATTTTAATTCAAGAAGAGGAATCTTCCTGACTCCATTTCTGGCACTATCAACTATTTCCTAGCTGCCCACCTTTATAACATAGTAGATTTTATTCAAGAGTTGTACTGACTACAAAATTAATGACTCTGTGGTCAATTTGGCATTTCCTACCTATTCTGTCTGATCCATGGATAACAGATAGACTCTGTCACCAGAACATACTTTAAGCCTTTCTAGCTTAATAGAACTAGTGAGAATTTAAGCTCAATTGGCACAACTTTTCTTAATATTATTATTATATCAATATCACTATTACATATATATGACAGTATATTATATAATTATATCAATATCATTATGTATATGATATATCACAATTATTGTTATAAATAAATTTGAGGTTTTTCAAAGCACTTCACATATATTAATTCATTTGATCTTCAATACAATCCTATGACATAGGAATTATTATTATCTCCATTATACAGAAGAGAGAACTGAAGGAGACAGTGGTTGAGTGACTTGCCTAGGATCATACAGGTAGTAAGTATGTGAGGCAGGATTTTCACTCAGGTCTTCCTGACTCCCAGTCTCACACTCTATCTGCCTTTGAGAAATTAGTCACCTCCCTCCCAGGAAGACAAATATGAGGAGAACTTCCATGGAGGATGATCATGTTAATATATTAAAAAGAAAATCACCTGGGATTTTAATGCTACTTCATTTTTTTTTCAGAAAAAGAGAAGCCTTTCCATCTACTTCTGATGTTTTTGCTAACCAAGAAAATTCAAAGTCATTGACTAACCAATGCCCTTTTCTATTGCTGGAATTCCTCGCTACCAGAGAAATGCAAGGCCCGTGGAACAAAGATAACTCAATTGACCAATCCTTTCCCTATAGAAGACAATGCCAAGAACCTATAAATAACCAAAACACATTCCTAGCCAAATGAAGCCCACCTAGGGGTCTCAAGTCACAGATTAATACAACTTTGGATAGATAGCATTGCTTAGTTAAGGAAAAAAACATTTGTTTCTTATTCTTTTTATTATAATGTAATGGGACTATTTTACCAGAGACACTATCTTAAATTCACTTTATTGCATTTAAAATTGAGATAACAACATCATACCAATAAATGTTTCCAATTTACTTCATTGGTTCTTCTTCAAACAAAAAATGAAAAAAATCCTTTTTGAATAATTATATAATAGAATGTAAAATCACTAAAACAGAGCTGTTTCTATTTGTGTAAAATGCCCCCAGGTACCTTACAGCACTGCTAAAATCATATAGAGGAGTAAGATTTGGAGAGAGATAGAAGATACCTCCCTTGCTTTTTTTGAAAAAGTACAAGGTTCTTGGATGTAGAACCTGGAAGCTCTTCACAGATTTTTTTTTTCATGTATTGAATGACGTTTTTCTTCTTCCTCTTTTTCTTCTTTTATTTTAAAAATTATATGGGATGGCTCTCTCAGAGGAGGGAAAGGGAAGGTTTTGGAAATGTATCTTTTTAAAAGAGTAAGGGTTTTAAAAAAAAACAAAGCCTCCCATTTCTGCCATAAGGAAACATGAGAGCCAGTGAGTTATATGTTTAGGGATTCCTAGTGTTCCATGAACTTTTGCAACAAGATCATTATTAGAGAAGTAGGGGGTAGCCAACATTTAAATGGAATTTATCAAAAGATACTTGGCTTAAAAAACTACCTTAAACATTGTATCATGACATGCAAAAGTGGCAGCTCAATAAATCCTTCTTGAATTGATGAATAAATCAATAAATAAGTCTTGACTTGAATAAGTCAAATAAAACTTGAATAAATCAATAAAGTCAGTAAATTGACTTTAATTTTTTCTTTTCTTTTTTTAATACTATTTCCCCCCAAATTACATGTCAAGACAATTTTTAGCATTCATTTTTACAAAATTTTGAGTTCCAAATTTTTCTCCCCCACCCCACTTCTTCCCTCATCTGGAAATGGTAGGCAATTTGATACAGGCTATACATTCTATCACGTAAAACATATTTCCATATTAGACACAATTGTGAAAGAAAAAATGGATCAAAAGGGAATAAAACAAAAAAAAAAGAATAAAGTAAGTGAAAAAACAGTATGCTTCAATCTGCATTCAGAGTCCATCAGTTCTATTTGGATGTAGGTAACATTTTCTTCCATGAGCCCTTTGTACTTAAACTAGATTATTGTGTTGCTGAGAAGAGCTGCGTCATTTATAGTTGAAAATCACACAATGCTATTAATACTGCATACAATGTTTTCCTGGTTCTACTCATTTCACTTTGTACCAGTTTGTACAAGTCTTTCTAGGTTTTTCCTGAAATCTGTCCATTGATTATTTCTTATTGCACAATAGTATTCCATTGCATTCATATAGCACAGCTTATTTAGTCATTCCCCAATTGATAGGCATTCCTTCAATTTCCAGTATTTTGCCCCCACAAAAAGGGCTGCTCTAAATTTTTTTGCATTCCAAAAAATGTAGGACCTTTTCCCTTTTTATAGTCTCTTTGGGATACAGATTTAGTAGTGGTAATACTGGATCAAAGGCCATTGTTTGATTGATTCTTGATGTCTCATCGAGCCATTGGCTTCCACTTTCCCAATTCTAACTTTCAGGGAGTTGTTTTCTTCAGTTAGCTTTTGTACTTCTTTTTCCATTTGGCCAATTGTACTTTTAATGTGTTTTCTTCAATGGATTTCTGTGTCTTTTTTCCATTTGGTCAAGCACTTGCTCTCTTTTTTTCCAAGCTGTTGACTTCTTTTCTCTCTTACATTCTCTTACGTCATTCTCATTTCTTTCCCAAGTTTTCTTGTACCTCTCATATGTGATTTTTAAGTTCCTTTTTGACCTCTTCCATGAGTTCTTTCTGGGTCTGAGATCATTTCCCATTTTCCTTTGGGACTTTGCCCATAGACGTTTTGACAATGTTGTCCTCTTCTGAGTTGGTGTCTTGATCTTCCTTGTCACCATAATTACTTTCTATAGTCAGATTCTTTTTTGTTGTTTTTTGCTCATCTTTTTTGGCCTTTTTCCTTTTAAATTTGAGTTCTGTTCCCTTGGTGGAAGGGGCACTTGTACCAGGGGCTGCAAATTCTAGCTGTTTACCTGGTGCAGCACTGATGTTGCCCTGAGGTCCCAAAGAAACCCTCATGTCTGGTGCTACACTGAAGGAGGGAATGGCTGGTGCTGCTGGAGGTCATAGGGGTCTGGCAGCTTACTGGTCCTAAGTAGGGGTCTTAGCACTGGTGTTTGGTGTGTATTGAGGCTAGTTGGGATATTTCTGCTTTTCCCTAGAACTATATTGAAGTATATGGTAGTCTGGCAGCTAGAGGTTGCCTATTTCCCTGGGGCTATCCTGAAAAATTTGGAGTCTATCCCTGGCGGCTGTCTGTTTACCCAAAACTATGCTGAAGTACATGATTTTTCTTGGAGCTGTAATCTGTCCATTCCTCTGTCTATGGTGAGGCATGTGAGGGGCCCTGGTGCTAGCATTTGCCTGCTCCCCTGCACTGGGGCTCAGGGTCTACGGCTGGTTTTCTGAGGCAGAGCTTGCTGATTGCTTGCTTGGATATTTCCTGACTTGGACTGTATTTCTCTTTAACCTGAATGAGACAGAAATTTCTTGCCAATCTTTCAAATTTCTTGGGTTAAAAGATGTTTCATCGTTCTGTTGGTTCTGCTTTTCCAGGATTTGTTTGGGGATGCTCTTTTGTGGTTGGTTGGAGGTGAATATGGGAAAATTACAGCAATTTACTGCTTACTCCACCATCTTGGGCTCCACTAGGCTCTTAAAATCATTTTTATCTGTTGAAGGAACTTGTTCACAAAGCAATGAATGTAATAAGTACAACAATAGAAATGGGGGAGGCAATAAAAGGAAGCTAAAGTCTAGAGACAGCTATCTGGCACAGCAGGCAGAGTGCTGGGCCTGGAATCAGGAAGATCTAAGTTCAAATCCAGCCTCAGATACTTCCTAGCTATAATACCCTGAAGAAGTTCCTTAATCTCCAACTACTTGAGTTTTAAAAACTGTAAAAATGGGATAATAACTGCACCTACCTCAGGTCTATTACAGAGATTAATAAATAATATTTGTAAATTGCTTTCTTTGCATAGAACCTGGAAAATAATAAATATGTAATCAGTAATTCCTTCTTTCCTAATTATGACCAATTTTGACCTGAGAGAAGAAATGAGGAAATGCAACTTGCTCCTTTTACTAAAGATGTAGAGACCATTATTGTGAAATGTCTCATATGTTATCAGATTTATTTGATTGGACAGGTCAATGGGTTATCCCTGTTTGTTTGGGGTTTTTTTCATTTTTGTCATAATAGAAGCCTCACCGATTAGGATGGGAAGAGGGATATATTCAGAAAGGACTGTAATGTCAAAATAAAAACCACACTTTAAAACAAAACGTAATTCCCCCAAAATTATCTATGTTGAACTACTACATCTGCACAGGAAAAAAAATGTTTCAAGTATTTCAGTTTTATGTGGGAAGCAAAAGCAAGCGTCACAAGTCACATCAGGGTGGGCAGCAACAAGGCACCCTTGACTAATCAAGGCAGAGTGCAGCACAAGGTAGGCAAAGTCAGATGAGAGAGGGACCTTCAACCTAGTGCACTATCAGATGACTTCTATTTTAACTAATTGGTCTTAGGAAATAGATGCTAAATACTGTTGTTTGTATGTTGTTTAAAGATTGTAAGTGCCATCATTGTCCTCTGCAATCATTGCCTTTTAAATTCACCCCCCCTGGGATGAAGCCGCATTTGCCTCATCCTGTTTACAATCCTAATTACATGAGCTTTTAGCTTGAAGACTCAGTTTCCTCATGCTGCAATCAGTAAGTACAAAAATCTTTGATTGTTACAGAGTCCATTTCAGACCTAAACACTAGAAAGGCATTTGACTGAACAAATGAATATTGAAATCTGTTGGTAGTGCCCATGTACCTCAGATTACTCCTGCTTGCCAACCTGGTTAGAGTGTGTAACAAGATAATCTTTCCATGTCAAGTCAAAGAAACCCAAGGTATGTCATTGGATCATAGCTTTGGAGCTGGAAAGAATGTCAAAGGTCATTGAATCCAACCTCCTTATTTTACAGATAAGGAAACTGATCCTTAGGAATGTTCAATGACTTGTTCAGAGTAACACAGCAACTAAGTGTCTGAGGCAAGATTTGAAATCAGGTCTTCCTGACTCCAAATCCAGCATTCTTACCACTGTCCAATGCTCTTCCAAAGCACCACGCATATACAGGAAGGAATTTAGACCTTCTGCAATATCCAACAAAAAGCATTGTTTGCTCATCAAAAAATACAAATACAGTTTCTTTGATTTTATCATCTAGTTTTCTCTTTGGGAGGAAGGGTACTGGTGTTTGATTTAGTTTGTGTGTGTGTGTGTGTGTGTGTGTATGTGTGTAATATGGATGGATGGATGGATGGATGGATGCATGTATGCATGTATGTATATGTGAGTATATAGGTATATAAGAGAAGGCATTCCAAAAGTCTTTATGTAACTTTAAAGTTATTGAAGCATAAAGCTATCAGAGTTTAAAACTGTACTAAGGCTTTTGAAAAACTCAATATTTTATGTATATATGGCAATGATTTCCTTGTGAGAGGTAGCATGGCATACTAGATGGAGATCTGGCCCTGAAGTCAGCTGGACCTGGGTTCAAACTCAATTTCTCCCATATACTGTGTGCCTCTGGGCTAACACTGTTTCCCCCAGCTAACTCCCTAAGACTATAAGTTGCAGAGATGGAGCAACCTACATTGGCAAGAGGAGTTTCTCACGGGGATGTCAATGAAAGGATAGGTTGAATAAACAAACAAACAAACAGACAGACAGACAGACAGACAGATAGATAGAGAGCTAAATGAATGAATGAATGAATAAATAAATAAATAAAAGAATGAATGAATGAATGAATGGCTTTTGCTTATTGCAAATCTGATATATGGAAGTAAGGATTGATGGGGTGGAGTCAAGATGGCGGCATAGAAGCAGGAAAACTCTGTGGATCCCTCCATAACCACCTCAAATACCTATAAAATATGACTCTAAACAAATTTTAGAGCTTCAGAACTCATAAAATAACAGAGAAACCAGGCTCACACTGAAAGCAGCCCAGCAGACAAACAGAAAGGGCTTATTGCAGCATGCTGAGAGCAGAGCCCAGCCCCATGCAGTTTTAGCCCCAGGTCATCCAGAAGAAGCCCCAGTTGGAGCTTTCAGGAAAGTGGATCACCAGCAGCTGTGGTGGTTTCCAGAATTACCAACCCATAAGAGCAGCAGTTCTCAACCTATGGGTTGAGACCCCTTTGGGGGTTAAATGACCCTTTCGAAGGGGTCACCTAAGACCATTGGAAAACACATATTTCTGATGGTCTTAGGAACCAAGACACTGCTCCTCTACCCATCTCCAGGGAGGTCCACCCACATGCAGAAACGCCCACATACAAGTATTCATAAGAGCCAAGGACAAGAAAATGTCAGTGGAACTCGGCTAAATTTCAGGGAGAGGGTTCAATTGACTGCCTCTAGACCTAGAATTGGTCGGAAGCAGTGGCCCTGCAGCCACCTCCACATGGCTGCTTCAGAAGCTCCCAGCCTGCAGATGGCAGGGGAGTCAACTGATCATTCAGAGGCTAAGTGCTCTTCCTTTGAGTTGCCTGGATTGGGATCACAGTCTTGGGTGGTGGTCCTGAGATGTGTTTTCAGTGAGCCAAAGCTGGTGGGGATCTGTAACCTCCTAATATCTCCAGCAGCTGTGAAAACCACAGCAATTTGGGACAGAGCTCTCCCCTCTGAAAGCAGAGTTCTATTGAGCACAAAAGTCAAATAACTGACTGGCAACATTAGCAGGCAAAGGAAGCAAAGTAAGAACAGCAATCCAACTTTAGATTTCTTTTTTGGGGACAAAAAGGATCAAAGCATTTAACGGGAGGAAGACAACACAGTCAGAACTCCAGCACCAAAAGCTTCCAAGAAAAATGGAGACTGGTTACAAGCCATTGAGGAGCTTAAAAAGGATTTTGAAAACCAAATAAGAGAAGTAGAGGAAAAATTGGGGAGAGAAATGAGACTGATACAAGAAAATCATGATAAGAGAGTCAACCACCTGACTGAAGAAAATAACACCTTAAAAAACAGAGTAACTCAAATGTCAAAAGAGGCCCAAAAAGCCAATGAGGAGAAGAATGTCTTAAAATGTTGAATTTTCCAGATGGAAAAAGAATCTAAAAAGCTTTCTGAAGAGCATAATTCCTTCAGAATTATAGTGGAGCAAATGGAAGCAAATGACTTCATGAAAAATCAAGATACTATTAAACAGATCCAAACAAATGAAAAAATAGAAGGCAATGTGAAATATCTCATTGGAAAAAAACCACTGACCTGGAAAATAGGTCAAGGAGAGACAATTTTAAAAAATTTAGATTACCTGAAAGCCACAATCAAAAAAAGAACTTAGAAAGCATCCTTCAAGAAATTCTCAAGGAAAATTGCCCAGATATTGTTGAATCAGAGGGCAAAATAGAACTTGAAAGAATTCACTGATCACCTCTTGAAAAAGATCTCAAGAAGAAAACTCCTAGGAATGTTATAACTAGGTTCCAGAGTTCCCAGATCAAGGAGAAAATATTACAAGGAGAAACAATTTGAATACTGTGGAAACACAATCAGGATAACCCAGGATCTAGCAGCTTCTACATTAAGGGACTGAAGGGCCTTGAATATGATATTCTGGAGATCAAGGGAGCTAGGAAT
>CM053600.1:190782467-190805815 GCA_028646575.1 Pseudocheirus occidentalis
AACTATTTACATGCCAAATGGAAAAATGATAATTGTAACTTATGAAACTTTTCTCAGTATGGGGATACGTGAAGGGAATATAAATGTATATGTATATAAATGTATGTATGTATGTATGTATACATACACATATATCTATATAGAAGGGTATGTATGCATATGAATACATGTGGGAGTGTGTATATATGTGTACATAGACAGAGGGCACAGAATCAATTGAATAGGAAGGGATGATATTTTAAAATGTGAAATTAAGATGTGGGGGAGGAATAGAATGAGAAGAGACAGGGAGAGACAGAATGCGGTCAATCATTTCATATAGAAGAGGCAAGGGATAACTGTTACAATGGAGGTGAAGAACAGGAAGGCAAAAGGGAATGGGTTAACCTTACTCTCATTGAATCTGGCTTAGGGAAGGAATGACATACACTCTAAATTGGGTATCTTGTCCTGCAGGAAAGTAGGGTGGAAGGGGATAAGAGGAGGGATGATGGAGGGGAGGGGAGAGGAGGGGGGAGGGTTGTTAGAAGCACACATTTCTGTAAAGGGACAGGGACAAAGTAGAGAATAGAACAAGGGGAGGATGGGATAGAAAGGAGGGAAATATCGTCAGTGTTATACAATATGTCCATTGTGGAGATGTTCTGAATAACTACACATGTACGGCCTGTATTGAATTGTTTGTCTTTCCAGTGGGGGTGGATGAAAAGGAAGAACAGGAAGAATCTAGAATTTAAATTTCTAAAATCATATATTTAAAAATATATTATTATTATTATTATTATTATTATTTACATGCAACTGGGAAATAAGATAGACAGGCACTGGGGTAGGGAGATCCATCTTGCTCTACCAGAAAGTCAGAGGCATGATGGGAGAGAATATAGGAAAGAGCAGATTGGGGGAGGGTGTATACAGTGGGATTGCTGTTTTGGGGGGATGGGTAGGGGAAAGACAGGGAGAAACTTTGTAACTCAAAATCTTATCAAAATCCACGATGTAAACTAAAAATAAATAAAAGTTAATTTAAAAAGAAAAAAGAAAGTAAGAATTTAGAGCTCAAAAGATAGATTATATGTAAATTATCTGGTCCTGGCCCTTTATTTGTCCTTATTATTCCTTACCTGGAAAGCAAAGCCTGGAGAGGTTAAGTCATTGTCTCAAGGTCATAGATGGAAGATAGGAGAGCTGAGATTTGAATAAAGTTCTTCTGACTCCAAATTCAATGTTCTTTAAGCTGACAGTACTTACACAGATTTTCTCCCAAAGAGCAATGGCTAAGTCACTCAAGGATATCCGCTTTCAATCACCCTTTTTTTTTAAACTTTTCCTCTTTATGTTAAACAAAAATTGAATCTGCTTGTCCCTAAAGCCATTTTTAAATGGTATTCTTTTCATGGTGCTGTCTGGATGGAAGTCATGCAATACCAGTCTCAGAAGAATTAGAGTGGTGGGTCACCCAACCAGAAATGGAAAGGATCATGGCGGGCATGGGCAAGTGAAAGAGAACAATGAACCACATGGAAGAGGTGGTATGAGCAAGGTCAACTGCAAAGTGTGAGGTTAGAAAGGAAAAAAAATGCACCAGTCATTCGGTGAAAGTGAAATATAATTGGCTGAGAGCCCATGTGCTCCTTTTGGATCCCATGTATGGTCATACTTTTACATTAGTCACGTGTATGCTTTGTCTTTATGTTGAAAACCAAATTAGAAATTTCATTGTGGGTGACCACGATTCTCCCTATCCCAGTGTCTGTATATCTTATTTCCCAGTTGCATGTAAATAATAATAATAAATAATAATAACAATAATATATTTTTAACATATGATTTTAGAACCTTAAATTCTAGATTCTTTCCCTTCCTCCCTTGTCACCCACCCCCTCTGGAAAGACAAGCAATTCAATACAGGTCATACATGTGTAGTTATGCAGAACATCTCCACAATGGACATATTGTGTAACATGGATGATATTTCCCTCCTTCCTATCCTGCCCTCCCCTTGTTCTATTCTCTACTTTGTCCCTGTCCCTTTACAAAAGTGTGCACTTCTAACAACCCTCCTCCCCACCCTCCTTCCCCTCCATCAGCCCCCCTATCATCCCCTTCCACCGTACTTTCCTGCGGGACAAGATACCCAATTTAGAGTGTATGTCATTCCTTCCCTAAGCCAAATTCAATGAGAATAAGGTTGACCCAACTTAGTACCGGGATAGGGTGATCACTACTCTCTGCTTATCTGAGTGGAGAATGGGCCCATGACTCTAAACCTCCATTTAAGGAAGGAGTCCAGCTCAAACACCTCATCTCTCTCCTTTGGACTTCTCTGATTGCCTTCACCATGCTCCTCCTTTCACCTTCCTTTTATATTTCATCTTCCCTTATTAGATTGTAAGCTCCTTGAGGGTAGGAACTATTTTTTTCTAATTTGCATCCCCATAGCATGGCACATAACATGTGTTTAATAAATGTTCCCTAGCTATTGTTGACTATTAGATTCACTGCTTAAAGGAGTTCCCACATCAATAAGACCACAGGTCAGTCAATTAGCCGGTCAACAAACATTTATTAGTTTAGACAAGGCAATAAAGATTTAAATGATGCCAACTATGTGCCAGACACTGTGCTAAGCACTTCTTACAAATATCATTTTATTTGATCCTCTTAACAACCCTGTGAGGGAGATGCTGTTATTATCCCTATTTTCAATTAAGGAAACTGAAGCAAACAGAAGTTAAGTGACTTATCCAAGGTCACATAGCTAGTAAATGCCTAAGGTCAGCTTTGAATTCAGTTCTTCCTGACTCCAGGCTCAGTACCCTATATACTGCACCACCAGCTGCTTATTATCTTGTTAAATACCTATCACATTCCAGTAATAACATTAAGCATTGTAGAGACCGAAAAATGGCAAGAAGATGGTCCCTACCCTCATAAAACAAGTGTGTACATGGAAGATATAAACAGGGTAAATTTGAGAAAATCTTAAAGGGAAAGCACTAGCATTAAGGGGGCAGGGAAAAGCCTCTTGCAGAAGGTGAGATTTGAGCTGAGCCTGGGAGCAAGCTAAGGAATCCAGAAGGCAGAGAAGAAGAGTAAGAGTACTCCAGAAAAGGAAAATAGGGTAAGAACATAAATTGTATTATGTTTTAAGGTTTAGAAAGTACTTTGCTATGTTATTTTATGCTCATAAAGAACCTGGGAGAGAGATGCTATTATTATCCCCATTTTAGAGATGGGGACACTGAGGCCAACAGCAGTTAGGGTAATGTAGCAAGTAAGTGTTTGAGGCTGGATTTGATCTCAGGTCTTCCTGGCTCTACTGTCTTGTCCTCTAGTTGATGAATAGCTCAATTTCATGAAGGAGTCAAGACAGAACATCTTAACTCATAATTGATGGTGAATAAACATCATTGAGTGAATGATACATGAATCGTGTTCACCCACATTGAAATTTCCAATTTGGTTTTCAACATCAAAACAAAGCATAAGCATGACTAATGTGAAAATGTGTCTAATAAAAATGTATGTGTAGAGCCTATATCAAGAGAGGAAAAAAACTTAAAATTTATGGAAGTGAATGTTGAAAACTAAAAATAAATTAATAAAAAAGACAAAAAGGAGACAAAGTATAGGAAAAATTGCTCAATCTTCAGTCAATGCCAAGCACCTAGCTGGTGCTACTTACTACTTCCATAATTCTGAGCAAGTCTTTACTCTTATCTGGGACTCAGTTTCCTTTTCTGTAAAATAAGAACTTTGGGCTAAATAAGGTCTTCTCTAGCCCTAAATCAAGGATGATCTATAAATCTAATGAATTCAACAGAATCTCAAGGGTTATAAGATATTTCCAAGGCCATCAAGACCCATAACTTAACATTATATACTTGCTGAGTGATGAGTGGTGCCATTTCTGCATTATCATTCTCAGAAAAAGTAAAAGAGCAGGCAAAAAGTTTCCATTTGTCTTTGGGAGCAAGTGAAGAGAGAATGTTTGACATTAGGACCTAAGGATGACTTTTGGTCTTTGGGAAGCTAAGCTTCTCATGGGGTTGCACAGAATTACTAGGCAGACTACACTGTACCATTTCATCTCAGAGACTAAGATTAATCACTAACAGCAAGAGTTAAGCCAATTCCCAGCATTTTCCTCAAGATGATTGGTGCTACCATACCCACTGATGAAATAAATCCCCCAGCAAACAGTGTGCTCTCTGAGGCCATTTTCCACCCTGGTGTGACAGCCAACATCTTTGAACATCCTCATTAAAATCAATGGGTGCTCCAGTGGAATAAAAAAAAGTGTGGGACTGACTGAGAAGGCTTTGAAACTGCAGATCCTCATTTAATCCAGTAGCTATTTTGCCAGCAAAGATTTATCCCTGTTGACAGAGCAATCCCAGAAATCTCTCCAGACCATTCAGCACCATACTTCAGTCCAAGCCCTCAGCTTACAATAACTAAAAGCTATCACCGTGGCCCTGATGAAGCCTCCATACACTTTTCTGATCCTTCTTTTCCTGAAGATATTCCTCACCCTAACCATGTCATTCCCTGTTGGAAGCTAAGTTGTTCTAAGCACCTATGTTGGGGGAGAGCCCCCAAAGTCCAGAACTATAGAGAGCAGTACAATTTTGACAGTGCTTGAATTCCTGAATTATTAAACTTCATAGGACCACAGAACAAAAATGTGGAGAAGAGACCTTCTAGTCAAACATTCTCAACATATGCATATGGAGTTTCTGCTTAAGGAACTCAATTAGGAGACATTCCTCGACTTCCCAAAGTAGTTAATTCCACTCAGATATATATGAAACAACAATAATAAAGAGCATTTATGTATTTATCACCATGTGGCAGACACTATGACGATTATCTGATCTTCACAACCCTGGGAGATAGGTACTATAATTATTCTCATATTGCAGGTAAGAAAATTGAGGCAGAGGCTGAGTGCCTTGCCCAGGGACACACAGCTAGTGAATGCCTAAGCTCAGATTTGAATTCAGGTCTTCCTGACTCCAGGTTCAAACCTTTATCTACTTCTCCACCTTGCTGCAACAATCAACAAGCATTATCCACATCCAGAGAAAGAACCAATGGAGTCTGAATGCAGACCAAAGCATACTATTTCACTTTATTTTTGGAATTTTTTTTTCTTTTGGTATGTTTCTTCTTTTACAACATGACTTATATAGAAATGTTTTTACACAATTTCGCATACATAACCCATATCAAATTGCTACCATTGTAGGGAGCAGGGTGAGAAAAGAAAGAGGGAGAAAAGTTTGGAATTCAAATTTTTAAATGAATGTTTAAAAATGTCTTTACATGTAATTGGAAAAAAGTTTATTTTTTAAAAATCAGCAAGCATTCATCATGTGTCTAATATGTGCCTTAATGATATGCTCAAGGCATACGAGGCACTGTACTGGAGATAGAAATCCACAAGTAAGACAGTGCCTGCCCTTAAGGAGCTTAGACTGCCATTTGGGAGGTGACAGTCCTGCTAATATCTGCCTTTGGGTGTTGTGTTCATTTCCACATGCTACATTTTTGGAACAAGCAGAAGTCATATCACATCCAGAAGAAGACAACCATTCTTGATGGTTGATGATGATGAGAGAAATGGAGAAGATGCCATAGAAGGAGATGGACAGAATTAACCTTGAGAAGAGAAGACTTAGAGTGCCCAGAAGAGCTTCCAGAAGGTATTTGAAGACTTTGTTCTGCTTGATCCTAAAAAAAGAAATAATGGGTGAAACAGGGAGTTAGAATTGTAGTCAGAGAATGTGAGTTCAAATACTGTCTCTGACAAGTTGTTAATTCTGTGACTGGGCAAGCCATTCTACCTCTCTTGTCCTACTGGGTGAATTTAGAAATCCAGAAAGAGTATCCTTTCATGGGCAAGGATTCCATTGGGGATATTCTAGGTGTCCTTTATTTACATCCCTGCTGCTTAGCAGTGTAACTGGTTCAGAGTAGGCACTCAGCAAATGTTAATTGACTTGACTTAGATTAAATTTGCCTAAACATAAAGGATTTTCTATAGTATAAGAATCCCTAGATTAATCTGGATGAGCTCAATGTAGAAAAATTCATTTAGAAAAATTTTCCCAGACCCCAGTTGGATGACCTTATACACTGAAGAAATCATGTAATTATTTTTGCCCAATAATTTGGTTCTCACCTGAGAGTTAACAGGTAACTTTCAACTGACCTCAGATGCCTAAATTCTGTGTGGAGTCCCACATGCTTTTGGATTGCTGACAGGAGGCAACTTTCCTTCTGAAAGAGGAAGCTTAATTTTCCTTTCTTTTCTTTTCTTTTTTTAGTTATTCAGTAATTAAAGTCACTCAGTGAGTATGGGTCCAGATCAGAGGTGGAGTCCTTTAAAGAAAGAGAAACAGGACAAAGTACCCTAGTCCCCCTAAGAACCCAGAGCTGTTATGAAAGTACCAAGCAAAGTTGGTTTGGTGTCTCCTCTGAGGGTGAGAGGGTAAGTGCCCCCACCTATCCCCCATCCCCATGCCCATCAATGTCCTAACTTCTTCATATATGCCTCTCTCCTCACTGGAACAACAGGTCTGTCCCTGAACTCTTAGTTACCACAGAAAAAGAAGCCATATCCATGATCCCATGATGGGATCCCAGCCACTGTCTCTACCTATTCACTGCTCCCAGACCCATTCCCACATGAAACATTCCCACAGAAACACATGGGTTCTTGTATTCGATCACAATTATATCATCCATATAGCCTGTCTGGATAGGACCACAAGAGCTAATAATCTATCTTAACAAATAGGACCACAGTAGCTAGACAATTGGAGTGCAGCATAACCAGAATGTTTAACCACCAAACTATAGATGGGGCCCCTCCTCCATTACCTAATCCCTTAACAAACTCCTCCTGCCTTTTAAATATTAATCATATTCCTTTATTCTACGTAAATTTCTGTTATGCAATTACATCTTTACCTTATAAAAATCTATCTTTCTCCCTCTGAAGATGCTGGTTCCTCTTAGAACTTAGCCCACTTCATGAGAGGCATCAATCTCAATAAATGCCTATACTTGGATCAGCAGTGGTCTAACTCTGAATTCTTTGAGATGGTCCTCTGGAGTACATCATGAAACCCCAACAGTTTTTTGGCAGACAGAGCCCCCATCTCAACAGAGAAAGCTGATTTTCTTTCTCTTTCTTTATTTCCTTTGGTTTGAGCACTAAGCCAGACCCTAATTGAGTACTAAACCAGCAATACTCTTTGGTAAACCATAGTCTCTTTCAACATTCAACCCAATAAAAAAATTCCATTAGATTCACATACTATAATTTGTTCAGCCACTTCTCAATTAATGTGTTCCGCTTTGCCTTAGAGTCAAGTTCTTTAATTTTCTTTTTCTTTTTACTTTTAATCCACATTTCAGGATGAGGTAATTTGTTTTGCTTGTGAATATTTCCTCCCTAATCCTACCTATTCTCTCCCTTAACACCATTCCCTATCCCCAGTTATTGAGTTTGATGTCTTTCTCCATCAAACTTGTTTTATGTATACGTGTGTGTTTCAACCCTTCGTTGTCTATTTCAGAGAAGTGAGGTTCATATGATGTTCACCTCCACCTTTCTTATGTGTTTTTATCCTCTTCTTTTCTCACTATAATGAGAAATTCTCAATTTCACCACCTTCTCCATCCTTTTTACTAAGATACTCCTTTTTAGCCATCCTTTTCTTTCTCCTCTTAAAACTCAGAAAAAAATTAACCACTTTCAGGTTCCTCTTTAAAAAAGTAACTCCCTCAGCATTTTTTGAAGACTTCAGTGTTCTAAAACAAGATATCTTGCTTCTTCTACCACTAATAGAATGCTAGCACTGTGGTATACAGCACATCCTATGTTCTACCTCAAATTTCTCAAATAAGTTCATGTTTTCTTAGTTTTCTCTTGGCTTTTGCATTAACATTTCAAAGTTCCTCCTCAGTTCTGATTCTTTAATCATAAATGCTCACAAGTCTTCAATTCTACTAAAACTCCAGTTTTGGGTTGTTGTTTCCCTGCAAGAGTATACAAAGCTTTTCAGGGCAACTCATCGATAGCCAAGATCATTTTGCCTTTGGGGGCCTAGTTTTCCAAGAAGCTGCCAGGTCTTATACAATCCTGACAGTGAGTCCTTGATACTTACATAGCTCCTTTCTAGATACTTGGAAGTACTTTTGTCCTTTGATACCTCAACTTTGGCTAAGATATTCCTTGGAATTTTCCTTCAGGGGGTTATTTCAGGAAGATATTGGTGATTTCTTTCTATTTTTACTCTTCTCTCTCATTCAAATAGTTCTGAGCAGTTTTCATTTATGATTTCTTAAAATATAGTGTCTAGGATTTTTCTTAGTCATGGTGTTCAGGGAGTTCAATGATTGTTAGACTATTTCTCCTTGGTTTCTTTTCCAAAACAGTTATTTTTTTATAGACAATTTCTTCTTTTTTCAGGTTTTTGATGCCTATTGGAGTCATAGTTTTTGTCTGATCTAGGTTTCAGGGAACTCATTATTTTGGTAAAGTTTACTACTTTCTCTACTAAACTATTTCTTTTTCTTCTAATTTTTCCTGCAGAGGTATGATTTCATTCCTTTCACACTTCATCCTTTTTTTTAGGTATTCATACAGTTCTTGTGGAAACTATAGTTTTTGCTTTGAGAGTCTCCTTAGAGTTGTTGCAGAGTTATTCTCTCCTTCTTGGAGGGGATCTCCTGGTCTACAATAATTTTTGTAAACTGGTAGATCTCTTCTTTGGTCTCTTCGTCTCACCAGATTTAGTTCCCAAACTGGAGCTTTATGCCAGGGCCAAGCTAATGTGCTTTTAGATTGGAGTTGTGAAACTTGATTAGCCTTACCCTGGGTCACTGGGTTCCTGCACTGATCTCTACCCTCTAAAGTAAAGTCTGCCTAGATCTTTGAGATTCAGCACAATGGGTCTTCAGGGCTCCTTGTGGCATCTTGGGATGTATAGCTGTAGTGATTTCAGAAGACCTAGGTTTTTTTTGTTATCCCAATCTGAGCTCTACTGTAACTTAATGACCTTTATCCCCTGGACTTCCAAAGTTTCCTGGGGATTTACTTAGGGTCTCTCTACTCCTGAGAAACTACAGATGCTTCTCACCAATCTTTGATAATACTAATAGGTTGCCTGCAGTTTTATTTTCCAGTACTGGGAATGGTTTTGCTGTGGCTTCTTTTCATCTAGCTGATTCTTGTGCAGATATGATTTGTCATTGAATTTCTTTATCATTATTTAGTCTGGTGAGGAAGTTTTTCCAGGAGTAGGTATATGGGAACAAATCTTCATTCAGGAGATACCTTCACTGGAAATCTCCAACTCTCCTTTTATTTTAGAGATGAGGAAACTGAGACCCGAGCAGGTTGTGATTTACCCATGATAAAAAGAAAGTGTAAACATTTGAAGCTGGATTTTCACTCAGGTCTCCAACTCCAAAACCAGTCATCTTTTCATGATATAATGAGGTATAAAATTGTTACCAGGAGCATTTCTCCCACAAAACAATAAAAAACACCCTTCTACTTCTTAAGGTGGTAGAAACAGAATTCATTTTATCACTCTATACTGAAATATACAAGTTTGATGAAAAAATATCTATCATTGACATCACCTAGCACAGAGAGAGCACTGGACTTGGAGTCAAGGAGACCCAAGTCTGAATGTAGGCTTTGGTCCTTATTAGTTGTAAGACTATGGGTGAGTTGCTTAACCTCTGTTCTTAGTTTCATGTCGACAAAATTATAGTAAAAAGAGCAATTGCCTCACAGAGTTGAGGTAAATTAGGTAATAGATGTAAATTGCTTTGCCAAATTCATCACTCTGTAGTTTTATTTAATTAATATTTTTACTATGTGGTTTATAATCTAGGGACCAGCCAATGCACATTCCAAACTAGACAAAGCTATCTTCATCACCTTCCTACCTCCCATTTCAGAGTCTTTTTTCCATCTTAATATCCAATATTCTTCTCAACTAGTCGTCTAATCCTGTGGTGTCAATTGATGTCACCACTCCCAGGGACCCTCAGATGTGACATTATAAAAGATCAAAAGCCTTTTAAAAACAAGGTCATAGTCATATCTAATCACATGATTTCAGATGCCTTAGCAGGCTTTAAGGGAGATATTGTTTTTCTCTCTCAATGAAATGAGTATATTATCCATTTAATAGCTAGAAAAGCTATCATTTAGAAAGTGCTTTAAGGTTTACACAGCACTTTACATATGTTATTTCATCCTCACAACAAGTCTGTTATCATTCTCATTTTACAAATGAGGAAACAGGCCTAAAAAGAGTAAAATGACTTATCCAGGGTCACACAGCTAGTGAATGTCTGAGGGAAAATTCGAATTCATTTCTTTGTTTCCAAGTCTATCATTATATCCACTGTACTAAAACTGTTACAAGATACAAATGAAATGATGAATATAAATTTTTTTCATAAATTTGAAAGCAACCATATGAATATATCAGCTTCTATTCAAGTAGAGATAATAAGACTCCTTGGTACCCCCAAAATGACATGCTTATTCATAAAATTCATCCCAATACAAACATATTTATTCAAGTCCTCAGGCAACTCTACTAAGCAAGTCGCCATTCCTAATTTTGTTAATCTCCATGGAGATGGTCTAACCCCAGAGATGATGTAAGTTCCTTGTCAGCAGGGTCTGGCACACAGGAGCTTGATACTGCTAGAGTCTATAACAATGCTTTGAACTAAGAAGGAACTTCATAAATATTTGTTTAGTCGAATTTCTCTGTCTTGAATTAATTATCATTTTGTCTCTATGACCATTTATTTGTAAAGATCCCTTGGATTCAGCATTCAGTCTTAAATTCAAGCTTCAATCACCCCTCACTTAGACTATTACAATAATATCCTAGTTTGCCTCTCTGCTTCCAGCCTCATCATTTTCTAAGCCATTTCCTACAAGACTGCCAAAGCAACCTTCCTAAGACTTTCTCTCTTAAATTCCATATTGCTTCTGAAATAACATTTAAATTCCTCAGTCTGGTATTCAAAGTCCTTAAAAGTCTTAGTCCTCACTTATTTTCTCAACATTATTTTCTATGACTCCTTTCCATGAACTTCACATTCCAATTAGGCTGAATTATTTGTTGTTTCCCAAACCTGACACTATTTCTCAGCCTAGGTGGATCCCCCATGCCTAGAAGGCAAGCTGTGCTCATCTCTCCTTGGAATCATTTGGTCCCTTTAAGGTTTAGCTCAGGTACCATCTCCTTGATAAAGTCTTTCCTGATCCCCAACTCCCAATTTTTACATTTACATTACATAAGTAATGTTATCATACAGCAAAAAGTAAGTTCCTTGAGGTCAAGGATTTATTTTTTGTTATTGTACTCCCAGCACCTAGTCCCAGGAACAGCCTTTGTAATCCCGAGTACTTTGTATACTCACTCAAATTCAACTCGAAACTTAAATTCCAACTATGTCTAAGACCCAATGCCATTCAATTGGAATTCAGTAACAAACATGATATGGTGCCTACCTTCAATGAGCTTATGCTCCATTGAGGCTATACAACATGTATACAAATAAATATAAATCCTACAAAGTATCCCCAGAGGCATGAGGTGCATCATGAATCATGGTTCTCAGTGGTTTTTGTTTCTCTAACCCTTTTCCAAAAAATTATAATAATAATATATGTATATTGTGAGCTCCCAGGGTAATTTATCATTAAGTGCTTATGAAGACTCTCCCAAAAAGCTCCAAATTGAAAATTATATTACACAATTATAAAATATGAAATTTTATTCTACCTATGATCATGGAAACTCTAAATATAGAATTGTAAACTCTATGAAATTAAATCCATGATGCTTCAAGCATGCATATGCTTATTTCAGAGAAAAAATATATTTGTAACATAATGATCTATAGCTTAAGAAGCCAGTAGAGAACTGTTCATGCAAAACCCTTTAGCCATCATAGTGAACCCTCTAGACATTCGAGGATCATTCATTTGGAACCATTGATGTAGGAAATGGTACATAAACTCAGGCTAGAAAGAAAGTAATGGTTTCTAAGAAATGAAAGTGAGGGATGAGAACATTCTAGGGTTGGGGAAAAGCGTGTGTGGAGACAGGAATTCGGGAGGTGGTGGTAGTGCTGGTGCTGGTGCTGGTGGTGATGGTAGCACAATATAGGCCTATTTCACTAAAATGCTAAGGGCCATTGAAGTCACTTAATAAATGTGTGCTGAATTTAGTTGAACCAAACTAAATTTGTCATCAAAGTTCAATATCCTATTTGTAATCCAAAGTGCTATTTTCTCCACATTAGACTCTCAATGTCACATCATTTATAGTGCTAGTGTTTAATGTTTGAAGGCAAGAAAATTATATTTCTGACAATGGCATAAAGTTCAAAACTCATCCTGCCCCCATTTTAATGAAGGAAAACCAACTAATGCCATTAAAAATAAAGACTATTTTCCCCCAGATCAACACTTCCTCACAATCTAATGTCTAATTCTAAGGAAGCTAATGGGGATTTGCATCTAATTAGAATTAGGAAACATAAAGAAGAAAAGGAAAAATACTTCATGACATTACCAGGGTAATGAAGCTGTGACTCCACAGAATTTTGTCTCTATTTCCTCTCTAAAGGCAGTGGTTCTATAACATATGTGCTCTGCCATGCCAACATCTTCCTCTGTTTCTACACAGCAGTTTTACAAGAGAAGGAATCCACAAATTCTGACAAGAGAAAATATATGCCTACTACTTTTACTACAAAGATACCTTTCTCTAAAATGTATGTACCCCTGATAAATTTGTATTCTCAGGAACATTAATGATCTCATTAGCTTCTCATGAATGCTTCACATTACTTCACATACCAATTTAAAGCAGATGCACAAATACATTTTTTCCATGACACTTGTATAAATCAAGCCTCCTGTCTCTCTACCATTTAGTCTATGGCCCCAGTATATATCCGGGAAGGCTCATGCAATTTCTAAAAGCTTGGTTCTTGCCAATCTTGACCCTTCCCTTTTGGACCTAGGATCAGCGCAGAAATCCTCTGCAGAAGTATCTGAGTGCAGCAGTAATCAATCAGAGCTTTACTAGTGCTTAGAGTTGATATGTCTGGTGGTCACAGAGAGGAAAGCCAGGAAAAGGCATTCTTAGATAAGCCCTGGAAATGGAGACCACATACTTTCCTATTTACCTGCACACACTGTCTCTTATGATTTCATTTATCAGAAATCTCAGGTCACAACAAAAAAAATCCTGTCATATTCCACATCACCAGGAAAACAGAAACAGGTCCATTCTTGGTTATGCAAACTTCCATCTAGAGGGAGAAATACCACTTACTGCCTTTTTCTCTAAATCTCAAATTATCTTAAGCTTAATAAATTCTGAAAGTCTAGATTCTTGCAAACCCAATTCCTACACTGAAATATAATTTTTAAAACTCTCATGGTATCAAGCTACCATTCTAAGGTCCTCTGAGACTCACCCTATGTTCTTCCTCTATACTCTCCAAAGCCCTGGGCACTGTCTTCTACCCTACAGCTTCCCGCTTAGAACTTGCTGAACTTCCCAGCTACCTTGTAGCTCAACTCATACATGCTGCCTACTACATTCAAACCTGAACCCTTTGAGAGGAGAGACAGCCTTGCTTTATTTGTATGCCCAGCAATTAAGAGAGTGCTTGTCACGTTGTAGGGACCTAATAAATGCTTATCGGTTGTTAAGCCAGTTCCCTCTCTGGACTACCTCAAGAAGAGGCAAGGAGAGAGTAGAATTTGCACCACCCTAAGGATACCAACCGTGTCTCATTGACAAGGAGTCTGGGAAAGGGAGAGACAACTCCAAGAGCACCATTAGGCTGGCAGCTCTTTCTTCTTTTCTTGAGGTAGCTAGGTGGCACAATAGAGTGTTGGGCCTGGAACCAGGAAGATCTGAGTCCAGTGAGCTAACATTTACACTTCTGAGAGCTTCAAATGTACAGAAAATATTTTTCTAGGAAAATAATGTAGCTGTACTTTGAAGACATGGAAAGAGTAGGAACAAAAATGGCCTCTACTTACCTTGGTACTTTGGTGCTCCCTCCCCTGATGCAGGCTATAACCTTTCCCCATTCCATCACGGTCAGTCTCTTGTCATAAATCCTCTATGCAAGAACCACCCAGTAAACCCACTACCTCTACCTCTGCATCTCTTAGTACCTTGGAGGCAACCATGTAACAATACTCAGGTTGTCCATTGGCTAGTCCTCACTCCCCACAACTTCCTTGTCTAATGTTACACATCCTTGAGAATGACATTGACCTCACTTCTAGAGGAGTCATCATTGCGAATAACCTGCATTTGTACAGGAAGTTTTCTCTTCAAGAAGAGGAATTTCTTCTACCAGAAGGAATTTCTTCTGCCAGAAAAATCATAAATTCAGTGCCTATGTCTATACCATATTTTGCATATATTTAATATGTTTTACATATATTGTCTTCTCCAATGGAACAGAAGCTCCTTGAGGGGAGAAACTATTTCTTTTTGTCTTTGTATCCCTAGTACCTAGCCTAGTGTCTGGTATATACATATTCATATATGAATACACATACATGTGAATTTATACATATTTACAGATACAGATAAAAGAAAGTAAATAAGTGAGCTCTTGGTTTCATATGTGTGCATGTAGATATACATACATATAACTACATAATAGGAGTATATATATGTATATATGTATACATGTACACACATACATATAAAGGGTACACACATATGCCTTCTCTGATCTTTCAGTCATTAAAAACCTTGCCCCCAAAAGATACATACATAGCTCTTTTGTTTTTGCAACAAACTGTTCCTTGACCTTGTTATATAATGTTATATATTATAATTTTCTATGTTTGAGTCTTGTTCTTTTACAAGAATATAAATACCATGGGGATAAGGCCTCTGTCTTATCTAAACTTTTCTGTCTTCCCCAACATTTAGCTATCCTGAAAAAATAGATATTTAATGAATAATAATATAATATGGTACAATAAATAATACATAATAATAAATGATATGTTTGCTTATTTATTTGGATGAATGAATGAATTTCTGATTGATTGATTGATAAAATGAGAGGCATCATTTGGTGAATCAGAATTGGAATTAGGAAGACCAGGGTCTCAAACCCACCTTTCACATTGGTTAACTGCTTGATTATGGAAAGAATCATGGAACCTCTCTAAACTTCAATTTTCTCATTTGAAAATGGGGGTGATGGTATCTCGCACCATGTTTAGCAAATGTTAAAGTGTGATATATGTCCCCTCTTGTTATTAATGGGAAATTGGCATTTTTCATTCCCGTTGGTTTCTACCATAGAAAAACATATTTAGTTAGTGCACTATTTCACTGAGAAGGCTTTTCCTGTAATTAATTAGCAAAATGTTAACAAAGAAAGCTATCAAGAGAATCCTATCAATAGGGAATCTATCATAACGCTATCAAACATGTTACCTTGTTTTAAGCCTCCCCGGATTTCAACACCGAATAGATTGTTAAGCAAATATCTCTGTAGCCACATGTATGAAGCATGTCCATTCACAGATTGGCACAAAAGAAAGAGCTTTGGATTTAGGGAACCTGGGTCTGAATCTCATCTCTGCTGCACACTATGTAAGTCTGAGTGGGGGTAATCTCTCTGTGCATCAGTTTTCCCCTCTATAAAAATGAGGGCACTAGATTTGGCTTCTAGAGTACCTTCCAGCTCCTAATCTATGTCTCCTTCCATTTTCATCAAATACAGCCTCTAATATACATGTGGAACATCTTCATAAAGATGCTATAAGAAATAGAGATTGGACCTTAAATGTCATTGTCTATGGGAAGCATTCCTGTCAGTTCTGGTCTGCACTTTCTCTGAAACCAGGAGTCAAAAGCAGTCACCTTGAGAGAAGAGCCAGCATGTGTCAGAATCAGGATTTGAACTCAGGCCTTCATAACTTCAAAGGCATCTCTCTGACCAATTTTCCACTCTGTTTCTCAACTAAAGATATTGTAGCAATGGGAAATCAATTATATTAGTCATGGTTGCTAACATTTGTTCAGTTGTATATTTTCTTAAATTTTAGTAAAAACACTATGCATCTTTTCTATTATTTTAATTTTTTATCTTATAATCAATACAACTGTTTAATTTTTATTGATTTTTCATAAATAGTATTTTATTTTTTCCAATTACATGTAAAAAATAGTTTTTGACATTCGTTTTTGTAAGATTTTGAATTTCAAATTTTTCTGCCTTCCTCCTCTCCCCTTGCCCCAAGACAGCAAGCTATCTAATATAGGTTACACACATACAGTTATGGAAGTAGTATCTCTCTACTCTAAATCCACATGCATTATCTGTAATAGGGATAAGCTAGAAGAATTCCCATTAAGATGAGGGGTGATACACGGATGCCCATTGTCACCACTATTGTTCAGTATTGTACTAGAAATTTTAGCTTTATAAATAATAGAGGGAAAAGAAATCAAAGAATTAGAATAGGCAATGAAGAGACAGAACTATCCCTTTTTGTAGATAATATCATGCTATACTTAAAGAATCCTAGAGAATTGGCTAGCAAACTTCTTGAAATAATTGATAACTTTAGCAAAGTCACAGAATATAAAGTAAATGCCCATAAATCATCAGCATTTGTCTATATTACCAACAAGAGAAATTTCATTTAAAATAACTGTATACAACAGAAAATATTTGTGAGTCTATTTGCCAGGAACTATATGAATATAGTTACAAAAAAACTTTTCATACAAATAAAGTCAGATATAAATAATTGGAAAAATATCAATTGCTCATAGGTAGGCCAAGCTAATATAATAAGAATGACCATTCTAACTAAACTTATTCATCAATTGCCATACCAAACTACCAAAAATTATTTTATAAGACCTAGAAAAAATAATAACAAAATGCATCTGGAAGAACAAAAGGTCAAAAATATCAAGAGAATTAATGGAAAAATGCAAAGGAAGGTGGCATAGCTGTACCAGAACTAAAACTAAATTATAAAACAGAAATTATCAAAACTATTTGGTACTGGCTAAGAAATAAAGTGTTGGGTCAGCACAGTAGGTTAAGTACAGAAGATACATTAGTCAATAACTAATCTATGGTGGGGGTTTTTTAACCAAATTAAACAAAGGTTTATCTATTTTATTGGGTTTTTAATAAATCCAATTGTTTTATTTTTTAATTCAATAGTTTTCTTACTTTCAATTTTATTAATCTCTTCTTTGAGCTTCAGAATGTCTCATTTGATTTTTAATTGTTTATTTTTATTTTGTTCTTTTTCTAGGTTTGTAATATATGCCCAATTTATTGATCTGATCTTTCTCTATTTTATTCATGTAAGAGTGTAGGGATGTAAAATTCACACTAAGTACTGCTTTGGCTGCATCCCACAAGTTCTGGTATGTTGTCTTATTATTGTTATTCTCTTTGATGAGATCATTGGTTGTTTCTATGATTTATTGTTTGATCCACCCATTCTTCAGGATTAGATTACAGTTTTAAATTAATTTTTAATCTATCTTTCCATGGTCCTTTATTATAAGTAATTTTATTACATCATGATCTGAAAATGATGCATTTAATATGTCTCCCTTTCTTCATTTGACTGTGAGGTTTCTATGCTCTAATACATAGTCATTTTTTGTGTAGGAAACATGTACCATTGAGAAAAAACTAAAAATAACGTGCTTCAATCTGCATTCAGACACCATGTTCTTTCTCTAGATATGGATAACATTGTCTGTCATGAATCTTTTGGAATTGTCTCAGATCTTTGTATTGCTGAGAAGAGCTAAGTAAATCATAGCAGATCATCACACAGTGTTACTATTACAGTGTACAATGTTCTCCAGGTTCTGCTCAATTCACTCAGAATCAGTTCATGTAAATCTTTCCAGGTTTTTCTGAAATCCACCTGCTCATCATTTCTTGTAGTACTCTATCCACTCCACCCCCTGGCTGCCCTCACTTAAGATATAGTCTATTTATTTGTTTGTTTGTTTGTTTGTTTATCTGTCTCCCTATTCTGCTATTCAAAGAGTATGTAGCACCTTCAACACTCTTCTTAAAGAAAATCCTCAGTACATACAGGCGTAAGACATCTGTGTACCTTCAATACCTCTTTTAAATTTTTTATTTATTCATTCTTAACCGTATTTTCAAGCCATGTTATCAATATCTGCTTCATGACTATTTCTGTATTAAAGCCACCTAGGATCCAAGTTTATTCCAACTTAGATTACATGATTTTGGCAACTTCTTCGTAGAATTTCCACTTCATTATCTACAATTCATCAGGAGAACATAAGCTCCTTGAAGATAGATACTGTTTTCACTTTTGTTTGTGCTCCCACTACACCTAAAAAGAGCCAGGCTTGTTGTACACTCTTAAGAAAGACTGTGCATTGAATTGAACTGAATTATATGGATGTTGGGATGTAAACTAAAATTATTTTCCTATCTTGTTGGCTTATATTCACGATAAGCATCGTAAGACATGATGACCAAGTATCTCATAAAATTATGTTACTTTTTCCCTTTGGACATAAACAGTTAACCACATTTCAAATCTTTAATAGTCTCCCCTAGTGGAAACTGTGATCCTTTCTTTTATTGCAACTTATTTAGGCCCTCTGGTAACATTTATAGTAAGCATGTTAGTATGGTTCTGTTCCTCAGAGTTTATGGCAACTAGTTGATCATTGGACAAAATTCACACAGTGAATAGTAGATGGGGATAAAATCTAGATGTGTGATTACACTGGTTTACGGAGCTCCCTGAAGAAGAAAAGCCCTCTGCCAATGCAGGTTGGCACCATTTCTGCCAATTAGAGACAGAATTGAGAGCGCTAAGAGATTACATGATTTCTGCAGAATTGTGCAGTCAGTACATGTCAGAGCTGGGACTTGAACCCTTGTTTTCCTGGCTCTGAGGCCAATTTCCTTTTGCTACACTGTATGGCTCTCAATACACTGAATACCAAGAGATAATCATATTTCTAGGTGGCCTAAAGACCAGAGCTGCCTCTGGTCCCTTTGGCTCTCTCTGATTCTGCAGCCATCACTGCAAATGTAGAAGGGGGCCAGAGAAGACTGAGAGGCATTTTGTAATTTTGGCCATCCCATGCATCACCACAGCCAAAAAGTTTATTACCTATTGGTCAAAGTTATAGTGACAATTGTCTTCTTTTATTTTTTATTTTATTCTTTAATTTATGGGATAAAACAAGCATTTCCATAATATAGTATAATAAAAAAAGATGATTGCACATGAAACTGCAAATCTGTTATAAACAACTTGCTATTCCTTTTAAACATATAATAAGATTACCAGGTAAATTTCTTTTTTGTTGTTAATTTTTCTACCCTCTCATACCTTCCCTAGAGATTAGACACGTACATGTATATGTACATAAAAACATTCTATACATACTTCTATTTATCAGTTATTTTAAAACAATTGTCTTTTAAACTAAATTGATTAATGAAAAACAAACATACAGTCTTGTCCAGGATCCCAGCTAGAGATCTTTCTGGTTCAGTAGATCTGGTCAGAAATTGTCCTTCAGTTTTTGACATATCCTTCAAAACCCCCAGGTAACCTCTCTATAACACAATGAGACATTAAAGGAGAATTTTCATGGAACCCAAATATTTGGGAAATATAATTCTAAGAAAACCTAGATTTATGAGTACTTTGAAGTTTCAGACATATTGAGAACAAAAACTACCAGTGAAGGAAAAAAAGGTATTTTAAGGGCTTTTAGATATCAGAATGAGATTGTCAAAGAACTCAGAATATGTTTATATAATAGCTCCTTAATATTTTCATTGCCAGAGCCTTCTTTAAAATAAGAAAAAAACACATTAAATACTTCTCCAGGTTGCAAAGTTTAGACAACAGATCATTATATATGAAGTTCTTTGTAGATCAATTCATGGATGCCATAGAACTATTATATAGAAATGCTCTTTCATTCCCAATATCAATATCCAGCTGGATATTTACAAATTCCCCCAAAGATATAAAAATCCAGAATAATAAGACTATGTATAAAGAAAGTTTTCCCCCAAGTAAATGTTACATATTATTATGGATAATAATAAAATATCCATAAAGTGACTTACTGTTATCCATTATCCCTATTGATCTCATAATAAC
Organism: Pseudocheirus occidentalis; assembly: GCA_028646575.1. Classification (NCBI taxonomy): domain Eukaryota; kingdom Metazoa; phylum Chordata; class Mammalia; order Diprotodontia; family Pseudocheiridae; genus Pseudocheirus; species Pseudocheirus occidentalis. The sequence goes on from CM053600.1 coordinate 190,802,743, forward strand.
CCAGTGAAGCAGGGAAGTTGAGAATTAATATCTCTGTTTTGATGGTAAGAAAACAGCCTTAGAGAATTTAAGGTACTTTGTAATAAATAGTGGAGTCATTCTGCCTTCATATCCATGGTAGCACTCCCTTTGGAATCAAACCTACTAAAGCCATCCCTTGTAAGGTTCCCTTCCATCTACATACTGTGTGTCTTGTATTTAATTACAAACATACACATGCACAAACACACACTATATATACACACATGTTGTCTTCCTCAAACATGAGGAAGCCACTCTTTTTGCCTTATCTCCTGTGAGTAGCATAGTACTTGACCCCTAGAAAGCAACAAATTATTGTTGGTGACTTGATCTATTGGGGCAGCTAGGTAGATAGAGCACCAGCTGGATTAAGAAGAACTGAGTTCAAATCCAGCTTCAGACCCTGACTAGCTACGTGAACCTAGACAAGTCTCTTAACTCTAATTACCTCAAAAAATAAAATGGATTGATCAATGCTTCAATAATTAATCTATCATTGTTTCAGTACTACATTTGACACTTTTCTCTTGTTATCAATTTCAAGATATAAAATAATAATCATGTAGGAAATATTATTTGACTTCTGTCAACCATATCACTGAGCTCATTGCTATGTTCTCCAGCCTTTCTCCTACATTCTCTAATCCTATGTCAAATGTGGAACATGTATCTACTTCCACATTTTTATGATCTTCCATCTACAATGGCACCCAAATAAACTGAATTCTGAAAATTCTTCTCATTATTAAAAAGAGTAAAATGTTGACACCCTTAGAGAGGCATTTCAGGATCCCATAATATGCATAAAGATCCAAGAATGAGAAAATTGCTACATTATTCCACTATCAGTTGAAAGTAATCTGCCCAAGAAGAATGTGAATTCCTAGAAGTCAGGGGCTGTTTTTCATTTTGTGTTTTCCAGAGTCCCTTGCTGTGCTTAATGAAAGTTTCTTGGATTGGATTGAACTATATTGGTTTGTCTTGGGTCTGATCATCTTGGATTGGATAAGATTAGATTGGAAGAGCATCTATCCCACAAAAACCTATTCTTCCACCTAAAGAAATCTTATGCAGATTTTATGTCAGTCCAAAATTTGTCAACTTTGTCAAGACTTTCTACTGCTGAGGCAATTATGGAAATTGATTTGGCATATAAGATTTCATTCCCTACTCCTCTAGGAGTCAAACTAAAGAGTCCAGCTGGGACCAATCAAGACAAATAATGCTGTGCCCAAGTTAGTGAAGAAAATCGATTTGTTCAGTTGTTTTGGTTCTATTTCAATAAAGTCTTAGTATGACCTGGGAAGAAAATTGCTAAAATTGCTTTGGCTTTAACAATCACTTCTAAAGGTCTTTTCTTTATGTTTTCAAAAGAAAAATATATTGTAACTTTTGAAAATGATTAAATTGATGTTTAAAAATAAACCCTCTGGATATAGTTGTCACTTTTCATTTGATTGATTTTGGCTTGGTTCATTTCATTACTATCATTTTATGTCATTTTTAAGGAGTTAATATTCAGCAAGATAATACCCTTGAACATGTAAAGCATGGCTAAAATACCTCTGATATTTTCTGGGTATTGATTCCTTAATTGTATTAGTCTCCCTTGTACAGAATTCCAACAGGTTAAGGAATCAGCTCACGATTTACAACTTGTTGAATCAGATTCTGATGGTTTGCCATGACACTTGACCTAGTTTGTACACCTTCCTCCTGGATGCTAGCTTGAGGGTGACTGAGCAAGTTGGAGAAGACAGCAAGTGCCCTGAGGTCAATTACAACCTGAGTTTATCTGTCCCACTGTCAATGTTTCCAAAGGTCCTTAAAGGACTTGTCACTATTGGCAATTCACCAGCTCCTAGAAACTTCAGCCATATCTCCCATTCACCAATGCAACTTCATTCCTGTCATCTAGGCAGTCAGGGATATAGAAAAAAGATCCACTCAGACCTCTGTTTCAACCAAGAAGCAGGGCACAGAGTCTAGCAAGAAGGATTTTCTCAGTACAATTTTTATTTGGGGAATGAGCTACCTTGTTCCTCATTATAGTTGCAGCAAAGGTTAAACTGTATCCTGAGGGGGCGGAGCCAAGATGGCAGCGTAGAAGCAGCAAGGTCCCGCAGCTCCCACACTGCCACCCTAAACACCCAGAAAATTATGAGCCCAGATAAAGTCTAGGACTCTCAGACTCACACAAAAATACAGAGAACACATCTCTCGCTGAAGGCAGCTCAGCAGCAGGGGCTCAGCGCAGCAGCCAGATTGGAGGCTGGAACAGCCTGAAGCTGAGACCGGGGCCAGGCCCGGGGAGGTGGGAAGGAGCCTGGCTGAGCTGAGCCAAGCAGGTACCGGAGCCAGTCTGCAGGAGAGATCTACAGCCTCCAGCACCTCCACATCTGCCAAGGCATGAGGAACAGGACGGGAGAGGGGCACCTAGCACCGCAGTGGAACAGAGACCCGGCCAGCCCAAAACCACAGCTGCAGCCAGGCTAGACCTCAGGGCGGCCTGGAGGAGTGAGCCTCCCAAGCCTCTACTTCAAAGAAAATATAAAGCATCTGCCTATGGGAATCTTCAAATCCTCAGAGACTGGTTAGTGAAAGTGAAACTTTGACATTTTATTTGGGGTTGGTAAAGTGGTTTGGCCAATCTGCCCCCTGGCAAAGAAGCAGTGGGGGAAGGGAACTGCTGGAACCAGCAGCGGCCCCCACCAGGCTGCTTCAGAGCCCCTGGCCTGCGGAATCTGCAGGGGCACTGAATCGATTGATCAGGGTCAAGTGCTCTCGCGTTGAGTGGCCTGGATCCAGATCGTGGTCTTGGGTGGTGGTCCTGGGGTGCACTTTCAGCAAGCCAAAGCTGGGGGGTCTTGCAGCACCCCTCTAATAGCTCCAGCAGCTGGGAAAACCCCAGCGATTTGGAACAGAGCTTCCCCCCTTGGGAGCAGAGTTTCACAGACAAAAAAAAAACCAACCAATTAATTGGTTGGCCAACATGAGGAAGAGGAAGCAAAATAAAAACACCAGTAAAACTCTAAAATCCTTTTTTATGGAT
>CM053600.1:190806315-190824871 GCA_028646575.1 Pseudocheirus occidentalis
TCTGGGGGAGGGATGCTGGAAGCACACGCTTCAGTAAAGAGACAGGGACAGGGTAGAGAGCAGAACAAGGTGGAGGCAGAGGGATGGGAAGGAGACACAGAGGATCACTGTCACAATATGTCCACTATGAAGATGTCCTATATAATCACACATCCACAGCCTGTATTGAATTGAGTGTCCTTCCAGCTGAGGTTGGTGACAAGGGAGGAATCAAGGGAATCTAGAATTTAAAGTTCTGTAATACCTGCAACTAGGAATTAAGATATACAAGGGCTGGGATAGAGAGACCCTCACTGCCCTACCAGAAAATAAAAGAGCAGAGCAGGGGAGGGGCTTTACAGTGGGATTGCTGTTTTAGGGGTGGGGCAGGGGCAAGATGGGGAGAAAATTTGTAATTCAAAAATGTAATGAAAACGAATAATGTAAACAAGAAAACAAAAGTAAAGTTTAAAAAAAAGAAAAAAAAATGTATCCTGAGAAGGTTGTATAGGAAGGTTGACACTGAAGATGGAGCCATAGAGACTATAAGGAGAATCAGAAGAGGGACTTACTGAACCTTTGTCACAATACTTGACAAGCAATGCTTTTCTAAACCGAGCTATTGCCCCTCCACACATGTGCATTCAACATTTCTTAAGGCCTATTGGGTTGTTCTTGGTGAACATGGGAAGGAAAGAACCCAACAGAGAAAAGGATGGTTAAGTGGTGGGAGCTTCATTCACCACTGCCTTGATTTACCCTTATGTTAAGGGTTACCAAAATTGAAGCATTAAAAACAGTTGTCTATGAAACGACCCTTCAGAAAGAAGCAAGTTGATTCCTTATTACCAAAGCAACCCTCTTCCTGAATACATTGACTTCCATGACACTTGTGATTCCCCTCCCTCTCTGAACATTGCTTCCCATTCTTCTTTGACGAATTTTCACCTTCTCCCACCAAGTGCCTAACACTCTATCCTTGGCCTTCTCTCTCTAACTTTTCACCCTTGGAAATCTCATCAGCTCCCATGAGATCAAGTTACCTCTAAAAACAACTCCCAGCTCTATTATCTCTCCCGAAATCCATTCCTACATAACATTACCTATAGACATCTCTAATTCAACTTGCCTACAATGCAAGTCCTATCTCCTCCCAAACCAATTCTCCTGCTTCTCTTGAAGCCATGTAATGGCAAGCAAAGAAGTAAATACCTTGTTGCAGCTATTTAATTATATAGTACCTAGTTTCAGTTCAAGTTTCTTTTAAGGTTTGTCCATGATTACATCAAGCCTTTTGTTAAGAAACAGAATTTGGGAACCCCTGTTGCTATTGAAACAGGAACGGGCCGATTGGGGAGGAGCTTAATGACTATATATAAAGAGAAGCCCAAACTGGGAGAGAGCAGAACTGGAAGGAAGCATGGCTGTAACACCAGTACTTTATTTGTCTGTTACTTTGTCAGATTCATCTGCTGATAGAGGACATTGCTGTTGTTACAGAAGGCCTGCAAGAGAATTTTCTTGTTGTCTACTTACAGAAGTCCTGGAGGAGGGTCTTACTGATGTTTGCAGAGGTCCTGGTACTATACTGATTATTTGTGTTGATTTCTCAGACCTGATTTGTAAGTCTATGTTGATTTCACAGGCAGAAAGTAAATTGATGATGGTGCCAGCAATGTGCTTAAATGTTATTGTGGCTTTGTTAAGCTTTGTCTTCCCAGGAACAAAAACTGTGAAGGACTTGAGGTGGACTGGACATTGTGACTTTCAACATGGAACAGGAACTGGACAGGGTGCTGGATGAGGAGTTGGGAGCTGCCTGCCTTTGAACTCAGGTGACAGTTGGATAGATTCAGGCAGGAGCTGGGACCATGGAAGAGGAACCACGGAGGCTGAGTCAGCCTGAAGTTAAGATCAAAAGACCTGTCCTTGGGTATTTAATGCAAACTGAGAAGATCATGATTTACTGTGGCCAAGGGGTTGGAGGACTTTGTACTCTGTTTCCTATACCTCTTCAGGATGACTGAACCAAGGATGATTGGAAACTAATCTCCAATTAAGAATAAAGAAGACTTTTTGACTGAGAGATTAAGACAATGTGATCTAGGGGTAGAGAACTTTGACTTCGCATTTTGTGTCCCTTAAGGAGGCTTACTTCTTAAGGCTTATCGACTTAAGGACTTACTGAATGATTGTACTTTGTTTAAAACTATGTGGCCACTTTGGTAAAAAAAAAAAAAACTATGTGGCCACTTTAGTGATAACTTATTATAACATTGTGAATGCTGTACTTTGGTTTCTGTGAATGTTTTGTTTTAATTTACTGTTGAATAGAGAGTTCACTATGTTATGTAATCAGAACCTTGAAGCTGTTCACAGCAGCAGTCCTTTGGAAAGCTGCTTGTGCTTGGCTTTATAAGCCATCATGACTCATCCTGTCACCCAAACTAAAAGCATTGGAGTACTCCTTGTTTCTTCCCTCTTCCTCAATCCCTCCAGTTGCCAAGTCTTGACAGTTCTCCAATTGTTCACATTCTCTACCTCTTGAAATCATTTTGTATAACTTTGTATACATTTTGTGTTTGCTTATCTGTATATATATATATTGTAGCCCTTCCTCTTTAGTACAATATAAGTTTCTTGAGGGTAGGAGCTGTTTTCATTTTATCTGTCAATATATCTCTAAGACTCAGTGCATGTATACCATAATCTAGGTACTTAAATACTTATGGAATTGGATTAACTGGAATTCTGTGACAAAATTCAAGCCAAGTAGGTAGCATACAAGAAGTTATCAACACTAATGTCACTAAACATCCAAGTAAATTGAAGCAGAAGGGAACTATAACCCATTCTGATTTTACCCAAAAACAAAACAAACTGGATGTTTTGAAAGCTAACCCAGACATGCATGCTATTGGGAGTTGTTATATACATTGTAAAGAAATTTCCTATTAGCTTGGGAAGTCTGTAGTTCAAACCCCACCTTGTTAATATGTAAAAAATACAAAGTGGAGTGTAGGAGATGCACAGGTTTCCACCAGACCCAATTGCACAACTCAGCTTGAAATTATCCTAGTCTTTAGTGACAACCTAATTTGAAAATGAAATTTAAATTTAAAGGGCCTTTCAAAAGAAAAAATCTCCATAGACTACTTTTCTAATGGTTTGGGGTTCTGCAAATGAGGTGAGAGTATAAACAAGGGGTAGGCATTACAGAATTCATCTTGCATGACTTCATATTTGTGATCGCTTTTGTATTTCTTGCCTTCTGAATGAATGAGAAAGGAAAGAATTTGGAACAGAAAATAAAATAAAATTTAATTTTTTTAAGCCTTAAGCATTAGATTATTTTAGAACTAGAATCTGCATTTGAATAGAGCTGACCTTACAGGAAAATAAAATGAGCCTTTCAACAGCTGTGTCTGCTTTCCTCTGCTGTCCTTCCAGAAGATCATGAAAAAGCTCAGCCCACTCAGCCAAGCCCAACTTGGAGCTCTGAGCTGGTAGCTGTGGGTCCTCATGGTGGCTACTTTCATTCTCTGGGTGTCAGTCAGAAAAGATGCTCTCAAACTTACATCCAAGCTGTGATTTTCTATAATTCTAGATATGCTAGAAATTATGTTCCCTAAAATATAATAAAAACATGCAGAAAGTGACTGATATCATAGGATGAGAGATTTAGGGCAGAGGTTCTTTACTGGATGTCCATAGGTCCCTAAACGGCTCATAGAGATATTTTAGGGGATCCATTCATTTAGAAGGAAGGAAAATTACATATCTACTCTCACTGTCCTCTAACTGAAATTTAGCATTTTCTTCAATTGTTTAAAAGCATTATTGTGAGAAGGGATCCAGTTATAGGCTTCCCCTGTCTGTCAAAGGCAGTTATATTACTCACACACACACACTCACACACAGGTACACACACACGCACACACACGCACACACACACACACACACACACACACACACACACACACAGGGTTAAGAACCTCTCCTCTGGAGCTAAAAGGCGCCTTAGAGGCCATCCAGGCCAATAGCCTCATGTTATATAGAGATGAGAAAACCAGAGCCCAGAGAACTACAGTGACTTAACCAAGGACATACTGGCCATTGATGTGCGTTTCTCAATGGGAGCATTATTATGAGAGGCTTGGCTATAGCTGTGCTGTCCCTGAATGTAAAAAACAAAGACTGTACATGTGGGAGTGGACGATGAGTAGAGAGAAATCTCACTGAGGCAGAAAGCACTGCAGAAGGGTGCCCAGCTTCCTCCATGTGCTTGTTTGTTTGTCCTGCATTTTCTTTTTCTTTTTTATAGTTTTTTTTATTTTTCTATTTAATTTATGTTATTTTATTTATGAAATAAAACAAGCATTTTCATAACAGTAGAATAACAAAAAGATGATTGCTCATGAAACTGCAAATTTATTATGTACAACTTGCTATTTCTTTTAAATATATAATATATTTATCACATAAATTTCTTTTTTTCTTCTCTCCCTTACCCTGCCCTAGAGATGGCTACCATTAGACACGCACACACACACACACCACACACACACACACAAAAAAAAAACCATTCTACCATTAGACACACACATACAACCATTCTACCATTAGAGACATACACACACAACCATCCTACCATTAGACACACACACACACATACAGCCATCCTACCATTACACACACATACACAACCATGCTACCATCAGAGACACACACACAACCATCCTACCATTAGAGACACACATACGCATACAACCATCCTACCATTAGAGACACACACACACACAAACATCCTACCATTAGACACACACACACAACCATCCTACCATTAGACACACACACACACACACAAAACCATCCTACCATTAGACACACACACAACCATCCTACCATTAGAGACACACACACACACAAACATCTTACCATTAGACACACACATACACACAAAACCATCCTACCATTAGACACGCACACACACAACCATCCTACTATTAGACACATACACACACACACAACCATTCTATACATACTTCTATTTATCAGTTATTTCTCTGGGTGTAGATAGTGTCTTCATATGTCCTTTGTAGTTAATTTGGGTATTTGTAATAGTCATAACGACAGCCACTCAAAGTTGTTCTTAAAACAATATTACTGTTACCATATACAACATTCTCTTGGTTCTACTCATCTCCCTCTTTGTTATTCCATGCAATTCTATCCATGTTTTTCTAAAATCAGTGAGTTCATTATTTCTTTTATTTGCCTTTTTTGGAGCAGGGAAGGCAGGGCAGTTGGGGTTAAGTGAAACGCCCAAGGTCACACAACTAGAAAGTGTTGCATATCTGAGGCCAGATTTGCACTCAGGTCCTCCTGACTCCAGGGCTGGTGCTTTATTCACTTCACTGCCTAGCTGCCCCTAGTTCATCATTTCTTACAGCATAGTAGTATTGAATCACAATCATATACCACCATTTGTTTAGCCATTCCCCAGTTAACAGGCATCCCCACAATTTCCAGTTCTTTGCCACCACAAAAAAAAGCTGCTATCAATATTTTAGAACATAAGTGTTCTTTTCCTTTTTTCCTAGTTGTCTTTGGAAACAGACCTAGTAGTGGCATTGCTGGGTCAAAGGATATAGACAATCTGACAGCACTTTGGGCACAATTCCAGATTGCTCTCCAATGTGGCTGGATCAGTTCATGGTTCCACAAATGGTGAAGTAGTGTCCCATTTTTTCCACATTCTATCCAACATTTGTCACTTTCCCCTTCAATCATAGGTACAAAGTTAGGTACGAAGAGGACCAATGAGACATCACAGGGTAATGTCTTGACTTGTACCTGAACTGGACTTAAGTAAGGCAGAGTTGCACAAAGTCATCAGCCTTACCCTCTCTTCCAGAGTCATGGAATTCCAGTGACAGGACAAAAGTCAAAATAACCAACAATATCCCAGGATGCAGTGGATGACAATGGCATCTTTTATATGTGGCCAAGTTTTGATAGCTCCATAGCACCTGCTTCAGCTACCTTCATGGTCAAATAGAACAAATTGTTCTCATCTGCACAGTCTACCAGAGGAAGCCTTCACATGCTTGGGATATATACCTCCCTAACCAATGGGTTTGAGGCCTATCAGTTACCCTCAACTTAGTTTAGCCCATCTGCCAAAATGATTTTGCTGGGGTTTGGCCACCACACATCTTACAGTTTCTTGGAGTCACAGGTAAAAGTTGGCTGAAAGTTGGATGAGCAACCCTGAAAAGAGCTCAACAAACCCTCACACTAGAGGTTCTAGCCCTCCTTGAATACTCCATACACTAAATATAACCCACAACAACAGCTAACCAACTGCCATCAACATAGAGGAGCCCTGGGACAGCCCCCCATAACCCCAGACCCCCATTCCTGTTTCCAGTCTAGCCGTCATCCAGGGAAGCAAGCCCTGTGAAAAAGGGACCAGTCATCCCCACCAGCTGTCATCCAAGTACCATATATAAGGCAGACAAGCCAGCTAAGCTGATATCTTGAATAAAAAAAAATGGATGGCAAGCAAGTTCCTCCACCAACTTGACCACCATCTGCCCTCAGACCCTGAGGAGAAGAACCCAGGACTATAAACCAAGAGCTTTGGGAATAGTAGTACTTCCAGTCTCAAGGATGGGAAGCATCCTCGTGAAAATGTAGCCTGGCAACTAATGGTTTCTGCAAGCCATTGAAGTTCCAAGAAAGAACATTCTTTCACCAAAGTCTTGGGTACTGTCCAATGGTTCTACATCAGAACTTGATATGATTTTATCCATGGAAATGACCCTTAAAGAAGTGGCATGTCCTTATGCTTTGCCTCTTCACCTAAGGACTATGGGACTTTTCTACTTGACTTGCAATTAGAATCTTCCATCAGAATGTGTGGCTCTTAAAAGCAGGCACTGCCTTGAATTTCTCTTTGTAGCCTTTCTTGTTGGCACAGTGCTTAATAAATGGATTCTTCATCAACTAGTAGGACATTTATATTCTGTTTTGTAGTTTATATTGTTTTCTTCTCTGATGATAAACAGTAGAAATATTTTCCTCCCCATTCTACAGATAAAGAATGTGAAGCTCTGAGAGGTTAAATGAATGATAAAGGTCACATAGCTAAAGACCGAGTGCATCCCAAGCCTCTGAGGGGATTAATATGCAAAGAAAGGAAAGGGCTTGTTGAGTTTGCAGACCCTTTGGCTGCAAAGAAGAGTGTAAGCAGAGGAGTGAAATGATCCAACTGGAGCCTTTGGAATATTATGCTGATAGTTAAATGAAGGCTGGATTAGAGAAAGGGGAGGCTAATGCAAGGAAATTAGCTTGGATGCATTATAATCATCCAGGCAGAAGGTGAAGAGGACTTGAAGTAAAGAAGGGATTCTCAGACTTCCAAGAAGATGCCTGTGGGAGATGGCAGGGAGAGAAATTCAACAGTATTTTACAATAGATTTGGACTGCTGGAGGAGGAGGCAGGAGTCAAAGGCAACTCTGAAATTTGAAGCTTGGGTTTTGACTAGGGTATTGGTTAAGGAATTTGGGGGGATAAAAGAAAAGTCTTGACCCTTACAAAAGATCTGAGACAAGCTAACTTCCAAGTAAAGGAACTGTCAAAAAATTGCACTCCAAAACAAAAATTTGCTAACTCAGCCATCCACTTCAGATCAAAGAACTCTATTGACTTGAGGATTTTTTCAACCTCTAAGGCTTTCCATAATCACTTTGGCATAGCAGTGAAGTCATTTTCACAGGACTTTGAGGTTTGCAAAGTGTTTTTCCCACATTATGTCATTTGCTGCTCACAACAATACTATGAAAGGTATTAAGAAGCTCATGTTGCCAGTGAGAAACTGAGGCTCAAAGAAGTTAATCTGCTTGCCTCAAATCCCACAGGGTCCAAGATAAGCATCCATCCCTGGTTGTCCTGATGGTAAGGCCAACCCTCAATTCATTACTCCACATTACCTGTCAGTGGTGAGCACCAGCAGCCAGATGCACAGTAGCCCCCATAACTTTGTTTTCCATTTTGATTTAGGTTTTTCTCTGTTCAAGAGAGAGTAATTTCATGGCTATTCACTTGATCAAGTGATGCTGAGCTGAAAATACCAAGTCCCAGTTCAAAGCCTTAGTGTGTCCCTCACATATGAGCACCACTATAAAAAAATCAAAATAATAATAACTAACATTTCCAAGGAAATTTCACATTCAGACATGGTCACATTTGAGCCTCACAACAATTCTGTAAGGTTGATCATATTCCCATTTCACATATCAGGAAAGTAAGACTCAGCCTAGGTAAGCAATTTGCCAATAGTCAAAGTGTCAGGAAATTGGACACCAGATTTGCTGCTCAAAGGCAAACCCCATATCCACTATATCACATGTTGTTGTTTCAGATGTCCAACTCTTTGTGACCCCATTTGGGGTTTTCTTAGAATGGTTTGCCATTTCCTTCTCCAGCTCATTTTACAGATGAGGAAAGTAAGGCAAACAATATTAAGTGACTTGCCCAGGCTCATACAACTAGTAAGTGTCTGAAGCCAGATTTGACCACAGAAAGAAGAATCCTGAGGAGGCTTTCTGATTCCCAGCCCAGTACTCTGTCCTCTACTTTACCTAAATATACAAGTGAGTAAATGCATGAGAAAGTCTTCAATTCCACAAGGCAGAGCAAAAGATACCTTTCTTCTCTTCTCTTTTCCTTTATTTTCTTTTTTTTTTAAGGGGGAGGAAGCAAAGTCTTAGGGGCACGGAGTATCTTTCTCCTTTAGAATTTATGTTCCTGGTAGGCAAGGTCTGTCCTGCTTTTTGCATTTGTACATTAAGCACTCAGTCCAGTTCCTTGGTACTTACTAAGTGCCTAATAAATCCTTTTTCATCCATCCATCCATCCACTTATTCATTCAGCACAGATTTGGGGCTAAAGGACACCTTAGAGGATCACTAGCCCAAACTGAGGTCCACAGAGGCCAAGTCACTTGACTTGATAGTCAAGGGTAGCAGCAGCAGACTTTGACCCTAATTCTATCTGTAGCCCAAGCCAGCAAGCCCTCTTATCACCCACCCACTGCCCGGCTTCCTCTCACTGTGTGGCTCACAGCTACCTTCATTCAGTCTGTCCAGGATGGAACGTTCCCTGGAGAACTCTCATTGTCCAGCTGGGGCTTCGGGATCTTAGGACTGGAATGGACCCAAATCATCAGCAATCCCCGTACTAGCCTGGCTTCTTAGCTTCCATAGACCAACACTGCCACCTGCTGTCATTAAGACGCATTTCAGTGAAATGCCTTAGCCTGGCTTTGTTCTCAAATCCCAAGTAAGGTTGCGATCAATCACCATTTATCGAAATGAATCTTAAGGCATGCATTAACTTTTAAAGAACTTACAAGGTACATCATAGAGGGATTGTCTCTAGGAAGGGTTCTGCCCAGTACTGAGTGATATATAGTATTTCAGAGAATCTATTAATCGGGAGAGTTGGTGTAGGAGGTGAATGGGGGGGATGAGATTACAGAAGAAATTTGGGCTCTGCCAGGGCAGCTGCTCATTTGGAAACAAGGAAACAGAGTCTTTCACATTGTGCCACAGCAGGCTCTTCCAGGGTGCAATCTCTAGATGCCATAGTGTCTTAGCAGGGCCCCCCAAAAGATGTAGGTTCTTATCTTGATGTTGGAGACTCTAACATCAGGGCACTTTGCCATGAGTCTGAAGTGGTCTGTGATTTCAATCAAAGGAAGATGTCAGAGCATCAAGAGGTTATATCTTTATTTCTGCCTTAGAGAAGCATGGCTGTAGGAAATGGAATGAAGCTGCCTTCAAGCTTCACTTGTGGGCTACTTGACTGCATTTTTTTTCTTTTTTTTTTAAACAAGAATGCAACTTCAGGTATTCCTCCCTGGTCGGGGGAAACATTCTGGTTTGGTAAACTCCAAAGGAGCATTTTGTTTGTTTTTCTACCTGAAAATAAAAGATTCAAAAAATTTGAGTATGAAAGAAAGAAGCTGAGGGCGAGTGGGTGGCGCTGGGGGAAAGAGAAAAGAGTCTTTGTACTATTAAGGCTTTTTTAAATTTTTCTTTCTTTTTTCCTTTTTCCTCCCTTTTTTTCCAGATATTATGCAAGAGCTCCCCTCAAAGGCTCTTTCCAAAACTACATGCCTCCTTTTCCCAACACACTACTTTTGTTGACTAAGAGTTGACTCATTTGCTCATAGATGCCAAGTATACAAAGGACTGGTTGGGATTACATCTGAATATTGGCCTATTTCTGTCATCCCCTCAGGCAGATATTGCTTCAAAAACATTTGGGGAGAAAAAACACCAAATTGTTATATAACTGAAAGAATACTCAGCTGGTGTCAGAATCAATGAACTGATCAACCAACATTTATTAAGCTCCTACTGAGTGTCAGCCACTGCACTAGGTTCAAGGAGCATGAAACCAATGAAAGATGAGACAGGTCTTGACCTCAAAAAACTTCTATTATTTCAGGAAAAAAATATGTACATCTGAAAGGACATAGAAATGATGGACAAATTGCCCATATGCCCAGTATACATCAAACATTCTGAGGTCTGCTGCCAACAACCTGCATAATGTTGGACCACGTACATACCTGCTCTGGGCTGTGGTTTCCTTATTTGTGATATGAGAGGGGCCCTACCCAGTGACTACAAAGGTCCCATCAGGATTTTTTGTTGTTCATTCATTTCAATTGTATCCAACCCTTTGTGATGCCATTTGGGGTTTTCTTGGCAAAGTGGTTTGCCATTTCCTTCTCCAGCTCATTTTACAGATGAGGAAACTGAGGCAAACAGGCTTAAGTGACTTGTCCAGGGTCATACAGCTAGTAAGTGACTGAGGCCACATTTGAACTCAGGTCTTCCTTACTCCCCTTCTGGCACTCTATCCATTGCTCCACCCAGCTGCCCCCATCAGTATTAAGATTCAATATTGCAGTGTTTTTATAGATAACATTTAGGGATAATTATAATCTATTGTATCACTAGATATTTCTGAATCCTGGCCCATCTGGTTAAGAAATACTCAGAATTTGATAAACCAAAGTCAGAAAGATAGAAAAATGAAAGAAAAAGAGACAGGGAAAGAGTGAAGGAAGAGAGGGAATGTCTAGGCAGTATGGTACAATGGAAAGACCATTTTCTTTGCAGTGGGATGGGGTGCAGTTTCCAGCTTTCTAGTTTCCTGCCTGGAAGATGATGGGCAAATCCTTCAACCTCCTGGAACTTCATTTCCCTCTTGTACACAAGGAAGTGGGATTGTGCTTAGAGAACAGCCCTGTATCTACAATCTCTGCTTGGAAATGCAGGAACATTTAAATTCTATCCTCATTCTCCTTTGCCTTCACTGTGATAAACAAGTGTTTAAAAATTCTGAGATTTAGTGAAAAATATGGGGAGAAAATATCTGTGTCCAGGGAGAGTCTTATGAATAGGTTGCCTACCTAATGGTTCTGAAAGGAGGCAGGGCCAGTCCTCAGTTCTTTCCCTACTTTTATGATCAGTTACCACATTATGGGGGGAGGAAGGAGGAGGAAGAGCCATGGTATAGGGGGAAGCATGTTGGCTTTGGAGGCAGAGGACCTAGGCTTAAATCCTGTCTCTGCTTCCTTAGCACTTGGGTAAACAGACACAATTATTTAGCCTCTCTGGACCTAAGATCCATCATCCATAAAATTAAATGGGATGGGGAAGGGAATGGACCAGATGTCACTTCTAAATCTCATTTCTAAATTCATGATATTATGACCTTAAAAAGGTTTGGTGTCTTTACAAGGATCTGAGAAAGGAGAGGATACCTAGGTTAGGCACCTAGAGCTGAGGAGAGAAAGTGACAGGAAAGCAGGAGGGAGAAACAGAGGCCTGACAGAGGAATGTGGAGAAAGCTGTCTTGACGTGTGGGGACCATGCCCAGCCCAAGCATTTGGAGCCAGGACAGACCAGAATACAATTTCCCCCAATTTTATTTTTTAACCAGTGAAATTGAGCAGGGGAAAAAAGTATTAAATAATTCTAGGAGAGTGAAAAGAGTTATAAAAGGGCAGCCAGCATGGTTGTCCTGAATTGGGCCAATACATACATACATATATATATACCTTTCCTATAGGCTCACTGCATGCATGGGAGCCTCAGGTCTTCCCCCCTCCTCAATATCCTTCCCTTAACTCCATGAGCCTGTAGAGTTTCCTTCCCCCAAATACAGTAAAGGGAATAATCTTCCTGATTCATAATACCCTGGGGATATCTCTGGATAGGAATGTTTCAAAGACAAATTTTGCCTACAGCTAACCCTAACAAGAACCAAGAGTTTCTGAAATACTGTGAATCTTCCTAAGATGACATCTGTGAATAGGGAGGAGAGGAACATGGGGAGGCATACACACCAGGCATGAAAACAGAAAAACAACACCAACAAAAATACAACCTTCCCAAAAAGCATCCCCTGATATAAGATGTCTTCCTTTCCCAGGCTATAGAACAGATTTTTAAGAAGGAAAAGGAAGGTAGACAGGGACAAAAAAGAAAACAACATGGTCTTAGGACCATGGACAGAGGAAAGAGCACCAAGGAGGAGAAAGTCAATTCTCTGTGAATTCCTGTGCCTTTGATGTAAGAGTCAATATAAGACCATGTTCACATCCGTAGGCCCACCTTGAACCTTTATCTGTTCTAGAAGCCACCACATGATATGGCTAAGAGACCACAGACCAAACTGCCAGGGGCAACTTCTCACCTCCAAAAGTGAGCAAAAAAGCTCACCTTTATGGGCTCCGCTCATCCCCATATCCCATAAGCCCATCAAAAAAGTTTCTCATCCCTTACACATATCTGAGGGGTGTCTTTCAATAGCACAGTCATCAGCATTCTGGATGACTGTCTTAAGCATTCTGATGTCATAATCACAACCTTAAGGTGTCACATTTTTTACATGAATTCCTAGGTTTTTGTTGTGCCCTTGGGTATGACAACTTAAAATAGATGAAATAATTACCAGGATTGACTATGCAACCTTGATGTGCTCCATTGGTTCTGGGGAATGGGTCTAATAGCATATCAACTCTAATACAGCCTCCTCATAATCCAACGACCACAGGATCTTGGGAATCCTCCAAAGGAGTTTAGAGCTCTGAGGGTCTAAAGCTCCCTCACTGACATCAAATGCATTCCTGAGTTCAATGCATACAAGGTCGGAATGCAGAGCTGCAGATGTTCATCCACAGGCATTCCCTGTGTCTGTCCCACAGCAGAGATCATAGATGCCAGGCCAAGTTACAGCCTAAACTATATCCTAACTCTTGAAGTTGCTGTCATGGTTGGGAAGAACTAACTTCTATTAATAAGACTGATGATAATGATAGTTTATATTTACCCAGGGGCAGCTAGGTAGTACAATGGACAGAGCACTGGGCCTGAATTCAAAAAGACTCTTCTTCCTGAGTTCAAATCTGGCCTCAGAAACATACTAGTTGTGTGACCCTAGGCAAGTCATTTAACCCTGTTTGCCTCAGTTTTCTCATCTGTAACGTGGGCTGGAGAAGGAAATGTCAAACCACTCCAGTACTTTGCCAAGAAAACCTCAAATGGGTTATGAAGAGGTGGACATAACTGAACAATGGCAACAACAATATTTACCCCAAGCTTTACAATTGCAAGGTGCTTTCATAGCCTCTAAAGATCAAGAGTGATAATACTTTGTCTACCACCCTCATGAGGCTGTTTCCAAAAAGGGGATTTTGTTAACCCCAAGCACCACATACAAGTCAGTTATAACAACGCTCACAATTGTTAAATGGATTGCCTGAGGCTCCAGCTTGATCTTGACCTCCACCTAGAATCTTGCCTAGGAATTGAAAATTATAGAGCTGCCAGTTTCTGCAGTCAGCCCTTTAAGCTTCTTCTCTCCCCCAATACCACCTTGGGGGAAAGGACTAGGAGGGAGGGAGGAACAGAAAGAGAAGGATGATATCTTTGAATTGATTCCATTACCTGGGCCTCTACTTCAGGGTTATGTAACAAAAAGGGCATTGGCCACAGACTTGGGTTCTAACTCTGCTTCTGCTCCTTGGTAGTGTGTGACCTTGACCAAATCACTGAGCTTTAGTAAACTAGGTACCATTATACCTGCCCTGTGTAGCCCACAGAACTATTGGGAGAAACAAATGAATGCTATGCCATTCACACACACACACACACATGCACACATACACACACACACACACACACACACATTTATTAAATACTTACTGTGTATAAGACTCTGTGCTGGGTACCAGCAATCCAAAACTGAAAAATAACATGCCTGCTTCAAGGATTTTACAGTCTCATGGAGGGGAAGGAAGAGTTCGTAATCTAATACCTAAAAATGGTTATACTATAAAGCAGGATTTTTTGAGCTGGATTTTAGTAATCATGAAGTCTAATCTTCTCATTTCATTGATGAGGAAATTTAAATAAAAAGGAGAGGAAAAGACTAGACCAAGGTCATGTACATGCCACTAGCAGAACCAAGATCTGAACCTTAGACTTCTTCCATTGCATCAAAGAATAAATTTTAAGAGTAAAGGACAGATCCATACCAGGTGCTATTTTTTTAAAAATAATGAATTAGAGATTATTTGCAGGGGTAGGAATGGGGGGAATTCGAGTGAAAGATTCAATTTTACCTTCACAATCTCTTATGTTCCTTCCCCCATTCCCCCCCCTTATATCATCCTTGATTATTGAAATAGCCTCCAAACTGTCTCCCTGACTCCAGTGTTTCACCCCTCTAACACAACCTTTACCAAGTCATCCAAACAATGCTCTTAAAGGCACAGATTTAATCCCATTCCTCCCATGCTCAAAAGCTTTCAGTGGTTCACTCTTTATTGCTTACTGAATATAATACAAGATCTTTAGATGGCATTAAAGGCCCTCCATCTCTTGAGGCCCTCCATCACCTGTCATATCCTCCTATTCTTCATAGCCCCTTTTATGCCAGGCACGCTGCAGTAGCCGTCATTTGCCTGCCCATTCCAACCTCTGTCATTGTGTACAAATTGTGCCCTCAAATGGCATCATCCCCTCTCCCCTCACCCCATTTCCTCTCTTCCCCATCCCACCTGTTGGAATCCTGCATCCGTCAAGGCTCATGTCCAGTGCTGTCACCTCTGCTCTGACTCCCTTCCCCCTGTTCTGCCATCCCCCTTGCTGCCAGTTCTCCCTTTTGAGCCTCATTCTTCTCTAATTGGACATCTCTGGTGTATTGATCCTATTGTAACTTGCATTTTACTTTTAGGTTTTTATTTAATCCCCTTACTAGAATGTAAACTCCTTGAGGGAAAGGATGACATCTCACTTTTTTCTTGCGTCCCCAGAACATAACTGTAATACATTAACAAGCAATTATCAATGACCTTCTAGACACTGGCCACTGTGCTGGGTACTGAAGATACAAAGACAGAAAATAAGACTTCCTACCCTTAAAGAGCTTACATTCTATCAAAGGAGAAGGTATCTACATAAATAAGTTTATTGTAAATACATACAAACTAAATACTAGGTAAATACGGCTAAAGATGCACTTGATTAGATTAGCAGTCAAGAGACTCGGATTCCAAGTCCCAAATTTGACACTAACTAGCTATGTGTGACCTTAAGTAAGTCACTTACCTTCTAGGTTTAAGAGTGTAAAATAAGGGATTTGGACCAAAGGGTCCCTGTGGTCCTTTCCCACTCTGACATGCTCTGATTCTATCTCACAAGAACAGCCTGCAGCCTGACTTTACTTTATTCTTTCTAGACAGAATCACTCTCTGTAAGCCTCCATTAAGGACAAAGAGGCTCTCTCTGAACAAAAGCATCTGGCAGGTGGTGGATAGCAAAGCTGCAGACCACCCTGAGGCCTGCCCACTGAGGCTACAGACACTGAGCACCTGCACCTGCAGATGGATACAACGAAAGCATGGGTCCTGTCTGCCCCACCCCACTTTCAGATAGTGATGACTATTACTGGTTTCATCTTCTAAGATAGTGGGTCCTTTAAAAAATCTTCCCGCTATGACTAGTACTACTGAAAAACAAGTTACTGAGTACAACTCCTGAGGTTCCCCCACAATCATCATCATAGCGCACTTCTCTAACACTTTATGTTTTGCAAAAGGTCTTTTCTCAAAAGGACCCTGTACACAGTGGGGAAAGCACTGTTCTTGGAATTGGAGGACTTGAATTCGAATTCTGTTTCTGTCACTTAATACCTGTGTGACCTTGGTGAGGTCATTTGAGCTCTCTGGGCCTCAGTCTCTTCATCTTTAAAAGAGAAGATAACTTCTAAGATCTTTTCCATTTTTAGTCATAACTAACATTTATACAGTTTTACATTTACTATATGTATATATATACTATGTACATATACACATATATACATACACACACACACACACACACACACACATATATATATATAATAGCTTACTACTGAACTAAGACTACTGGGACATCCTGACTAGTGCTTTAACATTAGCAAAACACAAGATGTGAAACTGCACATCTATTATGTACAACTTGCTATTCCTTTGAAATATATAATAAAGCTATCATGTAAAATCAAAGATCAGAGAAACACTTACAAATATTCTGCCATTGGATCCTTACAACCACCCTTGAAGACAGATGCTATTATTAGCCTGATTTTATGTGTGAGGAAACTCATTCTGAGTGACTTGTCCAGGATTACATCCAGACAATAGGTGTCTGAGGCAGAATCCAAACTCAAGTCTGTGATGACTCTGCTTCCAACATAGTAGGCAGGACTCTACCCAGCAGCCTATGAAGGAGATGTCATTGCCCATATTTTACAGATTAGAGGAAAAGCTGAAGGCTAGATGGTTTGTCCAGGGCCATGCTATTAGGATTCAAACCTGGATCCTCCAGCTTCAAGACCAATACTCTCCCCAATGTGTCATGCTGGATCTTCAGAAGCTACCTTCCTAACCATTAGAGCTACTCAGTAGTGGAATGGGCTACCAAGGGAAGGGAGGATTACCTAGACATACCTCTGGAAAGAGGGATTACTCTGCACTGGAAGCTAGATGGCCATTAACTGATATTCTACAGTGGGGTTATAAGCATTAGCATGGATAAATGGCTAGTGGGGTCTTTTCCAACTCTGAAATTCTCTGATCCACTGAAGAGGATAATTCATACTCGTATCCTGAGAGAAAGTATGGTACAGTGGAAAGGGCACTGCTCTGGATTCAGAGGTCCTGCATTCAAATGTCACTTCTTTCACTTCCACCTATGTGACCTTGGGCAAGACACAACCTCCCTGGACCTCCTTTCATTCATCTGTAAAATCAGTAGACTGGTTCAGAGGCCTCTTCTACCTCTAGGTTTATGGTCTTGTGAACTATAATTTACCAAGAACTTCCATTAGGCTTGTAAGGCTAGTGGTATAAACATATTTACTGTCATTTTACAAAGGGGGAAACTGAGTCTCAAAAAAGCAAAGCAATACAACCATAATCAAATAGCTAATATGCAGTAAAGATAGGACTCGTACCCAGATCCTTTGACTCTTCCCATGCTGCCTCTGTAGTTTTGTACTCAGCCCTGGGCGTGGCACTCAACCCATTTGAGATGTGTTGTATATTTTCTACTTGGAAAAATTTGACAATTGTCCTCAGGATTTTTTTTTCAACCAGTTTTGACATGGTCTGGAGTGCAACTGGAAGTCATCTTTGGGAAGGGGATTGAATCCCTTCTGGGAGGTGCAATCCTGACAAGTTTTGCTCACCAAAACCTGCAAGCCAAGAGGCTGTCACTGGCCCCAAAGGGAGGGGAAGTTTCTCTAGCAGCAGACTGGGTGGATGAAAGAATCCAATGCCAAGTGACAGGCTGTGAATCAAAGCTTACCTGAGGCTTTGTTCTTCCTCTCAGGTCACTAGGGAGTCCTTGTTCTTAGTTCCTGGATTGAATATATGAAATGTTGACTGAGAGAGGCTTCACTGTGGGATCTACACACCCATGCACCCACAGGCCCAGCACTGGTGCCCCCTCAACAGCACAAAGTATGTCCCTGCAAGCAGGGGAACTAAAAAGCCCTAACCACAGCCAGTGATGAAAAACTCCATTTGAGTGTGCTGTTTGTCCAATCCCTGAGTGAATCAGTCTATTGTGTCCAGGAGCTGGCGTATATGGGCAAAGGATAGTTCACATTCATGAAAAGGAATAAAGCAGCTCTTGTGTTTGTCCCTTTTAGCAACCCCCTGTTAGAAGAGATCAAACAGGAAGATTGCAAAGCCCTCGGCCACTCAGCCACTCGCTTCTTTTTCTCCCCACACTACCTTGTTCTACTAGGGATTTGGGTTCTGGGAGGGGAAAGCTGGGAGAAAATGAAATCACTACTGGCTTTACATAAGCTTCACTTCCCTTCTCCTCTCTGGACCTGTGATTGACTCAATTCTCCTTTCACCTGATCTTGATTTACCCTTTAGATGAAAGGACCATATAATTAAGTGGGAAAAGCCTGAACTGGTCCTTTTCATTA
>CM053600.1:190825371-190847728 GCA_028646575.1 Pseudocheirus occidentalis
AGGAGAGGGGAAGGGAGGGGAAGGAAGGGGAAGGAAGGGGAAGGGAAAGGAGGTGAAGGGAAGGGGAGGGGAGGGAAGAGGAAGGGATGGGAGGGAAGGGGAAGAGAAGGGAAGGAGAGGGGAAAGAAGGAGGGGGAGAGGAGGAAAGGGGAGGGGAGGGGAAGGGAGGGGAATAGAAAGAAAGAGGGAAGGGGAGGAGAGAGAAATAAGAAGAAAAAAGGCAATGGAAAGAGGAATAAGAAAAAAGGAGAAAGGGAATCAGGAATAGAAAGGAAAGAGGAATGGAAGAGGAAAACATTTCATTTCAGATACCCTTTTCTCTGACTCCTGGCTGAAGATTCCCAGCCTTTGGTTTACACCCTGAATTTAATATGTTCCACTTGACCTCTTCCCAACAGACTCAGGAAAGGGACAGGATTGTTGAAGTGGAAGCAGAAAAGTGATCATGGGATCATGCACAGCTTAGGTTGAACTAAGATGGGACAGCCCTTATTATAATGCATTTGAGCTTTATAAAGAAAAGACTGGTTGAAGCTCAAGTCTAGAGGACAAGATTTATGGTAAGGAACTAAAAAAATTCTGATTTCTAGGACCTTGGAATTGAAGGGAGATACCCCTGTCAGTCCCAAAGACAGATGCTTCCAGAATGGAGAGGCAGAGTTCAATGTCTTGAACATCAGAATCTTCTTGTTCTCCTAGATAGAGCAGGGAGGAAGGCATATATCCTCCTAGCAGAGAAGTATAGGACAGTGACAATGACAACCTGGAACTGTTTCTATTTAGGTAAGAACCCATTGGTGAACTATGTAGTATTTGTCTTCAAAAGAAAGTTTAGCTCCTAATCTGGCATTTTTCTGTAGTTCCCCTTTCAGGTCTCCGTTAGCTGAGTGTAACAGATACTGCTTGATCTAGCCCTCTGGAGTCAATCTTTATCTTTCAGCTGGTTAGCCCTTCATTTCCCTTAGGCAGATAATCAGATACCTGTCAATCCTCTGGGCTGGAAATCATTCAGGAGAAAAGCTGGAAACAGAGGTGTCCTGCTCTCTGGAGAGATTCCTCAGTACAAGGGTTAAAGTATGCCGCCCCTCTCCCCACCAAGTGGCCTATAATTCTCTAGTCTCTGCTCTGGTGCAAGCATTTTAGTGTTGAATGACATTTGTGAGGGATTAAATTATAGAGTAGGCAGCCCCCCCTGACACTAGAAAGCCAAAGCCTTTATTATAACAGGAGGGATTTGTTTTGGCTTGGATTCTGAAAGCCCTCCCCTTTGGAAGGTAGGTGGAAAACTAGCAAGATTTAGCTTTCTTCAGCAGAATAACTTCTTGCAAATGTGTTTGCTGAATATGTCCACCTATTTCTACAGATTAATATATAGTTATGGATACAGAGGTGATATAGATAAAGAAATGATGTAAAAAAGAGAGAGATTATCTAAATAGCAATGCAATATGGTGGGGGGAGTGCTGACTCTTAAGTATAAGGTCTTGGTTCAAATCTCACCTTGAACATTTATAAACCAATATGTCCTCAAGCAGCTCCCTGTAAAATGAGGCGTTGAACAAAATCACCTCTCCTAAAAGGGCTCTTCCAACTCCAGATGTGTAATCCTGTGATTAGACAACCTCTGGGGTCCCTTCTAGCTCAATTTGTACACTTCTACATGGGCATAGATTGTATCTCTTCCAGTTTAGACTATCAGCTCCCTGAGGGCAGGGCGTGTTTCATTTTTGTCTGTTTCCAGCCCCGGATACATAGTGCTTAGACAATCCTTGTCAATGGCTTATGAGTGTTTCTAACAAGGTGCTGTATATTTCTATTTCTTTTACTTGGTCAGTTTAATTCCCTTTCAAATAAATAAGTTATGGGTAACTATACCAAATGGGTATAGGAAAACAGAAGATATACTTAATTGGGTAAATGAGTGGGGGGAGGTAAATAAATATTTTCAAGGTTCAGCAACCCTGGTTTTTCTCCAGGCAAACCAGGAGGTGTGGTGCTAAGCAAGCCTTAGATGCAGGTTACTATCACATACTTCCCATTTCCATCTCCTTTGTGGGGGGATGGGGTGGTGGAAGAGCCATGTGGATGCTCAGTGAGAACCAGTCAGCCCCTTGTTGTCTTTTGTTAAGGCTCCTCACCAAGGGGCCAAGTATGCCACGTAAACTTTACCATTTATCAGAATGAGCACTGCAAAGGAGGCGGCTACAAAATGTCTTCAGCTAAGTGGTGAATCTGAGTTGGAGAATCCTGTTGGGAAATTGCTGTTAACACTGCCAAGGGCTCTCCTGTCCTCATTATTTGGATAAAAACTGGAGGAAAGACTGAGGAAAAGAGAGCCTAGTTCTCAAATTGCACCTTCTCTGCACCCTGTCCTCTTGAGATGCCTTTAAAAGTCATCCTGGCAGTGCTTTCTTCTCTCAGACATTGGTTTTGTTTTTTGAAAGGATTGGGTTCCAGGCCCCTCTGAGAATGAGATACTCAAGAACCATCACTTGGAACAATGTTTGTTCACTAAGCTTTCTTTTAAAAATGCAAGAAATTTAATGAGAGTATAACTTATATGATTCAGAAAGTGCCATTTTAATCATTAAGACAATTTCCCACAGACTGTACAGTGGCTTAGAATCAAAGACCCTTCACATTGGAAGACACCTGAGTTGAGTCTATCTGTAACCTGAAGCTTAAATCTCTATAATCTCCCCTCAGGTATAATGTTGTAATAAATAAGATCCGGGACCTAGAGTCAGGGTGAACTAGGTTCACATCCTGCCCCAGACACTTATTAGCTGTGTGACTCTTAGTAAGTTAATTAACCTCTCTGGGACTGTTCACCTCTTCTGAAAAAGAGGAGCCTGGACTTGATGACCTCTGGGGTCCCTTCTGTAGCAAACTATGATTTTCTATAATCTATGATTCTACAAGTAGCCATTTAGTCTCTTTAGGAAGGCTTCCATGTGTAAGGAACTCCAAGACTCATGAGGCTGACTACCTGTTCCTTTGGCTCTCACTTTTAGGAAATTCTTTCTTATGATGAACAAGAATCTACCTGGTATTCATTTCCATTGATCCTAGAAATCCCTCCACTGTGGGACAACTAGGTTTAGATTAAAACAGAACAAGTGCTGCGGCTGGCAAGTCTGGCCTAGCTACCAGCTGAGTGAAATAAAGGGAGAGATAAAGAGAGAGAGAGAGAGAGAGAGACAGGAGGAGAGAGAGACAGAGAGAGAGGAGAGAGAGAGAGAGAGAGAAGGAGAGAGACAGAGACAGAGAGAGAGAGAGACAGAGAGAGACAGAGAGAGCTCTGAATAAGAAAGAGGAAGAGAGACGGGGATGTATTCCATAGTCTGTTTATTGCAGAACTGTTTCATACAGAGCCGAAGATACAAGGTTTATATGCCCTTAGCAGAATTCAAGGAACCACCCTTGGTCTTGGATCTTTCTCTACCCCAACCCAAAGCCAATCACTCCTTAAGCTCTTTATTCTGGGACCACATCCAGAGGCACAAACAGGGTGTTACAATCAAGACTTGCAAATTAACTCAGTACTTTTTTTAGATATTCATGAAACCAATGAGAGCATCCACCCAACAAGATTATACTTTCCTTGCATATCTGCCTAATGACCTTTGTAGAACTGGGGAGTTAATGTGGCCAAGCACCCTGAAAGTCTTTGCCTACAACAAACAAGGTTATCCCATCTTCATTAGCAGTCCAAAGTCGACCTTGAGGAAGCATGAGTTTTCACCTCCAACATCTTTAAGGTCAGCTCACCCGACTTCATTATTTACAGATAAGAAAATCAGGCACCAAGATGTTTGAGACTTATTCAAGGTCACACAGAGAGTAGTAAACAATGGAGCCAGATACTAACCCTGGCTTTTTAGCTTCAAATGCCTTGGATTTCTTCCACCACACTTGGTTGGTTCTCAATTGAATTGTAACCACTTCTCTTAGAATGGAAAAAAATAAAAAGAGAAAGCAGTGTGCAGTTCAGAACCTGCTGCACATTAGCACTTAATAAATGTTTGTTGAACTGAATTAAATTAAATTGTATCTCTAAGCTTTGTCCATCATTTACTGTGAGATATCTATCCCTAAAATCACCATTTGATTTCTCAGATTATATTCTTTCATCAGAGAAGATGAATTAATACCGCTAAGAAAGATGAGATGATTTAATGAATAGAGGGATATCTTTGGAGTCAAAAACAGTTGGTTTCAATCTCACCTCTGATCTTTGCTATTTTGGTGACTATTGACCTTAACCTCTCAGGGTTCTTCAATAGTTCTCTAAGACTGTAAGTTATGTATGAGTTATTGTTCCACATTGGTAGAGGGAGCTTTCACACTGGAAGTTTCTTGCACCAATGAAATCACAGGTCCAGACCAAGAATTAAGTTACAAAACTACTGTTGAGAAGGTCTACCACCCACTCACTGTCTGTAAAGAAGCCACAAAGCCAAAGGAGAAACACCCAGTCTACCACATTTTTTTCCTCTTCTCTATTGAAATTCTAACAGAAGAGCAAAGAACTTATTGCAAACCGCCAACAGCAGACAGATTACACACAATTCAGCCCTAAGAGTCTGTCTAATCAATGTGCAGGCCCGTATTTTTCACATTTTATGGGACAGCAGGGAAAAAGGCTGAGAAGAGCCAATTTGCAGCTGTGTTTTTAATTATGCCTTCTATGTGAAAGGAACCGGTTTGGGGTTTTTTGTTGGGGTTTTTTTTTTCCACCAAGAGGCTGCAGCTGCATTTCTAAGCCAGGAAGGCCTAGTGTTTACAGCACATAATTGGATGCCATAAAGGTCCCAGATCCCAAGGTGGGCCAAGCAGCCGTTACTCCGTGGGGCCCGGGTCAAGCCATTTGACTCTGTGCCTCAGTCAACCCAGCTGTCAAAGTACATTCAAGCAGCAGGCATTGACTGAAGAGCAGATGCTGCGTGTGGGGAGATCTGTCCTGGTTAATTACAAACACCACCACCCCCAAGTCATTGGCACTGAATAAAACCAAGTGGAAGAGTTCAAAAGTTCCTCTACTGCCTCAGCACTGTGAAAAGCGTCTCATCCCACAGGAAAATAGAAATCAAATGTAACATCTTCGGATAAGAGGAATGAGAGCAGCCAGCATTTTTTCATAACAATTCAGTCCTTTCTTTTATAGACCTTGGGAAAGAATGACTCCTCTGGCAAGATTCTGTCCTCTTGCATTTCAGTGGGACCCTTACCAAGTGTCCCCTGCAATCTCTTGAGCTAGGTTCTGAGGTGTGCCCGTATCTCCCAGATGCCTCCAAACAAAGGACTGTGCCCTGAAATCTCATCAAATTGATAAAGAAACTCATCAAAATGACCTGGGGATCCCTGTTTGATCACTGTTATATCAATACCACCTTTGACAACTCTGGAGAAACACTGAGGATTAGTCAGGTCAGCCTTGCAGTCAGGAAGACCTGGGTCCAAGTCCTGTCTCTGACATATGTGATCGGCATCACATGGAAAAATCACCTAACCTCTCAGTGTCCCCACAGAACTCTCTAAGATAACCAGCAAGAAGGGACTCTGAGAGACAACAAGGTGCAATGGTAGAGCATTGACCACCCAGTTAGAAAGACATAGGTTCAAGCCCCACCATGGACACAAGCAGGCTGTGTGATCCTGTGTGACTAATTCACATCTCAGCATCCCAGGCAACTCTCCTAGGTACAAAACAGGTGTCAGTTTGCATTGGTAGAGAAATTTCCTTCATTAGGAATCATCTCTACCAATGTAATCACAGGTCCAGTGTAAAATATACCCAACATATATCAGGTACTTAAAGGTTTGCAAAGTAGTTTTCTTTGTTACATTCTCTCACTTGAACCCAGCATGACATAATGTATATATAGAGTCTCAGGACTTACTAGTTTCCCTCAAGAGGCTACTCAGAAGGTTGGTCCCCAGGCCAATTCTTGTTCAATCACGTTTTTGTGCAATCACAGCTAGTCATGAAGACCACAGAGAATGGGCAAAGATCGAAGTTATTCCTCAGACTAGCTGATACAACTTAGCTAGAGATAGCCACGGTGTTCTATAGGGGCATGGACAAGGAAAGCTGGAGCATGGGATCTGTGGGGTATGGGAAGAACACGGCTCTGTCAACTCCAGGAATTGAAGCATCCTAGCAGGGAAGTGGGGAGGCCCCTTAGGCACACTAGCTCACACAGTAGGATGGTGAAGATAAACTGGAGACAAGAAAAGATTCGGTTGCTCTATGCATCATTTTAGTGTTTGCATCTCTGTTTTTTAAAAAGGATCATGGCACCTGGCCCTCGAGGAGGCACAATGGATAGAGTGCCAGCCATGCAGTCAGAAGAACACATCCAGTCTCAAACACTAAACTAACTGGGCGACGCTCGGCAAGTCACTTAACTCTGTTTGCCTCAGTTTCCTCATCTGTAAATAATGTTTAAAAAAAGAAAGAAAAAGAAAAGAAAAGCTACTCCAGTATCTTTGCCCAAGAAAACATCAAATGGGGTCT
This sequence comes from Pseudocheirus occidentalis, assembly GCA_028646575.1. Classification (NCBI taxonomy): domain Eukaryota; kingdom Metazoa; phylum Chordata; class Mammalia; order Diprotodontia; family Pseudocheiridae; genus Pseudocheirus; species Pseudocheirus occidentalis. The sequence goes on from CM053600.1 coordinate 190,831,892, forward strand.
CAAAAAGTCAGACGTGACTGAATAACAACATAGTTATCTGTTCACCAAGATGTATTAGGAATTCAATGCACAAACATGAAAATTAATTAGTCCAATTGATTAGAAGATTAATGAGTGATCCAAAAATTAGGATAATCATCCTTTGAGAACCAGTCAAAATCACCTTAATGAGAAGATGAGCATTGTGTACCTCATAAGGGATTGGACATGGAACCAGCAAGGCCAGGGTTCAAATCCTGCCCCAGACATTTGTTAAATGTGGCCTTGAGTAAATTACTCAACCTCTCCTAGACTCGGTTTCCTCATTTGCAAAATGATGTGGCTGGCCTCAGTGACCTCTCTGATCATCCTCATCAGAGTAGACGCCACAACAGTTAACAGATTTCTTTATCTTTCAGTAGTGGGAGGTTTGGAGATGTGCCTTCACCTTGCTGGCATGGTAGCAATGCCTTTGAGCCTCCACATCTCCCCACCTCACTACCCAAAGTGCCTCAAATGACTTTCCTTAACTGAATAGGAAAACTGCCTGAGAAAATGCTGACCCACACCCTCATTTTCTCCCCTGCTAGGAAAGAACTGAACACAGGCTTTGCAAACCCACGAGCTGTGTCAAGGTATTTTGGCTTAGATGAAGAGAAGACAAAGGTAATTTAACACAGCTGCAGAGAATTTGGCCCCGCACTTTCCTAGAGGATGGTAAGTGATCTTTAGAGCAATGCTCCCCAAACAACCACTGTGCATTCAAAGCATCCTTCTTTTGAGCTGAACAAAATGCCTGCTGACGCTTTTTCCAAAACCCCATTAATTTCTGGAAGAAAGGGAGACACCTAATTGAGGAAAAAGCGACTATTAAAGCATCTTTACTTTCAGGCCTGGATAAACATGAGAATAATTCATACTGAGAACAATGGGGAAAGCATGGCCATCTCTCTCTCCCTGGATCCCCAAAGAGATGTTCTAAAACGCATTTGATAACTACATGAGGATAATAGCTGACGTTTACATAGCAGTGTGAGGTCTGAAAAGGGTTCCCCGTATATTGTGGTATTTGATACACAATGAAGTCTGTTTCTACATGACTGATTGTAGGCTGGGCTGAATTCTCACCAGAGAAATAACAACAGTAAAATAGTTAGCATTTGTCATGCTTGATAGTTTGCAAAGTGCATCCTTACAAACGTTTGTGTTATTATTATTCCCACTTCACAGATGTGAAAACTGAGGCTTAGACTGTTTAAACGATTGCCCAGAGTCACATAGCTGGCAAGTGTCTAAGGTGGCATTTGGACTCTGGTCTTCCTGACCCCAAGTCCAATGTTTCTACTCACTGGGCTACCTAGCTGCCTGTCATCCAGGATCCTGGTCCCTGGAAAGGTATCATAGACTTGGAGTTAGAAGGACCACAGAGACCACCTGGTACAAATCCTTTGTTTGACATGGTTTAGAGAATTCGTTGTTATTCCCTCCTTTCAGGCCTGACTCTTTTGTGACCCTAGTTGAGGTTTTCTTGGCAAAGATACGAGAGTGGTTTACCCATTTCCTTCTCCAGCTCATTTTACAGATGAGGAAACTGAGGCAAACAGGGTGAAGTGACTTGACCATGGTCACACAGCTAGTAAGTGCTTTTCAGCTATACTCCCTCCCAGTAGGTTATTTCAAATCCCTCAGGAGAACCCACAACAAGAATGGAAACTGGAATTATGCCACAAGATAAACTCTTTAAGGAAAGTGCTGTTTCATTTTTGTATTTGTGCCTCTTCCAATGCACGCCCCCCCCAGGACTGAACATGAGACCTGGAACACAGTAGGTGCTTATCCAGTGCTTCTTGATTAATTGATTGATTAGTAGCAATTTACATAGCTCAAGAGCCTAGTGAGCTCGGCCCTACCATAGAGATCTCATTTAGCCACTCTCCAGAACGTGCATTTGCTTATTTATCATAGGTTCCTTGTGAGTAAGCATCACTTACTCTTTATATTTGTCCTAGCATTAAGTACAAGACCTGGCACATAGTAGTTTCTTATGTTTATTGATTGATGGAGCCAAAATTTTTGAGCTAAATAAAAATCTAAATGCAGTTCTGGGAGTACAGATGTCTGTGACCTTCTCACTAGGGCTTGGTGACTCCCACAGTCTGTGGGTCAGCGGGTGGGAGCCCCTGTCCCATCGCAGTCTGAGTTTCCCAAAGCAAATTCAGCCTGGCTTTCCAAGTCTCCCTGGAATCTAGATTTCAAATGGACCCGAATTCACCATCGAATCCAGTCATATGAAATGAATGACTCTTCTCCATCCACATCACCCACATTATATTTTGAAAAAGTGTGAAAATAATGAAGAAAGCATTTCCTTCCACTAATTCACAAAAGATCTCAGGTGAGAGATTAGGTTGTGAATGATTTTTGAGATAGAAAAGACCCACGACGCTAATGAGCTCTTTGCCTTCCTATGTCCACATACATTAAATCCCAGAAGGAGTTTCATTCAGTTCTTCCTAGGAGGCAAACCGGCCCTGATGATGCAGACAACATCAGACTCTTTAATCCCCTTACACTGGGATTCTGGGCAAAGCCAAGTTTGCTTTGTTTTCCTTTCACATAAGAGCGTGGAAGTTTGCACGTCTGTAATGTTCTCTCCACTTTTAGAAGGCTTTCATGCATACTGTTTGTTGCTCAACAAAATTGTGGGGAATCATGGAAAGATCCCTGGTCCAGGGAACAGAAAACCTGGATTCTCATGCTGCCTCCACTATTGACTCACTTTGGAACCTTGTAAAATCTCTTGCAACTTTCTGGCCTCTGGTTCCCCAGTTATACAACAGGGCTGATAATACCACAGAGAGTGGTTTGGGCTCAACCATGATCATTGTCGTGAAAGTTTCTGGAAAACTACAGTCAGGAAAACTGGGTTTCAAGCCTGACACTTATGAACCATAGGGCCAAAGATGTCGCTTGACATCCCAGGCAGTGCAAGACACAGAGCACCGGCCTTGTAGTCTGTAAGATCTGAGTTCAAATCTGGCCTCAAACACTAGCTGCATTACCCTGAGCAAGTCACTAAACCTATCTGCCTGAGTTACCACATCTGTAAAATAGGGATAATAGTAGTATCTATGTCCCACAGTTGTTGTAAGGCCCAAATGAGGTATTTATGAGGTGCTTTGTAACCCGTAAAGTGTCACGGATTATCTACTATGTTACATATTAAAGTTATGCATATGTTCCATTATTATATAAGGTGATGGGTTGCAAGTTAATCACCAGTCTGCATCTGTAGAGGTCTAGAAATACTTCAATACCATGACAAAGTCAGTGATCTCACAGTTGTGGGCGCTCCTTACAACAACACAAACCACAATCCATTGATGCCTGTCTATCTTATGTGTCTCTTATCCAGGCCCTCCCAAAAAAAAGTGCTTTATGGGATCCTGGTCTTTGTCTGGATTGCCTGGCCTTGAATGGTCATCGGGTACCACTTGGGCTATCTATCAGTCATACCTTGCTCTCTTGATGTGCCCATCTCATCTGGTTTTATAGCCATTCATTTCTCTCATGGCATCCTTCATGCTATTTCTGGGGCAAAATGGTAGAGTCATAATACGTTATGACATAATATGGTGAGCACCCTTGTGCTTGTAGGTGCCAACCATGTCTTGAGCTTGGTGGCTTGCAAGAAGAGCTAAGTAAGGAGGGAGTATATTCTGCTGGCACCAGTCCTAACTGGAGTCAGAAGGCCTTCCTAGAGATCCTATCTCTGATGTGCGACTTGGTCAAGTTACCTGATCTCTTTGGATCAGACTAGATGACCACTGAAGTCTCTTCCAGTCCTATGGATAAGACCCGAGTTTTTTCTCCTTATCAGAATGGAAACTGAGAGCAATTGTCTTCGCTTCTGTATTCAGATCCTCAACATTTAGCATGTTGTTTGGCATTTAGTAAATACTTACCAAACGCTTTTTGTCCCTTCCTTCACTCATTCGTAGTCCCTTTCTTACAAGAGAGAAAATGGAGACACAAGCGTTAAATGATTTCCCCATGGTCACATAGATCTAGGACATGTCTCCTGCTTCCTGGTTCAGAGTTGCCCCCATTTTGCTTTAGGAAAACCTGTCATCTATGTTTCTTTCATACCTCTTAAAAGCTCAGCTGGAGTATTGTATAGAGAGGGGTAGTGCTCATCTGTGGCATTCACTCACCAATCACACTTCCTGTGGGAGCCATCAGAATTGAATTCTCTCCCCACCAGAACATCGTGCCCTCCCCACAGCCATGAGAAGTGGGAATAAAGATCAGAGAATTGAAAATGGCACCTCATGTCACTGTTCTATAATTCATGACCTCTAGGAGAAAGAAAGTGGATGAAGGGATAAATAAAAGCAGACGGGGAGATAATGTAATGCACATTGTGAATAAGTGGGCAAAAATTTATTTCATACAGTATTAAATGAAAACCTAGGCTGGCATGTGATAAAGAGGCCCAGCTGCTTTCTCATTTATCCCTCCTGCTGCAAGGAATAAATATAAGCTCAGTCAGGATCATACCAATCTTTCAGAGCAGGCTCACAAAGAGAGAAGGACAAGACTGGGGCTTGGAGGTGGAGCATGAGGGGAAACTCAGGAAAAAAACTGAGACAACTGGACAGTGCTTGGCAAAGTTGAGTTTTTAAACATGTTGTTCTTCCCACTGGAAGCTGACATGAAAGGTGCTGGTTACTAATGATTTCACTGGAAAGAAAGCTGATGGACAGAATTTTTAAAACTTAGACTATTTTTAAACTTTCATTTAAAAAAACAAAAAAACTTTCTAGTACTTGGTTCAAATGCTTCAGGTTTTCATTTCCAATTTCAAACAACAACTAGAGAATTCAAAGTGATTTGAGTTGTTGCTGGTATTTGTATGGTCAAGAATGAAGCAGAAATACTATAAACAAGCCCAAAAAGTACAGCAAGGACTCACCATGAATATGCCCAATAAAAGTTAGGGATTATCAGGGACTATCTATTAGTGGTCAACATTTGACCTCTGTTCTTTGACCTTTGTTTTCCCCCATGTGACTTTGTGAAACGGGGTCAAGGAGTGTGGAAGGACCTGGGTTCAAATTCTAGCTCTTCCACTTGTTAGAGGTATGACCTTGGACTAGTCACTTAACTCGCCTGGGTCTCAATTTTCTCATCTGTGAAAAATGGCATTTCAACAAGGTAGCCTCTAAGATCTCTTACATTTGTAAATTAATGATTCTATGAAATAATTCAATCAAATAGGGCATTTTTCCAAGGTAACCATCGATGGAAATTCACAACAGATTGATCACCAAGAATTGAAAAGGAAAGCACCAAGTAAAATATTAGAAAAACCATTGTACTCTCTCCTGGATAAACTATTCTTTTAAAATGGGGATTCTGAATCTCCTTTATGTCATGGACTCCTTCAGCAGTCTGGCAAATCCTATGGACCCCTTCTCAGAACCAGTTTGTAAGTGGACAAAATAGAATACATAGGATTACTAAGGAAACCAATTATATTGTGTTAAAGACCAAAATATCAAAGTTCCATATTGCATCTACTTGCAACCCAGAAATTCCCAGGAAAGAGGTACATGAAACAAGGAGAATGAGCCCAAGTTTTGTTCAATTTGCTTACAAGAAACCCCTGTAGTTAGAACCTTGTGATGGACGACAAGCAGGCAGGGTATTTTTCTGCTTAAGCTATTTATGTGTTCTAAACTGCTAAGGAGGAAATAAGCTTATCTGTAAAGTATTCAGCTAAGATGCTGCCCACTACACATCATTCTTAACCAAGTGAGAACATGTATGAGTTTCTTGTTCCTAATTTCAACCATGATCTGTTTAATTCATGTATCGAAATGCAGTTATCAAAATATTTTTCAAAACAAATTCACAGACCAAAATTAAGAAGCCTTGATCTAAAATAAGTTCTTTAATTAGCATTCTTTAAATATAGAAAAGCAGATAAAAAGATGTTATTCAATGATAAATGCTTGATTTGTTCCCTTCTCTATCATAAAATAGAAGTACAACATTTCAGGATTATTTTAAGACCATTTAAAAGTGAGAGACCTGCAAGGAACCTTGAAAGATCTTCTCACTGATAAATACTTCTACTTTCTGTACCTCATTGAGCTGAGGTCATACAGCTTATTAATATTCTGTGGTATTTTTAGTTCAGTAATAACAACAATTACAAGCATTTATGGAGAAAAACTGAGAACTAATGATTAGATGGTGACACGGTTAGATGAATTCAGGACTGGTTAAATGGCTGGACCAAAAAATGAATCACTAATGGTTCAATGTCAACATGGAAGGTGTCCAATAGAGTTCTACAGGGACCTATCTTTGACCTGCTACTATTGAACATTTTTATCAATGACTTAGTTAAATACATATATGGAATGGTTATCACATTTGTAAATAACACCAAGGAAGGACAGAAAGCCCATTGATGACAGCCATTTTTTAAAAAAGTGTTGACATACTAGAATATTGAGGCACAAGCTTTAGGCATATGACAAATCAAAGTGGTCCTGCCTTATAGGAGCTTATATGCTAATGATATAATAAGAGATTCACCACACCTTGCAAAGTTATAGATATTATATGATTGTCTTCCAAATAAGGAGACTGGGGCAAAGGAAGGGGAAGGACCTTTCCCAAGGTCACACAGCAAAAAAACACTAGAGATGCTATTGAAACCCAAGTCCTATTGACTTAAGTCCAGCACTGTATTCATTGCTGCTTTTCATCTTTCATGGACAATCAGTTCTAGAAGGAACCTCAGAGAGAATCTAATCCACCCACACACCTCCCCCATCTTGTTTTAAAGAGGAAGATCTGAGGACCAGAGAGGTCACAGAGGTAATTAGTACAGTGGCAGAGTCAGGACTGGTACCCAAATGTCCTGTCTTCCAGTCCAGTGATTCTTCCATTACATCAGCCTAGGTTTCTTTGTGGTAAATGGAAAACTTTGGGTCAACACTTACCCAGAAGGACAGCACACATTGGAACATAGTGTTAAAATAAAAATGGAGAAGATAATTAGTCTTAATAATAATAACAATAATAATATTAAGCTGGTCTTCATTGTTTTTTAACTTTTCCCAGTATAACCTTTTCTTCAATGGGGCTAAGAGGACTGAACCATAGCTTAACCTCAATAATACATTTTCAAATGAATGTTTGCATTTATTGATTTACTTAAAAGCAGATTTTTAGCCATTAAATAATGAACATGTGTATTTCCCAGGTGTCTCTGATGTAGCAACTCCCTCCATCAATCCATCAACAACTTAGTATCTGAAGTCCAAAGGAACTGTCAAGGCCCAAAGAACTCAGGTGAATTGCCTGGGGTGGCACAGCTGGTAGGCAGCAAGAGTAGAATTTGAATGCAGGCCTTCCTGACTCTAAGCCTCTAGACACAAGGCCTCCATACTAACAAATGCTGGTAATCTTGGGTTGTTGTTCAACTGTGAGTTTACATCTGCAGAGACCTGTTTACAGGTTTCTGAAATGTAATTAAACAGAAGAGATCAAGCCTAATGAAGAAACTAGCCATTTCATTTGTATAGATAATGCAATTCTATTATTTTAACATTTTATAGTGAAACATTTAAATGAAATAAGCTTGGAGATTAAGCATGCCACAGACTTCCACCAGCAGACATTTTTATCGACTAGGTCGGTGCCCTTTCAATAGCAAATTGATGGGCAATCATGGCAGACAATATTATTAGGCCAGTTTGCATATTTATGAAGACCCTGTAGCTTAATAAACTGTTACAGGGCAATGAAAGTTTATGGTGATCACTAGAAATGTCAAAATGGTGCTCCAAAGACACCATAAAATTCAGTGCTACTCATTTAAATCTCAACCCATCTAAAATAAAAAAAAAATTGGTACTTGTTTTATTGGTCCTCTCCTACTCATAACAAAATCCAATTTTCTTATGTACTGTACTGTTTACCTAATACTCAGGTGCCCAGATTGGCAGCCTGTTATGGGTCAGGATGGGCACAATAAATATAAGGAACTTGGGTTTCAGTTAATGAAAGTGGATCTGGACTCTTTTAAGCTGTGAATATAGACGTTTGATGGATGATAGATAGTAAGAACAGAAAAAAAGGGAATGAAAGCTGAGAAAGTAAATAATGCACCACACCAATAAAACTCTTGGATTATACTATCCCTTAAACAAAAATACTCAACTACTAGATGTACTTGAGGCCTCTTTTATTCCTTCTCTTTCTGTCTTTCTTTTCTTCTTCCTTTTCTTCTTTGCTTATTTCTATTTCATCTCTTTTCTTTACTTCTTTAATTTTTTCCTTCCTTCCTTTGTCATTTTTCCTTCTTTCTTCCTTTCTTTCTATAAGGAAACTATTTGCACTTCAGAACAGAACTTAGAACAAGCCTACCAAACCAGTCTGGCTAAGGCAGAGGTCTAACTATATCACTCCAATTTTCCAAAGCCTTCAGTTTCTCCCAATTGCCTCTAGGATCAACTAGAAACTCCCCAGTCTGTCCTTTAAAAACCTTCATAGTCTAGATCCAATCTACTCTTTAGACTTCTTTCAGAATACTCTTTCTTTCTTGGTTCTATATTCCAGCAAAATATTACCAACTATTCATGGAACTAAATATTTTCTCCCCCAATTCCAAACTATCATACTCCATGCCCAGAAGGCACTCTTTCCTCAACTGTACCTCTCAGAATTCATATTCTTTTTCAGGGTTCAGTTGAACTGTCACTTCCTCTGTGACCCTCACCAACCTCACCTCTTTGCTAATGCTCTTTTTCTCCTCAAATTACTTATTCCTCAACTTTACTTATTCTTATACATGCTACATGCCTGCCCCCTATATCCAAGCATAGAATTTTTTTTTGCAAAGTCACTTGGTGGCTTCCTAATTATTTCATAAATGGAGAAATGATCCTTAGAAAGTGCTAATGGACACCTGATGTCACTTTTAACTATTCCCATTGGAAAAATTGTTAAAGTTAACCTTTTTCCCCAAAAAGTGGTTTCTGTGTGTACGCACTGTCAATGATTTGAATATTCACTAATGACACTCACAGCATAGGACAGCAATCTCCATTTTTAGAGCTTCAAACGTAGGAACAAGCCACTGGAGTTGAATGGCAGGGGAAAAAATAGCCTCGTTCAAGATCAAAGCATACCATGAGGTGATCAAGTTAGTAGGGAGGAGTTATTATAACTTCCGCTTTATTGGGCCAATAAAATAATAGAAAGGAAATAAAGTGTAGGCATTGACACCAATATCAAAGCTGGGGGAGGAATAAATGCTACCTTCCACTCTTAAGTGTCCTACCCTAGACCACACTCCCTCCCCAAATTAGCCCCTAACGAGGTTGGTGGCATAAGCCAATTTTATCCTGGTTAGTTCCTGGCCATCACTACTTTATGTATTTTAATAAAAAATGTTACTTTCTCTCTTCCTCCCTAAAGCAAATCATATGAAGAGGGTAATTTGGAAAATCAAATAAAATAAGTTAAATGCAATGGAAAGGGGTGGGAGAGAGTCCATTTAAATATTTGTATTTTTCAGTATTCATGTAGGGTTTTAAGAAGAACTTTCACAAGCATCTAGTCTGTAAAGTGCCTAGCCCAGCACTGGGCACAAGGAGGGCACCCCCAAATGCTTGTTGATTGATAATAATCATAGTCTAGAACTATATTTTCAATTATCTGGGGAACTTGTGGTATGAAAACTTCCTCCACTGATGCAGACTAGCAATTTATCTGTAAGTTGAAATCTTAGAAACTTCAGTGGAGACCAGGGAGATCATTGTAACAGTAAGTGACATTTATATAAGGTTTTTTTAATTTCTCAAAGCACTTTGCATTCTCCAAATCATTTGGGTCTCACAACAACCCTGTGAGGTGGGCAGGACAAGTTTTTTGCCGCCATTTTACAGATGAGGAAATTGAGCTATAGAAGCATTGAGTGACTTATCCAAGGACATTCAGCAGATAAAGACAGTAGAGGCCCCAAATCGTAGATCACCCACCTGTAGGACTAAAACTTATAGTCCATCTCTCTTTCCACTCTCAAATCCAACCTTTGCTTTGTTGTACACACTGCCTCTATCAATCCAGATTGCATCCTCTCTACAACTTTAGTACATGGTCCTCTCTTCACCCTCTGGCCAGCCAACTTATCTAGGCTGATCCTTTGATAACAAACATAGTTCAGCACCAACCTGAGCTCAAAGGTCCTCCAGTCTATTAGAATTTATAAGAACCTACTTAGCCTTCAAGAAGGCTCTCTAGGGGAAGGCTGCATGTAATTAGGCAGTATTAGAGTAGGATTTTAATATGGGAATACAAAATAGATAGAAATTTGTCAGCAAGAGAAATCCCAATTTGGAAACTTCTTCCACCAACACAAATTCCAACCTATCTCTAAGATGGCAGATAAGTCCTAAGTATTTATGAAAGGTCAAGTAACTTGCCTAGGACCACAGAGCTAGCGAACCTCAGAGAACCTTCAAAACTAGGTCTTCCCAATCCCAAACTGAGCACTCTATCCTCTATTCCATTCTAACACATAAAAACTCTAATAGACACTTCAAGAGACATGTAAATTAGCCAATAGGTCTGGACAGGTGATTTCACCGTCATAATAAAGTCTCCAGTGAGTCAACTCTACCAAGAAATGCCAATACTTTCTCTCTAATTTCTAGTCTTAGAAAATTTCCCAGGACACAGAGCTACTTGAACTCAAGTCCTTCTGGCTCTGTAGCCAGTTCTCTAGTCCAGAGGTGGGGAACTTGAGGCATCTAGGTCCTCAAGTGCAGTCCTTTGACAGAATTCAAATGTTTGTATTTAAAGAGTGGCACTTGAGGACCTAGAGGGTCACATGTGGTCTTGAGGGTCACAGGTTTCCCACCCCTGCTCTAATCATTATGCCACTCTACCTCAGATTTTATTTTATAAAATAACCATCTAAATTTTATCCTATTATTTTTCATTTAAAAGTTTTAAATTATAACAAAAATTCTTAGGCAACATTAATTACTCATTTTTTCTACCTTAAGGTTAAAGTTCTATGTGCTGTTTGTACTGAAAAGGTGATTATAATGTAATCTTGTATTAATATGTAATTTTTTCAAAGCAGGAAATCTTTACCCTGACATCTTTTTAATGACTTAATTGATTCCAATACTAATTATGCATTATTTTTTATTCTCTGATGGAGCACAATTCTTAACACTTTCCCTTTTGTGAGAGCAAATCATTAGCATGATTTTTTTCTGAATGTTTAGTTGCCATGTTTATATAATCCATAGAGGAAGGTGCAGCCACCCATTAAGTGATTATCAGATTTCTGGGCATATATCCAGAGGAACCCCATAACCCAGAACTTAGTATGCTCTACTGGGCCTCTGATTGTTGTTCTAGCTTTCCTTAGACCATATGATTTGGACTCATCCCTAGAATTCAGTAATGAATATCATTTTTAGTAACATTAAATTCCATCCAAATAATGCTTCTGCCTATTTATAATCATTGGCATTGGGCATTGGACACTTGGTCATCCATCTGAAAAATGATCTGGATGTTTTGGTGAAGGGGTGTTAGGGATTGATCTGAGGGCAAATAAGGGGCCTAGAAGTCTAATATATCACAACAGTGTGATATATTAACCCAAAAAGCTAATGCCCTTTGGGATTGCATTGATTGGCATAGCTTCTGGAAAAAGAACATGATAGCTCCACTCTACCCTACTTAGATCAACTCTAGAGTATTTGATGTTCTGTGCTGGGCATCTCACTTTAGGGAGGTCATTGATAACTGAGGTTACTTCTAGAGGAGGCAGGGGATGGGTGTGTGAAAAGAACAATAGTGGGCTCCTCATTTATACCTATCAAAATCGTTTAAAGGAACTAGGAGTGTTTAGTTTGGAAAAGACTCAAGAGAACAAGATGGCTGTCTTCAGGGTTGTCTCCAAAGGAAAGAATCAGTAGCAATGGATAGAAGTTGTAAAGAAAGAGATTTAAGCTTGATGTCAGAAAGATCCTCCTACCAAGGAGAGCTATCCCAAAGGGACATGGGAAGCCTTGGGAGGTGGAAGGTTCCTTCACATTAGAGGTCTTCAAGCAAAGGCTGGGTGATCACTTGTTGTCTCTGTCCAAGGGGGAATTCATTTTCAAGTACAGTTTAATGGAAATGTTCACCAAGGTACTTTGCAGCTCTGAGATCTTGTGATTCTATTAAAAACAATCACATCAGTTACCAAAAAACTGCCCATAGCAGCAAGCATGATTTGGAGCCACATCCTTAAGAGAAAAGCCTCCTGATTAACTACCAATAGAAAGTGTTGCTCACATCCAGCCCAAGCTGGTCTCTTTTTAACTCCCATGTGCTTCTCTTGGGTCTTCCCACTGAAGCCAGACAGAATAATCTAATCTCTCCTTCCCAAGGTAACCCTTAAACATTTGAATCCAAATGTTGAGCTCTACTGAATCTTCTCTTCTCCAAACTAACCATCCCCCCATACCTTGGCTCAATCCTCATTGGGACCCACAGACCTTCATGACACTGATTGCCCTTCTGTGGATTCTCTAAAGAATTATCGACACCTTTCTGACATAACACTTTTGCAAAGTGCTTTGCAAAATGTAGTGTTATATAACTGCAAGTTATTAAAATAATTATCATTCCAAAAATGTGGTACCCAAAACTGGATGTAATCTACTTGTGCCTTAGATTCTAATTTTTTTTTAGAAGGTGGCATTTTATACCCCCCTACAAGTGTATACACATATATATACCATTTTTAATCACTTACATTTTGGTAGGTGACTTTTAAGAAGTATATACATTAGCTTTCTATGTTTTGCATAGATGCTGGAAGATTAGTTGTAGATCGGAATTCTGGGAAGGACAAATTGGGAAGCTCTGATTAGACTTCATTGATGGATGATGGGCTCCCAGCTGCATGATACTGAATTATCCATGAATCAAGAAAATAAAAGCCACTCGTAACTAAGGTGGCATCATGGTAGAGTAGAAAGGACACGACCTTTAAAAATTAGAAGATGTGAGTTCAAATCCTATCTGCCGCCTATTATATACATACCTATATATCTATATCTTATGTGTGTGAATATATGTATTTAACATATATTCACAAAATTAACAAATATGTGTATATATACATATATAGATATACACATATAAAACCCTGGGCTCTCTGTTTCTTCAGCTGCAAAATGAACAGTGAAATAAATGTCATTTTATGGTCCTATGAAGCTTTGAGTATATGTTCCTATCCATTGCATAAATGGTTCACTTTTCTTTATTTAGAAGATGGGCAAAATCATACTGGAAGAAAATTCCTCCTAATTATAAATAATAACCTAAAATTGGAGCGGCCACCAATTAAAACAATTTTATCTCATACCCTTCAAAACATGAATGTTAAAGCATGTGGTGAAAGCTTTAATTAAAAAGTCAAAAGTCTTGAAACTGACTTGTTTTCACAGTTGGTAAAAGGAAATGCAGGCAGTTACTTTTAATCGGTTTGAAAGGACTGTTTGCTCACCTTCCATTTGGCCTCCTCAGATTTTTTTTTAACTTCTAGATCAAGGTCATTTTCATTACTAGCTTCAGCACCTACTGCTTCATCATCACTTAAAGGCAATTAAACTTTTGTTTAGAAGTGGAACGTTAATGGTTTTAAGTGCTGGATTTCCCCAAATAATGGGAAAATGTGTTCTCAGAATGACTGACAATGCAGAAAGGTAGACAGTTACAATCATTTCTTTAAAAACTCTAAAAAGAGTGGAAGAATTATTTGTGGAAAAGTAGCTAGATAGTCATATAACAGAGAATAGGGAGGCTGTGATGTGAATGGCTGACCTCATTCCCTGTCCCTCTCACCTTTCTTGGAGAAGACAAATCCCACCATTATTTCTGGTCTGAACTTCTAGACTGTCAGGAAATCTCAACAAATGCACAGAGATTTATGGAGACCTTACTTTTTGTTGTAACAGAGGTATGATCTGAGATATCTGAAAGATCCAGAGCTGTAACTATGAGTTTCTGCACCTGGGGCAATAGCAGTAGGAAGGGTAGACTTATTTTATCCATTGTTCTCTTCCCCTTGAATACCCTAAAGGTCCCAAGAGGTATAAATCTGGGAGAGAGGAGAGATATACTGAACCTACTTCACAATTTTGCCCAGAGTACATTCTGACCGTGCTCTTCAAAGTAATCTTAGGCCATCATACCATAGGCTGTAGCGCCCCTCCCCTTCAGCTCCCACTTGAACTTGAATGATTCAAGGGGCAGATGAGCCTCACCATCAATCTAGGCTCTACTTATAGTATGACCCCAGGCAACTCAAATTCTTCGTGACTTGGTTTCCTCATTTTTGTTAGACACTGAGCCTCAGTGCCAATGTTATAGTGGGACCCTAAGCAACTTATTTAAATTTTTTGTGACTGTTTCCTCATCTGTTAAATCAGTATAGCTAGTACTCTCAGAGATCATCATGACTCTCCCAGAAGCAAATTCCCTCCCTAGCTTCTTCTCACAACAGTGGCATATTGAAGCACCTACGTTGTACAGTAGATGGAGTGCTGGACCTTGGCTGAATTCAGATTGACCCTCAGAAATCTACTAGCTTTGTGTGTCCTCAGGCAAGTCAATTAACTGCCTCTTGCCTCAGTTTTCCTACATATAAAAATGGAGAAAATGCACCTACCTCCTCAGGTTGTTGTGAGGATGAAATAAAATAATATTGTATAGCTCTTGACAATCTATTGTATAGCACTAATACTATATAAATGCTAGTTTCTGTTACTCGTTATGTCACAGTCACCCATTACATCAAGCTTAGATGTCCTCTACTATCCCTCACAACTATATGCACCATAATTCTATAAAGGAAAGAAGCTACCACACATTCATTCATGGCCATTCTCCGGCCTACAATCATCTCAGCTATGCTTGTTTACCGAGAGATGGGAAGGATATTTATGGATAGTCTCATTTTCAAGTTAGCACCAGTACAATGTAACCTCCTTGAGTACAGAGATCGATTTCTTTTTGTCTTTGTATCCAGAGGAACCAGAACAGCGTCTGGTGCATAGTAGGTCCTTAATAATAAATGTGTATCAGTGTTGGTCATCATTTAAATTATTATTTCCTCAAATCAAGGTCTTGGCAAAAAGTGACATCTTAGATGAATGTCACTCAGCTGGATTTGCTCTCTGCCGCTAAGTGAGGCGATAATTGTTTCTAGAAGCCTATAAACAAACTTTGTTTGAAATATTATTCCTTTACTTATTTATAGAGAAAGCCTGAAAATCAGAGATTGAGGCCCAGCAGGATCAAATGTGGATGCCAGGCAGGCCTGCTGAGAGATGTGCACTTGGGGAAACAGGGGTCCGAGGCTTGTGTCCTCTTCCATCCCCACTCCTATTTTTGTACCAAAGGGAGGATAAAAGTTGAGTCCGTTAAAAGTGACATTTTTAGCTCATGTCCATTTTACACACATTTCTCTGATTTTCCCTGTTGGGTCACCAATGCTAGGACTCATCTGCCCCTTGAATCATTCAAGTTCAGGTGGGAGCTGAAGGGGAGGGGTGCTACAGCCTATGGTATGATGGCCTAAGATTACTTTGAAGAGCACAGTCAGAATGTACTCTGGGCAAAATTGTGAAGTAGGTTCAGTATATCTCTCCTCTCTCCCAGATTTGTACCTCTTGGGACCTTTAGGATACTCAAGTGGAAGAGAATGATGGATAAAATAAGTCTACCCTTCCTATTGCTACTGCCCCAGGTGCAGAAACT
>CM053600.1:190848228-190910501 GCA_028646575.1 Pseudocheirus occidentalis
TTTTCACCAATGGACACAGTTCTATACTTAGCCCTAAGTATCTGATCAAACAAATTGATTACCATTACATTTATATATGTGTGCATAGGTATTATAATAACAATAACTAGCATTTATGTCTCTTTAAAGGTGTACAAAGTGCTTTACAAACACCTTATTTTGTCTTCAGAGCAACCCTGCTATGAATATTTTCTTTTTTTACAGATGAAGAAACTGAGGCAAATAGAAATTAAGTGACTTGTTCAAGGTCAGATCACCAGCAAATACTTGAAGTTGAATTTGAGCTCTGTTCATCCTGACTCCAAATCCAGCTCTTTAACATTTGGGGGGATGGTCCCCAAAGTTTTAATACAGTTTTGAGCTTTAATAGTTAGTAAATCTCAAAATTTCACTAAGACTTTGGAACACTCTGTATATATGCCTTTTGTTAATATTATTAGAACTCTTCAGTCAACTGAGAATTGCCCTGAGGATAATGTGAGTCCAGTCTGTTCTCTGGTCACTTCACCCTATTTTTCCAAACCAAGAGCTGAGCTGATGCAGTCACCAGAATTATCTTGTTTTTCCTACCACAATTTTCCCCAGTACTCATATCTAATAGAATTCAGGAAGCAATTTGGGAAAACTTGAAATAATTTATTTTAAATTACCTCAAGTGTCAAGAAGATGAGAAAGATGTATAATTTCATAGCTCATAATGCCTGACTGCATAATAAGGGGCAAAATACCAAACTAAACTTAACTTAACACATAAAATGAACAGTGGTCGCATTACTGAACTCAAGATGAAAAATGATTTGTGCCTACTCATCTGTGAAAGGGACCACGTGAAAAGACATGTTACAGCAAGATCAGGAAAAGGAAAATGAAGATTCAAACTTATTGAGAATAACATTTTTCTGAGCTTCATGCCCAATTTTAGTATGAGAACATAAAAACACCCGGTCTCAGAACTGTTAAAGACTTCTGAGGTCATAGAACCAGAAGTTCAATCAATCAACAAATCCCTTCTCTGGAATAATGTAACATACCCCTGGGGTATTCTCCAAATCCTGCAGTCTCTTGCCAAGTACATGCTCACTATGCCCATTTTGGAATGGCTTTTGGGTTTATTAGGCTTCCTAAAGAATCCAATCTAAACTACAGCCGCCTCTTCTCAGAAATTGATAAGAACCAACAGACCACTCCCACCTTAGTCTAAGATGAATACCAAAATGACCTCATTGAACATGCCTTTGTATAAAGATCACAGGACTTAGAGCTGAGGAGGAAGAACTTGTCTTCAGTATCTGCTACATAAAAGGCACTAGGCTTGGCACCGAGGGCTCAAAGGCAAGAATGAACCAATTCCTCCTCTCAGGGACCTTATTTCCCCTGAATTGCTCATGTGGATATGATATGAAAATGGAAGGGAAGTGACCATTCCATCTTAGAATTTGTTATGGAGGAGAACAAAACCAGAAACTATCTGATATGCATAGAAGGTTTTAGGGAAAGTGGATTTCAAAGGCTTCAAAGAAAGGATAAGTAGGATCCCATCATAAAAATTCTGTAGGAAAAGTCAACACAAGAAAGATGGGAGCCTCTGTGGAATGATTCTCAGTCACAAAGAGACTGAGAATTATCCTCATTTACAGTGGAAGAAAATAAGGAAGGCAGAAGTTAATGTATGACCAGTCATACAGCTTTGAAGTGTTTGAGACCAGATTTGAATTCGGGTCTTCCTGACTCCAGGTTCAGCAATCTATCAACTGCACGACACCACCCAGCTGCCCCCCTGCTATTTAATGTTGTGGCAGTTAAAATATAAAAATGTCAAGAGTAATAATTGGCATGTACATAACACTTTAAAGTTTAGAAAATAAATCCCTTTAAATTTACTTGATCCTCATAATGACCCTTGCAGCATATTTTATCACCACTTGACAGATGAGGAAAATGGCACCTTGACCTTCCTCATGTTTTCAGAGCTACTAGGTGCCCTCTCCCAACCACTGATTCTTTTGTTATCTGGCTCTCAGTTTCCATGTAAAATGAAGAGATTGGACTAAGTAACTTGTAAAATCCCTTGCTACTCTCTCATTTCAGGAGTTGATGATTCTAAGAATGGTGTTCCATTTTGCCTGGAGCCAACCCTGCTGGAATGAATCAATGCTGCTTCTTTTCTTGTTCTTTTAGTCTTGGTCTTATCTGATCTACTCCTCCCTCCAGAAGCCTGACACTTGAGCCCTCCAGTTCTTCCTGTTTGTACCAACCCAAGAACCCAGAATGGGGCATAGACCTTCACCTTTCACAAGATAGCTAAAGAGTGCACTGGTACTGAAAACATGTTAGCAGAGTTTTGTTGTGGTGGTCATTACTTTCTGCCTAGACTGATATGTTTTTTATAAAGCTACTGATGAGACCCAACTGGATTTTCTGTAGGTAGATAAATCACAACATCCATCAACCAATTTGCTGAATTAACTTCTCTGATATGTCATGTAAGATTTATGTTCCTAAATCCTTCACTGTAGGACACTTATACTTCTATGACCTTGGGCAATTCTCTTTGTAGCTATGCACCTCCTCTCTAAAATGAGGGACTTGGATTAAATTAGTTCTGATGTGTCTTATAGCCCTAAATCTATGATCCCCCATTTCAATACCAAGAGATGAGAGAGAGTGGGAGAAAGTGGGAGAGAGAAAAAGAGAGACAGAGACAGAAACAGAGAGACAAAGAGAGAGACAGAGAGAGGGTCTGGCAATACTTCTGATAGTGAATGATTTGGTGCTATCAAATGTCTTGTTGCTCATTTATCCTCAGTCCCTAGAGAAAGAATTGTTTTTCTGGGCACTGCTGTAGACTTTTAAAACACTCATCAACCTGCTGGTCTGATCAGATGAAATATAGTAAGGCCACCTGCCCCCTGTTGCCTTAATCAGCTTGTTGATAGAATCTCCTGGCACTCATACTCACCCTGACCCATTGGAAGGGACCCATTTGTCATTGCCATTACCTTGGAAATCTACAAAACATCCGTCTTCAAAGGGCCTCCTTTCCTCTGCCTTAGGAAGAAGATGTCTAAGGAGCAAATGTGTGACTGAGCATTAAGATGAAGGCATTTTCCTGGCATAGTTTGAATGAAAAGGAAGATATTTCAATAAATGCAAAGTTCAGTTTTTAAAGGGTTTTGAAGAAAAGACTGGGATTCAATCTTCCTTTAATGGATGCAGTTGATTTTACACATACATAGATATAGCCATTCATAAAAAAATACTATTTCATTTTTATGATTCCATGTACAGAATTTTCATGAGCAAGATCTGGTTCAAAGCTATCTGAACTTCTAAGTATAATGCACAAACCAAACCATACGCTGGTGATTCCCTGAAAGCTGCCCCTAAATGAATGTTGGTTTTTTTACTCACTAGTCATCAACAAAAATACTAACCCAAACTAACCCATTAAATAAGTTCTAGGCAAACAGGAGCCCTGACATCAAATAATAGGATCTCAAAGCTAAAGAGAACCTCAGAAGGTCTATAGTCCAATGGACACTTGAACAGAAATCCCTACTCCAACACATCTGGTAAGTGATCCTACAGCCTTTGCTTAAAGATCTCCAGTGAGAGGAGAAAGCCCCTACTTCCTAAGTCACACTCTTCCTCTTTGGAATCCCTCTAATCATTAGGAAGATTTTCCTTCCAGTTATTGAGGCTAAATCCGCCTCTTTTAAATTTCAGCCCAATGCTCCCAGTCCTGTCCTCTGTGGTCAAAGGAACCAAGTCTAATCTCCCTTCCACAAGAAAGTCTTTTAAATACTTGATGACAACAATTATGTCCCCACCAGCACCTTAAACCCTATACTCTCTTCTCTGGGCTAAGCATTTCCGGTTCCTTCAACCAATCATCATGAAGATAAACTTGGGACCCTTCACTTTTCTGCTTGTCTCCCACTGGTAGGACTAACTGCCACGGACTTGGGAAAATGGGCATTTGTAGATGATTCCAGGCTTAGCCCTCAATCTAGAGAGAAATTCAAACCTTAAAGACTCCACAGACTCAAAGATAAAATTTTCAGGCTCTGATAGAGCAATTTTGTCCAAGAAAATCACTTGATTATACAGAGACTTCAAGCTAGAAAGGACCTTAGTGAACATTTATTACAATCCTTCCCACCCCCCAGTCTATTTTGTTGCTTAAGAAATTGAGACCTAAACTGATATGATGAATAAGTGACAGCATGCAAATTTTAACCAAGGGCCTATGATTCTAATTCCAAGGCTCTTTTAAACAGAGTCAAGGTGGTAGAGGAGAGGCAGAAACCCAACTAAACTCTTCCAACATTGAGCTCCAAACAACTTTTAAGTACACCTCAAATTGAATTCTAGAGCATCAGAGTCAGCAAAAGATCAGATGAAATAATTTTCCAGCCCAAAACAGCTTAGGAGGTCAGGAGGAAAGGGTGGTGGTCAGGCTCAGAGTGGAGCTCAGCTCATGCCACAACAACACCTGCAGAAGGCTCCAACAATTTGGAAATTCTTGGGCCACAGATGGTAAGGGGGTCAAACAACTGGTCAGAAAGAGATTGTAGGGGGGCTTTTGCTGGCATTGGGTTCAAGACCTTGTTGCTTTGCCCATGCACAGTTCTGGGTCACAGTTCCAGAGCAAAGAGGAGCACTAGAACTTGTGGCCATAGGAGAGCAGGGGGCTTAAGTCACAGTTCCAAGACCAAAATGAGCAAGTGGCACTTACAGTCAAAAGGAAGTAGGGGCCCTTTCTCAATTCCAAGGCAAAAAGGAACACTAGCTCTTGAGTCTAGAGGGCAACTAGATACCATCCTGGGTAAAGACCAAAGCATAAGACAGGAGAGCAGTGACCTCTCCTTACATCATCCCCCTGGAGGCACCAAAACCTTACAGACTCCCAGAATTAGCTCTGAAAACACCAGTACAAAAAACTGGAAGCTTAAGACAGTGTCTCCTCCACCAGGAGAAGATCCCAAATTTAACATAAAATTAAAAACCAAGAAATAGATTGGGAAAAAATGAGCAAACAATAACAAAAAAGAACCTGACAGTAAGACATTACTATGGTGACCAGGCACAAACTCAAAAGAAGACAACCATGTCAAAACTGCCATGTCCCCACTGTCAACCAATGTTATGCAATATTGTAGTGGAGGTTTAGCAGAATCACATCTTTAACTATGTTATGAAGCAGCAGTTATCAAAACTATCTTCTACTGGCTAATAAACAGGAAAGTAGATTAATGAAACAGAGTAGATCATTTATAGCAGCAAATGACTTTAGTAACCTTGTGTTTGACAAATATAAAGACTTAAGTTTGGGGCTAAGAATTCATTATTTGGTGACAATTGTTGGGGAAACTGGAAAGCAGTCTGACAGAAACTGGACATAGATCAATATTTTACACCATTTACCAAAATAAGCTCAAAATGGATGCATGACATAGATATAAAGAAATAGAGTACAAGAAAATTTGAAGAACATGGAACATATTACCTATCAGACTTATGGATAGGCAAATAATTTATGAATAAGCAAGAGATAAAGAGCAGTGTGAAATGTAAAACAGATAATTTTTATTACATCAAATTAAAAATTATTTATACAAATAAAACAAATACAGCCAAGGTCAAAAGGAATGTAGAAAATTGGGGGGTAGGGAATTTTATAAACAGTTTCTCAGATAAAGATCTCATATCTCAAATATATAAAGAACTTTGAAATATCTATAAGAATACAAGCCATTCCCCAATTGATAAATGACCAAAGGATATGAATAGGCAGTTTTCCAAGGAAGAAATCAAAACAATTCAAAGTCACATGCTCTAAATAATTATTGATTAAAGAAATGCAGATTAAAACAACTTTGAGACATCATTAATAGAGAGGTGGGGGGAGGGGAATATTTGGCACAGTGGATAAGGTACTGGGCCTGGAATCAGGATGACCCAACTTCCTGAGTTCAAATTTGACCTCAGACACTTGCTGGCTGTGTGAAGCTTGCAATTCACTTTACCCTGTTTGCTTCTATTCCTCATTTGGAAAAAATGAACTTGGAAAAGAAATCTATTATGGGAGTTTGGAAAATTAAATGGGCAGCATGGCTTCTTGTTTCTAATCCACTTTCCTATCCACTTCTGTTTTATGGGTGAGTTCATCCCATCAACATTCACAGTTATGACTACTATCCTATTTTCCCTCTGTTTATCCTTCTTTCTTTTCATCCTGTTGCTCCTCAAAAGTCTGTTTTGCTTCTGACCATTCTCTTCCTTAATCTGCCCTACCTTCTATCAGTCCCTTCACCTTTCTCTTTACTTCTTTCTCTCCTACTTCCTGAAGGTAAGATAGATTTCTATACCCAACTGAGTGCGTATGCTGTTCCCTTTCTGAGTCAGTTCTGATGAGAGTAAGGTTTAACTGCCTGCCACCACCACCCCTCATTTTCCTCTCCACTTTAAAAGCTCTTCCTTTCATGCTTCTTTTGTGTGAGATAATTTTTCCCATTCTCCCTCTTTTTCTCCCTCTTCTAGTGCATTCTTCTTTTTCACCCCTTAAGTTTTATTTTTTTTTGTAATCATCTCATCATAGTCAACTCATACCTTTAGCCTATGTATATGCATACTCCTTCTAGCTTCCCTAATAATGATAAAGTTATTAGTAGTTACAAGTGTCTTCTTCCTTTATAGGAATATAAACAGTATGTTGTTGCTGTTGGCATTGTTGTATTATACCTCTTTTTCTATTTGGCCAAATCTGTTTTTTAAGTTCTTCTCTTTAGTGGATTTTTGTGTCTCTTTTACCATTTGGTCAATTCTGGGGGGTGGGAGGTTTAAATCTATGTTATTACGGAAATGCTTGTTTTATTTCTTAAGTTCAGAATAAAATATTTTTTTAAACTTAAAACAACTACAGTACATGCAAAACCTCAAAGAAAAATGTGAGACACAAGATGAACAAGAATTCCTTGGAGAACTCAAGGGGGATTTTAAATTGTCAAATAAGAGAGGTAAAGAAAAATTGGGAAAAGAAATGAGAGTTGATGCAAGAAAATGATTTTTTTAAAAAGAGAGAGTTAACAGCTTGGCAAAAGAGGTACAAAACTTCACTGAAGAAAAGAACTCATTACAAAGTAGAATTTGGCAAATGGATGCTACTGACTCCAAGAGATGTCAAGAAACAACACAACAAAGTCAAAACAATAAAAACAGAAGAAATGTTGAAATATCTCACTGAAAAAAATGACCTGGAAAATAGATCCCAGAGAGGTAATTTAAGAATTATTAGACTATATGAAAGCCATGATAAAAAACAACTTAGACATCATATTTCAATAAATTATACCAAAAAACTGCCCTAATATTATAGAACCAGAAGGTAGAATAGAAATTGAAAGAGTTCACTGATCACCTCTGAAAAGAGACTCCAGAGAAGCATTAAAAAGGTAAACATAACAGAGAAATCACACAAGATTCAATAAGGCTAATCTGTTTAAATTCCTATGGGCAACTTGCTAAGTTCAAATCTGGCCCCAGACACTTACTGCCTGTGTGACCCTGATTGCCTCAGTTGCTCATTTGTAAAATAAATAAATAAATGAGCTGGAGAAGGAAATGGCAAACCACTCCAATGAAGAAAATATCAAATGGGACTACAAAGAGTTAAACGTGACTAGAAATGACTGAACAACAACAATAAAAATGGGAAGTTGATACTTGTAACTCTTAAGAATTTAGGAGTATGGGTAGAAATAGGGCATGGGTGTGAGTTGGCTACGATAAGATGATTTTTAAAAAAATTAGGGGTGAAAAAGAGGAATGCAGTGGGAGAGGGGAAAGAAAGAAGGATGGGAAAATTATTTCACATAAAAGAAGCAGGGAAGAAAGAGCTTTTACAATGAAGAGCACTCTTATTGTTAAAAAAAATGGCTACATGGGAGAGAAGGGAAAGGTACTCTGCTGGTACAACTCACCCTTCTCAGATTAAGCCAAGCTCTTGTCAGCTGGACAGCAGGCATTCCTCTCCTTTCTCATTCCCAAGTCCTGACAACAACTCAAGCATCCAATACTTATCAGTCATATGGCCTCTTCTGACCCCATTTTCTATATGTAAACCATTTCCCAGTCTGCCCACTGTGGGGAAGGAAGAAAAGGGAATGTCTCTGCTTGTTCCTCTATGTGCTCATGTGGCTCCATCATAGCCTTCTCTTCTTTGATTATTCAGGTCTGACATCTGTTCACCTGAACCACTTTAGCCCAAATGCTGCCTCCATCCACCAGCCCACTCAGATTTCTCATCAACTCCTGCCCCCTTTCCTAAAACATTGAGAATTCTTGTCTGCCTCCCTATACTATTTTCATCAAGAACTTTGACTGAGTGACAGCACTAATAATCACTGATCTCTCTGAAGATGGGAGAACGAGGAAGTTCATAATAGGGAGAGAGAGAAAACATAATGTGAATAAAACAGTGTCGACATGAGTTGTGGGTCTGAAGGGTTCCCAGAGTTATAGAATCTCAGTTTGAAGGAACCTCATAGACCACCTAATCCAACCTGTACCTGAAAATGAAACCCATCTATAAGTGGTCATGCAGCTTCTGCTTACAGACTTCCCCTGATGGGTAACCTATCACCTCCTGAAGTAGCCTGCTCCACTTTCAGACAACTGTAATAGATAGAAATCTTTTCTTTGTATCTGACCTAAATCCATTTCTTTATCATTCCTTTCCATTGCTTTTAGGTCTTCCCATAAGAAAATTCTTCAGATCCTTGAAGACATGTTTGGGTCCCCACTTAAGTCTTCTCCTTTCTATAAATTCATCACTAGAGTAGGGGGGAGGGGAAGGAGGAGAAAGGGAAGGAAAAACAAGAAAGAAAAAACACATCACCAAAAAACATTCTATAGAAGACCATGATAGTGAAGTCACATAAGTGACCAAATATTAGAATACAAAATAATGTTGTACTAATTTTTTGTTTTAGTCAAAAGAAAAATATTTGATTAAACAAGACATTTCCCATGGAAAAAAATAAATGCCCACTTGTTTCAAATGATTTTCCATAGCACAGACTCTTACCACTCTATTAGCCTCTTGTTGACCATGCACCATCTTACTATTGCCTTAAAATGTGATGCCAAAAACTAAATATCAGACTCCAGATTCATTGACTAGGAATGGGTAAAACAGGACTATCATTTTCCTAATGATGGATAGTTTGCTGCTTTTAATGTAGACTAGGACAATATTAACCTTTTCTGATGATCATGGTATATTCAGCCATGCTGAGCTGCTAACCCACTAAACCCCATAATAACAATAACAATAGTTAGCCATTTTAAAGTGCTTTAAAGTTTTCAAAGCACTTTATACATATTATCTCTCGATTCTTACAATGATCCTCTGAGGTAGGTGCTATTACTATCCCCATTTTACAGATGAGGATATCATTACTGAGAGAAGTTAAGTAAATTACCAAATCACACAACTAGTATCAGAGGCAGAATTCAAACTCAGGTGTTCCTGCCTCCAAATCTAGCACCTTTACCCACCAGCTACCTCTTCAATTTAACAGGAATGTATAGTGATGTTTCCCCCATCCTCTACTTGGAATGTTTTTATGCAAACATCAATCCCTGTTGAATTTCATCTAATTAGAAGATTCTAGAGCAGGATCAGGGTCAAAACTAAGAATCCGTTCTGAGAGAGGGCTGATGGGAGACAGAATCCCAATAGTTCAATACTGCACAATTAACAAAGAGATGAGCTAGACAATTTGCTGCATTCAGTATTCATTCCACCCTACCAGGTTGTCTCCTTGTGTGTACCAGTGTGCCACAGGGAGGAGAGAAGTGGCTAATAGCTTCCAAGTTTCTTTCCAGCTCTAAATCAACAGTCTCTTCACATCAGTTAGTATTTATGTTATTATTATTAGCTCCTATTTTGCCAGAACATCTGTGCCCTAATTCTCCAGTGGAAATAGTTGGATCCCCAGAGAAATGAGTGCTGTCCTTTTATAACCTAATCTTTTCATTGATGGTGTTAAAAGAATGCCTTTCTTTTTGACATTATGTTGCTTATAACTATGAAGTGAGAAGGAGTTAGACAGCAGCCTACTGCCTCAAGAGATTGCTGTCTCAGAAAAGACTAACAATTATAATTTTGTTGGTGCCTATTTCTAACCTTCATTGGGAATTCTCTTTGACTCAGTGCTAATGGCCCCAGATTTGGACTGCTTCTGTAAACTCTTTACCTCTTGTCTAGCTTTTGAATTGGGTTACACTGTGAACTCTAGGTTAGACTCCATTGAATCCTGTTGACTCTTTAAGAATTCTAATTGACCATTATTTTCTTCCACAATAGGTTCTTGGGAGACCCTGATTTTGATCGCCAATATATGGAACTCCATTCCTTCCACAATAGAAAAGGAATTTAATGCCCATAGTCATCCAGCTGGATTGTAGGCCAGAAGTAGCTTACGGAAAGGATCAAAAACAATGGTAAATAGTGAGATGTTATGACAGAGTTTGCAGTGATTGGGAAGAGAAAGGTGATGAAGACCAGAGAGCATGCTGCTCTTAGTCATACACATTCTAGTTTCTTATCCCTCCCTTCTCTTTTTTTCCTGTGAACCCCTAAAATTTCTTCCTTGTTATGGTTTTCAGTCCCTGTACCTTTATGCTGATCCTGTATTCATATCACAAATTAAGTTAAAAGAAAATTGTTGAGAAAGTGTAGTTTATTTTAAAAATCATTGAGTAGCTACAATTCTTAATAACAATCCCAGAAAGCTCAGGGTCTTTTAGATAGTAAATGTGAATAAGAGAAAGAAATGCCCTGCATTCTGTCAAATCCCAATCCCCAAAAGATGGATTCAATAAAGCACGTATCAGGTAGACCAGCCAAGCTCTCTCTTTCTTCACATAGTTTTCTAGCTGAATTCCAGAATATAGTTGGGGGAAATAATCAATCATAAAGTC
The DNA here is from genome assembly GCA_028646575.1 of Pseudocheirus occidentalis. Taxonomy (NCBI): domain Eukaryota; kingdom Metazoa; phylum Chordata; class Mammalia; order Diprotodontia; family Pseudocheiridae; genus Pseudocheirus; species Pseudocheirus occidentalis. Next base: position 190,859,218 of record CM053600.1, read on the forward strand.
TTCTTTGGCTTTCTCAGTCTCTTAGTTGGGCAAAATTAAAATCTAAATATCTTTCCCTTAGAAAACTTAGGAAAACTCTCTCTTTGTATGGGCCTTCTGCATTGATTGCCAGCCTTTGGTACCCAAAACTTGACTCATGGGTCAATGCCTGCCTAAACCATCTGCATCTGCTTTCCTTATTTTTATCAGTGTGAGGTAGGGTTGCCTGCATTTCAAATCCTGGATGACCTTAAGCAAATCACTGACCCCCGTTAGCCTCAGTGTCCTCATCAGTCCAATGGGAATGAAAAGCTCATCTCCCAGGTCTCCTTGCTTTAAACTTCTAAAATTCTATGTTTTGAGAAGGTATTAAATTTGGAGTCAGGAGTCCTGGGTTCAAATCATAAATAACAGGGTCTCAACAAAGTTATTTGATCCTTGTGGTCTCAGTTTCCTCATCTATGAAATGAGGGGATTGGTTGAGTTATAAATGTGACTTCATTATATATCATTTCCCTGACCTTAATTTAGAATCAATACATATCCCTTTTAGAAAAAATGGCTCTGTCCAATTACCAAGTATTCACAAGGTTATTAAACATTCACATTTTAAGTAGCTCCCCATACTACCACCTGCCTCAGCATTATTCTCCTTGAATCACTGCAATTAATTATTCTCAAAACTGTAATAATAAGACCAAAAGATATATTTCTCTACTATGAAGGAAGTAAAGGCAACACAAAAAGTCTTCTGAAGGAATAATCCTTTTAGTTTGTTCTTGCTTTTTCATGGAAATTCATTTCTTCAAAATGTGACAACTTAGTAAATGCCTACATTTTGGCAGTGATTGAACTCTGTCTAGGAAGATTTTGAGTTCACATTTCTTCCCAAAAGGAAACCAGATAACACATGTTTGCCTAAGCGAGCACTTCCACAACCATTAAGCACCATTAAAAATTTTTCAGAGATGGTTTAGCTAGTCCTGGCAATCATAGCTAGTTAATTGCTCTCCAAATTAAACTAATGTGACTTTACAGTCACTTTTTATGTTGAATTATATGGCAAGTCTTTCCAGCAGTAAGACTCAGAAGTCTCTTTCAGGCATATTTCTCCCCCTAGATATGAGTGTTTACTGCTCCTGGGTACATAGAAAGAAATTACACACATTTAGAAAGGTCTAGGAGAGATTTATTCAGCATCAACCCATTTCTTACACATCTCATAAATACAGTCTTATAAAAATATTGTGAATCTATGTGGCCCTGCTTTATCACTAACTTTGTTCTACATTGATATCGTTGAAAGCACTTCTATGGCGGAAAAGCAGTGATGTCTTCTGGGTATAACAGGAACCCTGTAAAGATGCTGTCATCTTCACCACTGACGTACACTCCGTTCCAATCTCGCCCAACCTCCAGCCAGACTTGGTCTCCAGTGTTTAGCTTGAGAATGGTTAGGAAAGATGCCTGCTCGATTTCTTGGCCATACAGTGTTTCCCGAGACTTGGCCCACTTCTTGTTTTGTGCTATAAGGCTGATGCGGGCAGGCCTGCCTCTCACAGTGAAGTGATAAGCAAAGACATAAACTCCTGGGATACTACAGTTGAATTTCCCAGTGCCTGGATTGTAATCTCCCTGATCATTATAGAGAATTTTATCAAATCTGATAGGAACGTTGGGAGCAGGGAAAGGCTTGGATAAGCCAGCACTGAATGCCGATTTTTTGATGCTTGCACATTCCCCCTTTGAGCCCTTGAGACCCCTAGAGCCTTTTTTCCCAACAGTCCCCCGGGTCCCTTTACCACCAAGATTCCCCTTAGGTCCAACTGGCCCAATAAGACCAGGAGATCCTAGATCCCCCTTTTCACCTTTGATACCTGGCTCACCCGGGATCCCACGTTGGCCATCCAAGCCCCTGGTGCCTTCTCCCCCTGCATCTCCTTTGCTGCCTTTTTCTCCCTTCATTCCTCCTTCCCCTTTTTGTCCTTTTCCTCCTCTTTCTCCAGAATCTCCACAAAATCCCTTATCACCCATCTCCCCCTTTTCACCCTTGGCTCCAGTTTCTCCATTTAAGCCTGGGAGCCCCATGTCTCCACTGTCTCCTTTATCTCCCTTGGTGCCATTCTCACAGGCGTCCCCCTTGGATCCTTTTTGTCCTTTTACTCCAGCCTGCCCAATGTTCCCTTTATCACCTTTAGGTCCAAGTCCACCTGAAACAAAAGAGAAGAAAGCTGTTTGAGGACTAGTAGAGCTACAAGCATTGTGTTTCCCACATGAAGTCTATATAAGAAAAACAAATTTCAGTATGTTAGGGAAACCTGGGTCCTGCATCAAGAAATTGAGACTAGAAATATTTGCAATGAGATTGGTTTTGTTTAAATACAAAAACATATAGAGAGATGAGAATTGATATCTACATGGACATGGATGTGGACATAGCTATAGACATAGAGAGAGAGAGACATGATGCATGGTGTAGAAGCAGTTTCTATTTAAACCTCATCTTTCTATTTTGAATAATTTTCATTTTGAAGGCAAAAATGGCAGCATAAGTCCTGTTATCAGATATAATTCAATACTCAGAGGAAGTGTGACATAACGGGTAGAGAGTGGGCTGAGGGATCTGGAAAACCTGGCTGTGACATCTACCAGTTGTGTGGCCCTAACCAAGTCTTTTCATTTCTCAGTGCTCTGAGCAATTCAATAAGATGACAACTTGCAGAAAAGGTACTAATCTGCCTTGGTAGAATATGTTCCTTCACTGAGGAATCCCCTGGATCAATGAATTGAAATGATAAGAATCTATTGCTGTTTACCATGACTCTTCTGCCCCATTTGACATGCAGATTTGTTGTTCTTTAGTTATTTTCTGACTTGTGTCTGACTCTCTGTGACCCCATTTGGGGTTTTCTTGGCAAAGATACTGGAGTGGTTTTCCATTTCCTTCTCCAGCTCATTTTACATATGAGAAACATATATAAATATGTAACAGAATTAAGTGACTTGCCAAGGGTCACACAGCTAGTAAGTGTCTGAGTCCAGATTTAACTCCAGGCCCGGCACTGTATCCACTGAGCCACCCATCTGACCATTGACAGTCATATACAAATTCTATAATCTACATTCATAAAAAAATACTACTTCATAACAAATAACTATAACTACAAAACACTCTTGGCACAAATAAAGACAGACCCAAATAACTGGAGAAATATTAATTGCTCATGTGTAAGTAAAACCCATTTAACAAAAAAAATTACAATATGATCTAAATACATTGATTTTATTCTGTGTCAGAGGAATCAAACTGATAAAGGATTATTTTGTAGAACTAGAAAAAGTAATAAAATTCATCTGGAGGAACAGAAGGTCAAGAATTTCAAGGAAAATAATGAAAAAAAGTGAGAAAGAAAGGGCCTTACAGTACTAAATTTCAAATAATATTATAAAACAGTAACAACTAAAACAATTTGGTACTGGATAAAAAAAATAAAGAGGTTGATCAGTGGCATGGAAAAGGTATACATTTATGTTTATGTTTGTATACGTGGAAGCTTATGAAAACAGTGGCCTATCAAATTATCCATCAACCAAATTATCAAAGCTATTGGTATAAGAACTCACTATTCAATAAAAGGTTCTGGGAAAACTGGAAAGCCATCTGGAAGAATATAAGTAAAGACAATTTATACCACATACCATGATAAACTCTAAATGGGTAGATAGCTTAGTATGAACAATAAATTTGTAAAGCTGCACAGAAAACTTAGGGCACAGGACTTGCTTCTAGCTACATTCTCTAAGCTTGGCGTGGCTGGAACTCTTCTTCAGAACACAACACTTGCTTCTAGCTACATTCTCTAAGCTTGGCATTGCTGGAACTTCCCTCTGCCTCTGGGTAGCCTGTATTTAAGTCCTTTCTCCAGGGCCCCTTAGGGCCCCTCCCCTGGCCATGCCCTAGCCACAGCGAGCCAATCCTGCGTCACCCTGAAGGCGGAGAGATTATCCTGCTTATCACAAACAGGTGCAGCCTTCGCATTCTGCCCCCAGGTGATCACGTGCCTCCTGTTAGCTGAGGACCAGTTCAACCCATCACCAACAAGAGACCCAACATAAAACAAGTTAGAAAGGCAAGACGGGGAAATAATCTTTCAGATCTGTGGGTAAGAGAAGAGTTCATGACAAAACAAAGGATATAAAAGATCATAGAAGATAAAATGAACCATTCTAATTACAAGAAGTTTAAAAGTCTGCACAAACAAAAGCAATGTAACTAATATGAGAAGTGAAACATAACTGTGGAGAAAAGTTTTGCATCAAGTTTCTATGATAAGGTCCTCATTTCTATACAGAGGGAATTACTTTAATTTTTAAGAATAAAAGACATTTCTTAATTGATAAATTATCAAAGAATATGAATAGATAGTTTTCTAAGGAAGAAATTCAAGCTATTAATAGCCATGTGAAAAAATGCTCCAAATTACTAATAATTAAAGAAATGCATATTAAAGTCACTCTGAGGTTCTACCTCACACATCTGAGAGAGTTAATGGAAAACAAAAATGACAAAGGTTGGATAGGCTGTGGGGAAATTGGTGCATTAATGAATTGCTAGTGGAGCTATGAATATGTCCAGCCATTCTGGAAAACAATGCCAAGGGTGAATAAGCCTTGAGTCCACCACCATGATTGTCTGGTACTCAAGAGTGCCACTGACCTTTTATTAAAATGCTAGCATTATTTATAAAATAACTAATTATGCAGAAATTATGTCTCTCATATTTTTTTAAATATCACAGCCCTAAAAGTTACTAAATTATGCACATCCTTTGACCCAGTGATATTATTAATAGGTTTATATCACAAAGAGATTAAAGAAAGAGGGAAAGGACTCATATATACAAAAATATTTTTGGAAACTCTTTTTGTAATGGCAAAAATTAGAAACTAAAGGAATATCCATTAAATGTGCTGAACAAATTGTGGCATCCAAATATAATGGGATACTACTGCATATAAGAAATAATGGAGGGAATGTAATGGTTTCAAAGAAAATTGGGAAGACTTGTATAAACTGATGTAAAGAGAACAGGACCAGGAAAAAATTGTATATAATAACAAGACTATAAAAATAATTTTGAAAGACTCAAGACATACATACATAGACAGAGACAGAGACAGAGACAAAGATATAGACACAGACACAGGCACAGATACAGACAGAGGCAGAGACGGAGACGGAGACAGAGACACAGACACAGACACAGACAGACACAGACATAGATAGACACAGACACAGACACAGACAAAGATATAGACACAGACACAGACAGAGATGGAGACAGAGACCGAGACATAGACACAGACAGACACAGACATAGACATAGACACAGACATAGACATAGACACAGACATAGACATAGACATAGACAAAGATATAGACATAGACACAGGTACAGACACAGACACAGACACAGACAGAGATGGAGACGGAGAGAGAGAGACAGAGACAAAGACACAGACAGACACAGACACAGATACAGACACAGACATAGACAGACATAGATATAGACAATGCAGGAATTAGCTTTGCTTAAATTATTCATTGTTATAAAGGTTTTGTTTTGGTTTTTTATTCTTGGAAGAGTGGGAGTTAGTAGGAAGAAAAATAGATTTTTATTGAAAAGATTAATTTTTAAAATAAAGTTATGTAATTTCTTTGAGAATAGGGCCTATTTGTTTTGTCTTTGGATCTCTAAAGCCTAACACAGTACCTGACACATAATAAGAATTAACTAGTGACTGTTGAACTTAATTGAACAACAATTTGTGCCATGGAATTAGATGGTGTAAATATTTTCAAGGTACATGTTAGTATATATTGTTATGCTAAATATCAAGTTTATGACAAATCATTGTTTAAAGTGTGACGATACCTTGTTCTCCAGGTTTCCCAGGATATCCTGGAACTCCATTTACTCCTTGATCACCATGTTCTCCTTTGTCTCCTAAAACAGTATTACTATTAATGTATTTTGCAAAAGGCTTTATTTAGAAAACAATCAATATTCATTCAACAACTATGTTCAACTCCAAATTGTCCATAGTTAGAATCATTTAAAGGGAAGTATACATTTTAAGACCTATTGAGAAGATTTTTACTCTAATTGAGGTCAGGCAAGTCCATTTAAAATGAAGTAATGCAAAATTGAAGTAGACCTGGTTTGTTTTAAAATGAGTGTGTTATTTAATTTCTTTTATCAAACTGAATTATTTTGAAATTTATTTCCTCCAAATGCAAGCACCAAGAACTGTCTAATACATTTGAATTAAGATTCTGTGTAATTGTCCATTTTAAAAAATGATCTTTTTCCCCACATAAGATGATTGCACTAAAAATATCACATATTTGAATTGCTTGTTGCTTTTCTTATGAAAAAGAAGGATGATGTATAGGCCTCAAAATAGCCCTTCCATTTTTATCTTTTTAGTTTGCAATTAGATATGATTCCCAAAAAGTTCCATCTCTGTCCTCAACTTCTCTCCGGATGTCCAGACTCAAGCAGTTCCAAATTCCTTTTGGATATTTCCATCAATCAATAAACTGAGAAGCATTTATCAAGTATGTATTCTCTGCCAGGCACTGCATTATGCTATACAATAGATGCTCCATCTTGGTCCCCTAGTAGTATTTCGTACCAAACAGATTCAAAGTTCAGCTTATTATCTTTTTCATCCAAATACTTCTATTCTGTTGATGGCATCACCATCACCCAAGCTGAATTTGTCCCTGTCATATAGGAGATTCCTTTCATGTTGGACCCAATTATTTTTCAGTTCCATTATTAGTCTGATTCAGATGACGTAATTTACATTGTGTGTTCTTTTTGTGAGGGGTTTTTGGTTGTTGTTGATGGGGCTCGCTTACTTTATACTGTTTGGTAGGGGGTCCTCTGATTCTTTGGCAGACCGTAGAGAACTCTCCATTTACATAGTTGCCTAAGGCATTGAGAGATTGAACGGCCTGTCAATGGAAGCGCCTATAAAATATATCAATGGCAAGGCTTGAACCTGACTCTTAGACTAGCTCTTTATCCGCTACAAATATCTATAGTATCTAAAATAACTCTCCTTGCCACGTCCATGAACACAGCCCTAACTGAAGCCCTCATAGGCAATTATAATAGCCTAGAAGTTGGTATAAACCTGGAGCACCAGGTCTGGAATGAGGAAAATCTCATTTCAGATCCAGTCTTATATCCTTACTAGCTCTATGACCTTGTGCGTCTTTTAATTTCTGCTTGCCTACATTTCCTCAGCCAGGCAGTACAGAAGCTAGAATGCCAGGCCTGGAATCAGGAAGGCTTATCCTCATGAGTTCAAATCTGGCCTCAGACACTTACGAGCTAGGTGACCCTGACTTAACTCTGTTTGCCTCAGTTTCCTCATCTATAAAATGAGCTGGAGAAGGAAATGCAGAGCACTTCAGCAGCTTCACCAAAAAACCCCAAATGGGGTTATGGAGAGTCAGACATGATTGAGAAAGAACTCAACAGCAACAACAGGATTATTTATTGTGAGAATCCAGTGAGAGAATATGTGTAAATGTCTGGAGCATAGTAGGCGGTCTATAAATGTTAGATATCGGTTATCATTATCTTTTCTTCTTGCTTCCCTAAACAAAGCCCTTGAATGGCTCCCCAAGGCATGCATGATCAAACAGAAACACTTGGGCTGACATTCAAGACCCTCTGCAATTGGTTTCCAGCCTCCCTTTCCAGCCTTTGCTCACACTACTCCCTTTGTGCTCTGGATGTCCCAGCCATACTACACTACTCATCATTCACCATTGTCCTCCTGTCACCTCTCATAGCCACCTCTGTGCCCTTACTTACATAGCCCTCCTCACCCGCAGCTGTCTGCTCTTCCCTCCCGTGTTCCCATCTCAATCTATGAAAACCCTTCCATTAAATCACAGGTCAGGTGCTACCGAATGCATCACACCTGACCGCACACGTCACTTAGTCACTTTTTGGACCTTTCCTTTGTGCCTATGTTCAGTTTTGTATTGGAGCCATTCATATGTAGGGTACTACACACACCACTGTCCATGTATTGGAGCTGCTCTGTATTCATACTGAAGTACAATGACCTCCATTCTCCATTTGGACTTGCCCTCCAGGGAGTGCTAAAGCTAGCTCCAACTGGCTTGGGAGCCCATCGTCAAATCTCCACCGTGAGCATTTGTATCTTGGAAATCAACAAATTCTACAAATCAGGGCTTGATTTATTTTTTTTCTTGATTGTCTCCACTTAATAAAATGATGCAGAAAATGTTAATAATATAGATTAAACTTAACACATGTTGTGGGTACATTTTTTTTCAGAGAGCTGGTTGTTAAATACACATGGGCACTCCTCTGCTTGAGTTGCTTCCAACTCTTCCAGTTGTCTGAGCCTTTGGGGCACAATCCAGTCATTTGTACTGGACTAGGTCAAAGCAAGAAGTGGTTTTAGTGACAGGAAACTAGAACACAGTCATCTAACTCATTTCTCTACTTGAGATATAACCAACAACCTAAGTTAAGACTTTGAGGCAAAGAACTGGAATAGTCATTCCTTGGCTGAAAGGATATCTGCTTTTGATTCCCCATCAAAGTATGTTCTTCAGATCCTTGAAACAGCCACTTGCCTTATTCGTTTTTTTTTTCTCTGCTACTTTCAAACATCTAGCTTCCAAACTGCATGAATCACTGAGGGAGTTCATCACTCATCTCTATTTCACAAGGAGTTCCGCTAACATAATTCAGCCCCCAAAGAACTCAATGTTTCTGAGGCTGAAAATCCCACAATTGACAAGTGTGAAATAGCTCTGTGTTAACTTCGCATCTTTTTACAGTAATTACTTTGCTGAATGTTCTACCACAAATGAGTCAGGCTGCTCCTGGGACGCAGACAGGGTGATACAGCGATGTTATTCCATTTCCTGATGTGTGACATTGAGGCAAAAAAACATTTAATTTGATGGATACGTGGTATTTGTACAGAGTGTCAATGTCTGCCAGAAATGTCTTAATGTTGCAGTGAATGTATGGCTTTCTCTCTACATTTGTAAGTAACAATAGCACAAACCAGAATTTTCTAGCGCCAAAAACTCTATTGCAAGACCTCTTCATTGGGTAGTCCAAACAGAATTATAGAATCCTAGAGGCAACATAGGCTGCCTATCCATAAGGGCCTGGACCAGGGAGGATCATAAGATTAAAGGGTCACGTATGAAGAGCTAAAAGGAATTTCAAAAACCATCAAATCCAACCCCCTTATTTTACAGATGAGGAAACTGAGAACCAAGCAGATAAAGCGATATGCTCAAAGCCCAGTAGGTAGAGAGGATTTGAACCCAAGTCCTCTGATTTCAGAGCTACACTTTGTATAGCTGCTTAGCAGAGAAAGTTTGCCATTTGGCAACTTCCCATTTTAATTAATTCTTCTTGCTAAGTGCCATAAATGGCTCTGTAATTTTTTCTACTAATGGACAGCAAGAGCTTTCAGAACCTTCTAAATTCAGGACCCCAAGGGTAAATCCTTTATCACCTCACCCTATTTACAGATCTAAACAAAAGGGTTATATGAGGATTGAATGAAATAATCTATATAAAGAGCTTTGTAAATGCTAAAGCATTCTATAAATGTCACCTACTGTTATTATCAGAGCTAAAAGGTACATTCACTGCCATCTAGCCCAAAGCCTTCATTTATAAAAAGGGGACATTAAAACAAGAGGTAAAGTCATTTCACCTGAAATTAAAGCCCAAGGTCACACAGTTACCTGCTGTCAAACCCATGATCAGAACTCATACTATATGACTCCCAGTCAGATTATGGCTTTCTACTTTGCATGATTTTGGTCAAAATTTCCTAATTTCATGGATTTCTATGGGATCCTCTGCTCTATTTATATCTCACTAATGAGAAAATTATGTCCTTGATGGGGAAGTTCTTATTAGAGCCTTCCATCTGGGAAAATACTCTGTAAGATAAATTCCCTCCTAAATGGGTCAGTCAGGTGACAAACCATCTGGTTTTTTCAACAGGTAAACCAGTCATTTGTTAAAGTCTTAATTAACTGCTCAAAGTCAGCATTTTTATTATGAATAAATCAGTCCCTTTTCTATTGGGAAATGTGTTCATATATGATCTTATTTTAGCAATGCCAAAATACCAAGTGTTACACTCCGAATTTTACCCAGAAATCTATTGGCATAAGAATATGTTATATACTTACCTTTTTCACCTTTGTGGCCCTTTGCACCCGGTGGCCCAACAATTCCTGGATGACCTGGACTTCCTAAGTCACCAGTCTCTCCCTTAGGACCTGGAAATATGATTTAGAACTCACTTACACAGAAAAAAGTATCCCTATGAAATATATAGCCCAGGGACAGACATTATTTTAACTGAAGCCACAGTTATTGATTTCCCAAGTAGCAAGACTAGGCAGCGCTGAGGCTCTGCACTTTGATTCAAACTATTAAAGAAATTCCCTAGATAAGATTTTCATCTGATTTATAGTCTTTTGCTTCCCCAAAATGTAAATTGAGCCTGATAATGCCTGCCAATGGGATTAATGAGATTGATCAAATTCTTTAGTGAAGAGAAACTTCACTAACTAAGAAGCTCCGTTATACCTTGGGAAAGACAATTCAATGAGTCCATTTGGCTTGGCTCTCAGAGTGAGTTGAGCAAAGGAAAACATCAGGGAAGGACAAAACTGAAAAGTTTAGAATGATCTGAAGTCTGAGTAAACTTGGACCTCCACCTCAACATGGGTAATAGTTACATGTCAAACCAGTGTCTTCTTAGCTCCAGAGCCACAGCAGAATTTTTTGCACCTAGGACAAATCCCAAATCACACTTAGAGCAAATATGTTCTCAGTTGAGTGGAGAGGAGTAGACATCAAACAATGGGAAAGAGACAGAGACTCCAGAACATAAGATTAAGGCTATTGCTGGGTAGACAGTCATGCTGAAGTATGGAGAAGTCCATCCCAGCATACCATCTGATAATTCTTACTAGCTACTCTCATGCCCAACTATTTCTATGTTGCTGATTGGCTGAAAGTGGCTTCAGAACCCTCGAATCTTGGCACCTTCTAAATACAGAGTCCTGTGGCAAAGTCCCTACTCCACCATCCTAATTATGGCATTTCCTCACTCTACTATACTGCCTCTTAAATGAAGAGGTCTCATGAAGTCCTGCTGGGATTTAGTTTCTAAACTACTAGAATGAGCAAGGACTGTAGAACTGCATGCTATATATTAAGCCTCCTTGCAAATATTTCACAAGGAAATCATCTCTGCACAAATGATGGGAAGCAGACTATGTAGGCAAGTTCTTTCATCCATTGTTGCTCAGTCCCACTCTTTGTGAACCCCTTTGGAGTTTTCTTGACAAAGATTCTGGACTGGTTAGCCATTTCTTTCTTCAGATCATTTTACAGATGAGGAAACTGAGGCAAACAGGGTTAAGTGACTTGCCCAGGATCACGCAGCTAGTGAGTGAGGTTAGATTTAAATTCAAGAAGATGAGTCTTCCACATTGCAAATCCACTATGCTATCTTGTTGCCCTAAAAGGGATTCTACTGAATGATGAATGTTTGCTACAAAAGAACTAAGTGTTTCATCTTTAATATATGAAAGAGACACTGAGAACAAAATAGAAAAATGAGAGCATTTCTAGATGAATCCTGTATTGGAAAGAGATCAATGATAAGACCTATTGAAACTAATTTATTATCAAAATCCTGCATAAATAAATAATTTATAAATAATGTATACCCTCCTCCCTTAAAATTAATTCATTTTTCAGAGACTCATATATTTCAAATTGAAATTCTGTTTTTTGACCTTCTGCACTATGATCGTGTGAAAGTGAAGAGGAGGCCCAGTGATCACTCATAGTATTAGGGCCATTGGAACTTGTAATGTATTACCTGGAATTCTATGAAGAAATTTGCTGGGCAAGGAGAGAGAGCAATCTGCTTTATTTTAATAGCATAAGCTTGCCATAACTAATCATATCTAACTACAAATAACATTCCAAAAAGCTGTTAGTCAACAGACACAGGTACCACCTTTTTTACTGTACCAGCGCCAGAGATATAATATGCCGAAGAGCTGTTGACATTGGTGGGCTAGAGAGGTCGAGTACTAATGATGAAGCTTTACCTCATCAGTTATTGCTCAAATGCTAACTTATCCATAGTAATTTTCCTTTATTCCCGACCAAGTTGTTGCCCTTATGCTCTAGACCAGCGGTTCTCAACCTATTGAGTGGAGAGGTTGCAACCCCTTTGGGAGTTGAATGACCCTTTCACGGGGGTAGCCTAAGACCATCAGAAAACACAGATTTCTGATGATCTTAGGAATCGAGACATGGCACCTCCATCTGTCTCCAGGCAGGTCCACCCGTATGCAGGTATGCCTAGATACACCCGCATAGAAGTACTAAAGGGTAGCAGCATTAGGAAGGTTGAGAACCACTGCTCTAGACCCATATAAGCCTGTAACAATTTATATGACAAAGTAGAAAATGTTGATGTTCTTACCCAGTCCTCATATAAACCAGGTTGCTTTTAAAGACCAAGTTTTACCAGAAACAGAACTAAGACACTGTGACTGAGGTTCTGTTTCAGAGTACTGAATTTTGAATTTGCTGGCCACCCTTGGAGTCTCTTAGCAGTACAGAAACAATTGAATTTAGCACCTAACTATAAAAAAATAATTAAAATAAGAAGACAAGTTTGCCTCTGGCTTGGGTACAGCTACCTTTGAGGGCATATTTCATACTACTTTTCATAGATAGATATTATGTTGTTTCATCCTGGGCACAAAAAAATCTTTATTATGACTCTGAGCTCTACCCAGGTCTGGCTGGACAATATTTTCCAATACCTGGCCATCCGGGCTCCCCTGGCTCTCCTTTTGGCCCAGGGGCAGGCATGCAGCAGTCACAGCAATTGAAAAAGAAATCTTCTGTATCCAGAGTGAAGTTATCAAAAGGGAAGAAAGTGGCCTCGGGACTGAAGGCAGAGGCCATCGTAGGAGACTCTGTGGTCATATCCTCCATCTCATCTGCCACTGTGAATGGCATTTCTTCTTTGGCAGGGGGGGCAGGGGATGGCTTAAAATCTTTTGGGACATCTTTTCCAGGAGGTTTCTTGGTAAACTTTGTCGATGGTGTGGTCTTGGCCAGCAAGCCTATTACAGCAACAACTAAAATCATCAGGTTGGCCCAAGGCCAAGAAATCATCCACATGGTTAAAACTGAAAGGGAAAAAGAATGGAAGGATATAACTTCCTTTCCATAGCTATATTGATATATTCATGCACACACAGATACATGCACACAAATCTTTAGAAACATTCAAGGGAGCTCTCAGGTGGGTGAATATTTTTATCATAGGAACCAATCTGTTTCCATCTTTTTCTACTATTACCTCTTCCAAGATATTGTTTCCACTGGGTCAAAATGTCTTGCCAAACAGCAAACACAATCTATAAAAAAATAAAACACAACTTAATAACTCACATGCCCTGTGGGAAACAAAATACTTATAACTTCCTGACTTATCTCCCTTGGATTTATTGGAATCAAATACATTCGTATTATAGGAAGATGAAAAGTATTGAACAGAATAGTTTATGCTAGTAAACTCAATTATTTCAAGTGGGGAAAAAAGAGCACCAGAGTCTTTAAATCTCTTTGTTATAATGTGTTGTGATGTGAGAGTAATCTTTTAAACTCGCCAAAATGAGAAAAAATAAATTAAAAATACCCATACAAAGGAAAATATAATTTCTCCTCCAAGTCTTTCTGAGAAGGGCAAAGTCATGGGTGACAAATCATTAAAACCTGGCCTCGCCGGGGAGGCTTAGTGGCTCAGTGAATAGAGCACTGGCCCCGGAGTCAGGAGGACTGAGTTCAAATCCAGCTTTAGACACTTAACACTTACTAGCTGTGTGACATTGGGCAAGTCACTTAACCCCAATTGCCCTGCCTTCCCCCCTCCAAAAAAAAAAAAAAAAGACATGGCTTCACCTCCTGCCTCTGACACATACTGGTTCTGTGACCCTAGGAGAAGAACCAAACTTCTCAAGGCACTAAAACTATATTAAAGACCGGCCGCCAACCTGTAGAAGGGGTTTTATAGGCCTTGGGCACATGCCCTCACCTCCACAGATCCTAAATTTCTCACATATAAAAGGAAGACGTTGGACGTGATCACAACTTACATTTAATAACATGTTCAAGTTTACAAAGCCCATTCCTCACAACAACCCTGGAGGTAGATGCTATTATTGTACCCATTTTATAAATGAGAAAACTGAGATTATGAGTGGTTAGACTTCACTAGGGTCACATAGCTGGTAAGTGTCCAAAATAGGATTTGAACTGCGAGGCCAGCACCATCAACTATGCCACCTAAGTGCCTAGATAGTTGGCACCCACAGGGATCAGGGATCTGTCTAGAGGTTCACAGCTAGTGGGATTGAAACTCAAGACTTGCCTGACTACAAGTCCATGGGATTTGTTCTCTGCCTTTCCAAAGGCTCCTCCAGATCAGAGCTGCAGCCCTGTGATGCCAGATAACTTGACCCAAAGCACTCTAAGGTTGGGCTCTGTGCTAAAGAAGACCGATGAGATAAGAAGCCGCACAGTTTGATTGTGACCATTGACAACGTAACTTTTCACCTCCCTTCCTCCCTGACCCCATGTGGCAATGTCCCAAGGCATCTCCTCCCATAGGGCTCTGTGTGCTCAGCTCTAAATTTCTAGCCTCTTTCTCTCTCACTTAACTGAATGTATTATCTAAAAAACCAGATTCCCTTTCATGTGGCTTAAACCAGTTTGCTGGTTGCTGTTATTGTTATTTGGGTTGGGGGGGAGGGTTTGGGTTTTTTTGTTTTCTGTTTATTTTGGTGCTTACCTCAGGTAGCAGGAGAGCTAATTATCACTTTGTTCAAAGTATTAGACTCTCATTTCTCTTCAATTCCTTTTTTTTTAATTATCTTACCTTTGATGAATGTATTGACCACCATGGGTGTTTCAACAAACCGGAAAGGGGATTCTATATTGTCTCATCAGCAAAAATCAGGGAACAAGATGGGAAATCTGAGACATGGACCAAACAGTCAAAGCCCCTGTTGTGTACCCCTCAAATCCAAATGGAATCATAGCAAAACAGATAAGAGGTAGAAGGGTCATCAGAGATCATCTCATTCAATCTACTCATTTTATATTGGAGGCCCAAAGAGGTTCAATCCTGGTCCCTGGCCATGGACCACAGATCATAGGTTTGTGATGTCCTCCTTGACTCCAGATCAAGTGTTCTTTCAGAGGCTTAAAGACCATATGAGTTTAAGGACTAGACAAGTGGAATTATTCTGGTTTGGCACTGATCAAGCAGGTTGAATCACTGACCCAACAGTGTCAGGATTCTTCCTGTCAGGGCTCCCCCTCAAAAAACCCCAGTAGCTAGGTAGAGTAGTAGAGCACTGGCTCTAGAATCAGGAAGACCTGAGTTCCATCTGGCCTCAGACGCATTCTAGCAATGTTACTCTGAGCAAGTCCTTTTCCTACACACTGCTCAATTTTAAAGTCAGGTAACAGCACCTGCCCCCAAGGGCTATGGCAAGGATCAACTGAAATATTTGTAAAGCACTTAGTGCAATGCCTGGCACATAGCAGGTACTTCACAAAAAAACATATTCTCTCTCTCCCTCACATTGTCTCTTACTTTCACAAATCAGACACAAGAAAACCATCAGCCCACGCCTATCTCCCCAGTATATCATGCTCAGAGTTCCTATACATTAACCGTAGTTTTGTTTCTCAAAAAGTCTTTCAAGTTGCTCCACTCAACTGTTCGCAGTACTTCTTCTATTGAGGTAGGATAATAGAGTACAAAGAATACTGATTCTGGAGTCAGAGGACCTGGGTTCAAGTCCTAATGCTGACATCGTGAGTCAGCCATTTATTCTCTTTGGGCCTCGGCTTCCTCAACTGCAAAATGAGGGAGACCGGACTGAATGTTCTCTGAGGTCCCTTATGTCTATAATCTTACACTGTGACTCAGAAGCTAAAACTTCTGAATCCTGTCTTGTCTTGAATCCTTTATTGAATTTGTGTGAAGGATACTGGACTGAGAACCAAGAGACCTGGATTCTATTCCCAGATTCCCCCTAACTCCATGGATAATGCAGTTGACCTCTTGCAGCCTCAGTGTCTTCATCTATGCAATGAGACTGCGAGCTCAGTGATGGCCAAAGTCTCTCCCCCTTCTAGAATTTTATCATTTTACAACTCTACTCCACTTGAATTGGGCCATTTTCTGTTTTTATGTAACCTCATTTGGTTTCCTGGCCACCATCTTTCCTTACTCCTAGGCTTTGGATCTGGGGTCAATTCTCAAACCTTCTTGGCCTGTGATTTGGCCTCTGGGATAGCTTAGCATTCAGAAATGTTTCCCCACCCCCATCCCAATCTCCCAGATGTCACAAGTTCAGAATAACAAAGGTACCTGACAAGCATCAGGTTTGAGACCAGTCAAGAGTGAAACAGAAGGAAGCCTGTTCTGAAAAGCTACCAACAGGCTAATGTACCCCAGGAAACAAGGGCACAGTCACTTCCTCCCATATCAGGGTTGTCATGCTACCTAATACCCCCACAAACCAAGGACAATAAATGGCATTGTAGCAGTACTGTAACTGAAGCAATTAGCCAGCTAATGGGCTGTGGGGCTCATTATAGGAGAATGTCAATTAAAACATTTGCAAGGAGATTGTGCAAAGCCCTTTTATTTTTAGATCTTATAAGTTACAAAGACTGAACCATGGAAAATTTAGATCACTACCATGCAAGGGAAAGGAAAATAGTTTACGTGTGTGTGTGTGTGTGTGTGTGTGTGTGTGTGTGTGTGTGTGTGTGGGATGACTTGCTTTCTATCTCACCAAGAAATCCATGATAACCATCAATTATATAAAAAGTTATAAAAAATACAGAAAATGAAATAGAGGACTTCAGGGCTGCCTCAGACTTATTCTTCAGATGTGATCTGAGAGATGGAGACATCATGAGTAACTCTTGTTTATGTAATATATTTTTCAATTGATTCAAGGACCAGTTATTGGTTTAGCTTCAGGTTTTTGCTCAAGAGCTTAAGAGGGAGAGAAAACAACATAAGTAGAAAGAAGGTGAACCTCAAAGATGGAACACTTGGGTCTTTAGGAAGATCCAAAAATGTACTTTCTTTGACTTGAGTGAATTTACTTTACCAAGAACATAAATTTTTGTTCAATTCCGGTATTTGCAAAATATTTGCTTTTCAAAAAGAAAAATAAAACAACCAGCAAAGTTGTCTTGCAAATTGTATCATTCTAGAGAAGTACATTTCCTATCTGGAAATGCACCCATAGATGATCACAGTACTTCTAGTAAACCCTACCAGAAGAGCCAAGTTACAATAATAAGTGTGTGAACTAAAGAAATAATTAAATAAACATTTTCATACAATTGAAAAATACATTCTATAAATTGAGTTATAAGTCTTTTAGAGAAGGATGTGATAAGGCCAAGGAATATAATGGTCCTCTAATTTCTAGCATAAGAAATTGACTTTGTTCTAAGTGGTAATTATCAATCCCAATTATTTAATAAAGAAGTATAGGCATGGTGTAGCTGAAGAAAAAAAGATGTCTACTTTTTCATATATTCAACAATATTTCTGATTGCTTTTATTCCAAGTCGATTTCAGGATAGTCACTAGACATCTAGCCACATAGTGACATCAAGAGAAAATGTAACTTGTAATATAAAGATTTCACTACACCACTCAAAAGTGATCTTATCTTCTCCAGTAACAAAAGAAAATTCCAAATTAAATATCTCCTCCACATTACCCTGTAGCTCCAATATTTAAGTGTCTTGTTTTTGGTAATTATAATATTTGCATATGGTTATTATAATTATAACATATATAAATTGAATATTTTCCCAAATTCAGAGGCTGTAAAATAAAGCTTTAAATCATTGATTCCTCAGCATCACCATAACCATGATCTCTGAATACTAGGCAAGAAAAGAAGGGAGGGAAAGGAGAAAACAATCAGTAATGCCACCTATATTTCTATGAGGCACCTTTTTTCCCCAGGAAATGAATGGTATCATGAGTGCCTCTAAGCCCATGATCTTACTCCAAAAGCTCTCATGGAATATTAAGTGAAACAATGTTTGTTACCAAATCCTACCTTATGAATGTTTGCCTTGTGCGCAATCCCTCATCTGGCTGGCACATTGGATAAGCCGTACTTCATTAACAATCAGGCAGGAACCTGTTTTACTTGGGTAATCCTCTTGCCTATAACCAAAAGGAGAGGAGTGCCCCTATAGAGGGGAGTTAAGGGGATTGGTGAATATTCTCTGCAAGTTAAGTAAAAGGGGCCTTGAAATCTGAGGAAATGCAAATACCTTGGGACAGGTGAAGACTTACCTCTGCACTTGAGCTGAGACTGGCTGCTTATCAAACAGCTCCTTTGTGGCCTAAGGTACAGATAGGATTATCCCCCACTATCATGCTCTGAGACCATGGAGAGAAAATGCTCAACAACACTGTCTGTTTCAAAAAATGATTTTAGTTCCCATTTGTTTCTAATGTCAATAGTTGTCTACTAGTATTCTTATTGGCCCATGAACCAAAAGAGTATTTGTCTAGTTAAGTCCTCATTGTAATGAACCTATTTCTGGTGTCCTTGGGGATAAGAAAGAAATCAGCTTCCAAACCTTAAAGCCCAAGGGTCCTCAATGCAGACTGAGAGCTACTTTAATTATAATTCAAACTTTCAATGGATCTCATTCATGTGGACATTCATTATTACATAGAATCACTGATCATGAGAAGTGGGCAGACTTAAAGATCATATAGTCCAACACCTTCATTTTGCAGATGGGGAAAATGAGGCCCAGTGAGGGAAGTCATTTGCCTAACATCAAGCATAGGATCATAGATCTGGAGCTGGAGTCTCAGAAATCATTGCAGAGCTGCCTTATTTTACAAAGTAGGAAACTGAGGACCGAAGTAGTTCTGTGACTTCTCCAAAATCCTAGAATTAATAAGCATAAGAAATAAGATTCAAACTTAGGTCTTCTGACTCCAGAGCAAAGTATTCATCCATTGCTGGAGGTTCAAACCAACCTATACATGCTTATCCCGTGTAATTCCTGTCTACGGTTTTTTTTCCCATTACTCTTACAAAGTAGGTTCATTCAACATATTGAAGGTGTTTCTCTAAGTCTTTTTTTCCCGTTTTGTGGATATCATTGGAATAGTTGAGCCATCACCAATTCTATGTGACAATCCACATTAGGTACATTTCTTTTTTAAAAAATTGCTTTTTCCTCCTGCCTGGTCAACTCTAGTGTACACTGTCAAGCAAGGGGAGAGATTGCAGCTTAGGTAACAACTAAGCCAATTTTAGGAATACTGAATTATTTAATTCAATCTTTAACATTTATTGTGCACTTGCTTTGTTCTTAAGCCCTTTACCAATGATTTCTAGTGTTTGACCCTGGCATGTCAGTGTATCTGAGATTGGGTCAAATCCTGTGTGACCATATTTGGGGTTTTTTTTGGCAAAAATACAGGTATGATTCACCATTTCCATCTCCAGTTTATTTTACAGATGAGAAAACTGAAGTAAACAGTGTTAAGTGACTTGCCCAGGGTCTCCCCCCAGTAAGTATCTGAGGCTGGATTGGGCTTATGAAGAAGAGCTTTCCTGATTCCTAGTCCAGTGCTCTCTCTATTGTGTCACCTAACTGTCCCAAGCAAAGCATATCCTCCCAAAATGGAAAGTCTTCAAGGTTAGTCTCAGAAATGAGATTTGTGACAATCATGGGAGGACCAGTTGAGATCTGTAGAGACTTATCACCAGATATAGAGACTTATCACCAGAAGGCTGGTCACTAGATGGGGCTTTTTTTTCAGCCACAGTATCTCTAGCCCATTAAATAATGAGTGAAGGCTATGTGATATGAACAATGGAGGAAGTACCCAGCCAATAAAATCATAGATCCTTCCAGTGTTGAAGTAAAAAAAATGCACAATTTTGAGGCAGTTTAGCAAGAAAATATAACACAAAGATTCCTATATAACTTAAAATAATACATGATATTTGTTTAAGGGAAGTATAAGCAAAGTTCTGAGTCAGTTCCAAGGGGAAGGGCCATTGCAGACTCTGGTATCAGTAGCATTAAAAAGAATGATTAAGATTTGAACAAGTAGGAGTGGCTAGGTAGTGCAGTGAATAGAGCAAAGGCCCTAGACTCAGGAGGAACTGAGTTCAAATCTGGCCTCAGACACTTACCACCAAAAAAAACTAGCTGCATGACCTTGGGCAAGTCATTTAATCCCAATGGTCCTCCAAAAAGCAAAAAAAAAATTTAATCTGGAAGAACTATAAAGAATATGTTGGAGTGAGTTGAGAGTGGAAGGAAAATATATGTTAGAGATAATTGTGATGGTGCAGGAGGGAGGGTATTTAGGGTTTTCTTTTTTTATTACCTAGAATAATGCCTTGCACACATCAAATGGCTTAAAAATATTTATTGAATTGAATTGATATATTGAGTTGAAAAGATAGTTAAGTTCAACTTTGAAATAAAGTGAAATTTATTATAGGCTTTATCAAGAGTCTTACTCTTCAGCATATTTGATGGTAGCAGAGTAGAACAAAAACAGTGAGTTCCTCCTCTTTAAAGGTCTTCAAATGGAGATTGGATGAGCTATTGTCAGAGATGCCTTAGATTGGAGTCTTGGTTTTGTCTGGATTAGACTAGATGAACACTCTGGTCCACTATAATCCCTAAATATAATGGCTTTGTGATTCTGTATTACATGTTGTCACTGGATCATTTAAAAACACTTTATATTCATGAAAAAACATAATTTTATTAAATGTGGATCCATTTACTTCCTTTGTTCTGCATGTCTTTCTCTCTAAAGTGTACAATATCCAGTCACAAACTGATTTAGATCATAAGATTTAGCATCAGAGCTTTCTAAGTCATCTGAGGGTCTTGGAGATCTCAAAACAACAAGAATTTCTGCTGTTTAAGAAAGAAAAGCATCGTTAATACTGAAACATCAGTAACAAAATGGAGATATTAATCCAGTATTGGGAGGTAGGGGTTCATTATCAGAAAAGCGCTCAGCACCATGGACAGCATTTGTGGCAAAGCTGGGAGTTGATAGCAGGGGAGCCCCAGAAGGGAAAGTGTATTTCTTTTTTTTATTATTATTACTATATTTATATAGTTCTTCATTTCTCAAAATAGTCTTCCTCTTCTGAGAGATTTATCCCTTATAATAAACTTTTAAAAGGAGGGACAAAATTCAGTTCAACAAAATAATCCTACATGCCCTTGAAGTCCAGTATTATATGCAACATTCTATACCCACAAGCCCCCACTTCTTCAAAGAAAGGAGGGAGGTATATTATCACATCTCTTCTTCATGGTCAAGCTTGACCATTGTAAGTATGCAGTTTTCCATTTCATTTTTTATGTTGTCTCACATTTACATTCTTGTAGCCATTGTGTACCTCATTTGTCTAATTCAGCTTGCTTCATTTTGCATCAATTCTTACAGGTCTTTCCATGCATCCCTGTATTCTTCACATTCATTTCTTATACGACAGTAATATTCCACTATATTCAAGTACCACAACTTGCTTACATTTTCTAATAAATTAATATCAATGGATTTTTTAGTTCTTTCCATTCTGAAAAAAAAAAAAACATTGCTATTAATAGCTTGGCACAAAGTACCTTTGATGTCCTTGGGCTATATGCCTAGCAGTGAGATCTTTTGGTCAAAATGTATGGATATTTTAGTTAATTCTTCAGCAAAATTCTTTTCCAGAGTGGTTTAATTAATTCACAGCTTTACCGAGAATGTATTATTGTCTTTCCACAACCCCTCACTGTGGATTATTTCAACCTCCTGCTGTCATTGGTGGAGCTGTATTTCATAATGATTTCAGCAGTGTTCAAGTTCAGTTTATTGGGGAAATTTAAGAAAGAGGAAGGAAAGTTACTAATGAGCATAGAGTCTGTAGATGGCAAGGTTATGGGAATAAAGAACATGCAAGTTAGAATCAGGAAGGACCTTTAGTTCAAATCTTACATCCAATGTTTACTAGTTTTATCACCTTGAATGAGTCACAGTCTCTTTGTGCTCGTTTCCCTATATCTAAAATTAAGGTAATATCTGTCCTATCTCCTACACACCATTGTTGTTATTATAAAATATAATACTGTCTGTAAAGAGTTTTGCACATCTTTTAAAAATGTTCATATTTATTACATTAAATATTTCCAAATGATATGTACAAAAAAATTTAACAATCATTTTTTAAAGTTTTGAATTCCAAATTCTCTTCTTTCCTCCTACCCTTCCATCATCCTTGAAAGGGCAGTAATTTTATATCAATTATATATGTGAAGTCATGCAAAATATATTTTGATATTAGTCATGTTGCAAAAGAAAACACTAAATAAAACAATAAAAATAAAGAAAATCTTGAAAAGGATGCTTCCAACTACATTCAGGGTTCATCTCTCTCTGGAGATAGCACTTTTCATCATGGGTCCTTTGGTTTTTGGATCATTTTCTTGATCAAAGTAGCTAAATCTTTCACAGTTGATCATCCTTGTAATATTTTTCTTACTATATACAGTGTTTTCCTGGTTCTGCTCATTTCACTTTGCATAAGTTCATATAATTCTTCCCAGGTTTTTCTAATACCATCCTACTCTTCACTTCTTATAGCACAATAGTATTCCATCATAACAACATACTACAATTTGTTTAGCCATTCTCCAGTTGAAGAGCATCCCCTTGATTCCCAATTCTTTGCCACCACAAAGAGCTGCTATAAATATTGTTGTACTAATAGATCATTTTGCATTTTCTTTTATCTCTTTTTGATATAGATCTAGTAGTGCTATTGCTAGGTCAAAGGATATGCATAGTTTTATAACCCTTTGGGTATGGTTGCACATTGCTCTCCAGAATGGTTAGATCACTTCACAACTCCATCCATAGTGCATTAGTATCCCCTTTTTTCCACATCTGCACCAACATTTATACATGTTCTTTTTCTGTCATGTTATCCAATCTAATAGGTATGAAGTGGTATCTCAGTTTTAATTTATGTTTCTCTAATCAGTAAGGATTTAGAGGACTTTTTCATGTGACCATTGATAGCTTTGATTTCTACTTCTAAGAACTACTTGTTAAATCCTTTGACCATTCATCAACTAGCGAATGGCTTTTATCTTTATATCTTTGTCTCAGTTCCATTCCTATTTGAGAAATAAGACCTTTATCAGAGAAACTTGTCATAAAAAACTTTTCCTAGTTTCCTTTTTTCCTTCCAATTTTGGCTTCATTCATTTTGTGCAAAAACTTTTAATTTTATGCAATCAAAATTGGTTATTTTACTCCTGTTATCCTCTCTATCTCGTGTTTGATCATAAACTCTTCACTTATCCATAGATTTGACATATATTTTTTCATGTTCCCCTCTTTACTTATGATATCGCTTTTAAGTCTAAATCATTTATCCATTTTGACATTTTCTTGGTATACAATATGAGATGCTGATCTATGCCTGGTTTCTGCCAAACTGCTTTCTAGCTTACCCAGCCATTTTTGTCAAATTTTGGATTCCTATCCCAAAAGCTTCAATCTTTGGGTTGATCAAACACTTGGTTTCTATGGTCATTTACTACTATGTCTTGTGTACCTAATCTGTTCCATTAATCCACAACTCTATTTCTTAATCAGTACCAAATTATTTTGATGATTACTGCTTTGTAATATAGTTTGAAATCTGGATGCTAGGCTCCCTTCCTTAACTTATTTATTGATTTCCTTGATATTTTTGACCTTTTGTTCTTCCAGATAAATTTTGTTACTATTTTTTTAGCTCTATAAAAGAATTCTGGTTGATAAAATAAGTCTCGTTGACATGACACTGAACAAGTAAATTAGCTTAGGTAGAATTTTCATTTTCATTATGCTGACTCAGCCTACCCCTAACCAGTTAATATTTCTCCAATTGTTTGTCTCTATCTTTATTTTGTGAAAAGTTTTGTAATTGTGTTCATATAATCTCTGGGTTTGTCTTGGAGGTTAACTCCCAAGTATTTTATATTGTCTGCAGTTATTTTAAATGGAATTTATCTTTCAATTTCTTCCTGCTTAGTTTTGTTGGTAGCATACAGAAATACTGATGGTTTATGTGGGTTTATTTTATATCCTGTTGATTCTCTAGGGTTCTCTAAGTATCCTATTATATCATCTGCAAAGAATGATAATTTTGTTTCCTCATTTTCTATTTTTATTCTTTCCATCTTTTTTCTTATTGCTGTAGCTGGCATTTCTAGTATAATAGTGAATAATAGTGGTGATAAAGGACATCCTTGCTTCACTCCTGGTCCTGTTGAGAAAGCTTCAAGTTTATCCATGCTACAGATAATGCTCACCCTTGATTTTAGATAGATACTAGTTATCATTTTAAGAAAGGTTCTATTGATTCCTATGCTTTCTATCTTTTTAAATAGGAATTGGTCTTGTATTTTGTCGAAGGCTTTTTCTGTATCTTTTTGCTGTATCTGTTGAGACAATCATATGATTTTTGTTATTTTCATTATTGATCAGTTACACTAACAGTTTCCTTAATACTGCACCAGCCCTGTATTCCTGACCTGGATCTCACATAGTCATAATATATAGTCTCTGTGCATGACATTGTTGTAATATCCTTGCCAGTACTGTATTTAAATTTTTTGCATTGATATTCATTAAGGAAATTGGCTTGTAGTTTTATTTTTCTATTTTTGCTCTCCCTGGTTTAGGTATTGAAACCATAATTGTGTCATAAAAGGAATTTGGTAGGCCTCATTCTTTACCTATGTTTTTTATTTTCAAATAGTTTGTACACTATTGGGGTTGTTTCTTAAATGTTTGGTAGAATTCACTTGTTGATCCATCTGGTCCTGGGGATTTTTTTCTTAGGAAACTCACTGATGGCTTGCTCCATTTCTTTTTCTAAAAGAGGGTTATTTCAGTATCTTAGTCTCTCTTCTATTAATCTGGGAAGTTTATAAATTCATTCATTTTACTTAGCCTGTCCATTTTACTGGCATCTGTGAATTTTGTCTTGTCAACATTTTGATAGCTACATTTCAATATAATTGGTTTTCTTTGTAATCTTATGTATTTTATTTCATTCATTTAAATACATTATTCTGAGAAATGGTCCAAAGGCTTCACCAGACACACAAAGTGTTCCAAAAAAGTTTGAATTCCTTCTCTAAACCTAAATAGTTAGAAATACCTCATTCCTCTAGCCCCAAATCTTTCTTTCTAATAAAACATACATGGCCTGAGCAATTTCTCTGCCTTTCTACTTACTATTTTGTGTTAATGAGATCTCCTCCTAAGAAGCTGGTAGATAGTTTTAATACAGTGCAAAGTGGCTAGAATGTTGTGGGGTTGTTGTTGCTTTTTTAATCTTCCTAAGTCCTTTACTCTTATCACTTTTTTTACTTATGTTAGAGTAATTCCCCATGGATCCATTTTGAGTCATTTCTCATGAATTAGAACAATTGGAAATGGTTTCCCATTGATTTTTTTTGCTACAGCATTAATAAGGATAAACAAAAATATACTGAGCTACAACACACATACACACACCTGCACATGAAACATTTAGTCAAACACTGAGCCTTTTGGTCCTTGGGTCTCTTAAGTTTTCTCATCAACCTCATCAACAGGTTTGATGAAGTGATAAAGTGACCTGACATTATGAACCAATAAATATGCAAAAGCAATTCTGCTGGTAGGTCTTGTGTAGACAAGATCTCTAATAGAACTGGCTGTTGAAACAGGCATTGTTAGGACTTATTATTCAGCCCAAGTCATCATTTGGAAGTTCAAGATCTGAGGCAAATCCCACATCCCACTCTCTTTCCAAACAAACCATTATCACCAAACCTGAGGATATTCTTAAACAGAAGAAATCAGCTTAAGGATCTAGTGCAGACTCACTCTGGGTCAGATTATTCTGGCCCGCTTGTCCAATATAAGTGTCACAGACACCTAGGCTCCTTTAAGAGTCTAACCATTATGGTGAATCTCTAGTAAACTTTGCTTTCCTTTGGCTGAGAAAAAAGAAAGAAGAAATCAGCTTAAGACGGCAGTGTAGAAAGGGATTGTAGAAACAGAATTCAGAGTTTGAAAGGACGTCACACAATTAGGACCTCACTCTTTAAACAGCACAAATGAGTTCCAAAGGGCTTAAATGGGATGTGTGAGTAGACATGTGGCTGATGACTTTCCCCATCTGAAAGTTTCCTTTTGCTCATTTTTCATCTTTGTATAGGTCTCACTTTTGCCCTTGTTCCAATCTAGGTTACGTCATATTTGTTTGTGTAGATATCTCATTAATTTGTATCTCTGCTATTGAATTATGTCTTTATATGTCTGTATATATCACATTATCACCTCTATTTCCTTACCAGTTATTAGACTGTAAGATCCTCAAAGGTTTTCTGTTGGTTTTCTTTCCACTTTTGTATCCCTAAGCCTAACTCAGTAACATACACATACCAGACGCTTAATATCCTTTTGTAGAATTGAATTAAGAGAATCTCACCCACCTTTTCTACCTTGTTGTTAGAGGGTATTGAAATGACAAAGTTAATCACATGTATGTGAGCCTTTTTTTCTTTAATGTACCAGCTAATAGAACTTTCTCTTCTTCCACTGGCTGCACCTTTCAGTTTCTGCCAAACTCCCAGCAATAGCATATCTTCAAAACAGATTGCCCAAAGCAATCATCCCAAGTTGCTGTACCTTAGGGATGGTTCTAGATTCAGCAATGCACTGGAACTCTTTGACTAATATTCTAAGTTGGGTTATTTCTCTGGCTATACCATTTTTGCCTACCATACCTGTGATTTCATTGCTATAAGGAGCTATCAGTAAGCACCTTCTACCAATCTGAGCCAGCAATGTCTCTAACTGCTAGTCATAGAGAGCTATTTGGGCATTGAGAGGTTACTTACCTCTTACTTACCAAGAAGTACACATTAGAGACAAGATCTGAAGCCATTTTTTCTGGGTTCCAAGGCCCTGTAACCTCTCACGCTTTGTTTCCAGCAAAATACAGCCTGCTTTTCCTAAGCATTATATATCTAGAGCCATAATCAGGGTTAGGCAACCAGGCCTTTGCTATAGTTGAGAGGGCACTGAAGTTACTTATATTCTCTCGGTAGAATAGAAACAATTGGCCTCAACACCTGGTTAGCAGCAAAGAGAAAGCTCCCCTAGGCATACATACTCCTCTAGTATCAGCACGTCACGATATGAAAATACTCTTCTTCTCAGAATTTGTCTTAAAATATTGCTTTGAGAGTATGTGTTGTCCTGTAGGACCAGTAGCATTCAGAGCCTTGTCTTAGACACATTTTGCAGTGCTTACCCCAAATATAAAAACATCTTCATTATGGTTCTGTCCAAAATGATCATATCATCCCAAACCCTTGGGGTTTTTGCCTGATCATCTTAATCAAAGGTATCTCTCTAGTTATAAAATTTAAAGACAAAGGGGTTCAAACTCTTATCCTGATGACATTTGAATGTGAAAGAAGGCACCCCACTAAAAGCAGCTTCAAGGAGACTTACAATATACTTTTTAGAAGCATTTGACCTCAAAATAATTTACTAGAAAGAAAATACCAGTGGCATGAATGAAAGCCCTCTTTCTGGCAGCTCTATCGGCTCACATTCCCAGCCCTAAATTTAAGGTGCACCAGTCTTTTTGACTTCCATTCTGTTTGAATGAATCAGGGCAATTGGACGGGAGCCAAGAAAGTGTCTTTACTTTAACTCACATTATCTTCCACTGCCCTCTCCCCTCAGATATGTATCTCGTGTAACAGAAATGTACACTTGACCCCTCTACTTGGCCAAGACACAAAAGAGAATGAGTGAAAGGAGAAAGCCTTCCTTGTTAAATGCTTACTACAAAATCCTCAGATTTTGAATCTCCTATTCCTTTTTAAAATATCCATAGCAATTCGGGGCTTTGAACTGTGTTTTTAGTTTATTTTTCTTCACCTTGTTTTGTATAAAACTGATTTTCGCTGTTGAAATTCTTCTTCTTATAAATGTTCTACATGGAAAATTGGGTGAATTCAGTTGTTAGTTTCACCTCTGAACAAACCAATAGCAAAGAATAGAGGAATGGCAGAAGGTTTCATGTCATTTCATAATTTTATGTGTAAATAAAGTCAGAATTTAACAACTGGGAAATTCCATCTCCTTGTTCAACACCAGAGGCGTTAAGCATGAAAGGCTTTAGTTGCTTTGAACATTTTAAAAAACTATTTTAGCTTTTTCTTCTTTAACTCAAGCAATAAGTGATTTAATCTTCCTTGAACTATTTATATGTGAAAACATCTCCTACAAAACATTCAAATTTTATTCTGCTATGATTCCTTCAATAAAAAGAGCTTTACAAGATAAGTGAACCTCTCACTAGTACTTTCTGCAAATATATAAATAAGAATTAACTCAATTTAATAGCTGCCTTCCACAAGAATCAAGTCAAGATGGCATGGTGTCTAATCCTGTGTCCAGAATTTAGGAGGTATATGACATGAAGGAAGTCACTCGAAGTCCTTTATGCCTCAGAAATATACCTACAATTGAGTTCTCCTACTGTGATGGCAAGCACAGAAGTAGTTCACACCTTGTTTCAGCTATTGAATTAACATCTGTTTCAGTTCAAATTTCTTTTGAACCTTGTATCAGTCTGTTAAGAAACAGAATGTGTGAACCCCACAACTTGTGAACCCTATAACTCATGAACTCCTGCAACAGGAAGGGGAGGAGCTAATGATCATATATAAGGAGAGGCTCAGGCCCAGACAGCAGGAACTGAGAAGAAGACTCTTGTGGTGGAAGAGTCAAGAAGAAGAAAATGTATGGTATCCTGGAAACTCTGTCTGCTCTGTTTGTGTTGATGTTTTTGTATGATACTTTGTACGGAAGCTCTGGGACCTTACTGGAAGCCCTGAAAGAGGATTTTCTGGTTGTATGTTTAGAGAAGTCCTGGAGGAGGGTTTTGTAGGTCCTGGGACTTTACTGATGATGTGTGCTGATCTCTTGGACTTTGTTTGTGGATCTGTGTTGCTTTCTATGTTGATGATTTGTGTTGAGTTCTCAGAACTTGTTGGTGGGTTTGAGCTGAGTTCACAGGCAGATAGTGAATTGATGATGGTGCCAGCAATGTGTATGAATATTGTTGTGGCTCTGTTAAGCTTTGTCTTCCCAGAAGCAAGAACTGTGAAGGACTTGAGGTGGACTAGACACTGTGAACTTCAATATGGAATAGGAATTGGATGAAGAACTGGACAAGAAGCTGGACAAGGAACTGGGAGCTGCCTGCCTTTGAACCCAACTGACACTTGGAGCTGGTACCATGGAAGAGGAATCATGGAAGTTGAGAGCCAGCCTCTAGTCAAGCTGAAAGAAGACTTTACTTGGATGCTGTGTACTGAGAAGATTATGATTTACTGTGACCTAGGGGTGTAAAACTTTGACTTTTGTACTTTGTGATTGAATTAAGGACTTTGTGATAGACTAAATGATTGTACTTTGTTGAAAACAAACATGACCACTTTGGAGAAAACTGTGTGGCCATTTTAGTGATAAGTCATTGTGAATGCTGTGTTTTCATTTTCTGTAGTAAGTTGTAACATTCTGAATGCTGTACCTTGATTTACTGTAAATGTTTTGCTCTGATTTGTTATCGAATAGAGAGTTTGCTATACTGTGTAATCAGAATCTTGAAAGCTGTTCACAGCAGCTATCCTCTGGAAAGCTGCTCATATTTGGCTTTACACCTACCCAGAATCCTCCAGGCTGAGGAAACCATAGTTTCCATTTATTTTCTAAAATTCCCACAGATTAGAGCTGGAAAAGATCTTAGATATTATTTAGTCCAAACCTCTCATTTTACAGATGAGTGATCTGTGGAGGCCCAGAAAGGTGTATTAGTTTGCCCCAAAACACACAGGTAGTAAGTGGAACAGCTGGGATTTGGATGTAGACCTTCCTACTACAATCCCAGTCCTAAGACTACTAGACTTACTGATATGATGAAACTCAATATGAGCATTATAACAACTATTTGTGTTAGTTCCTGAGCATCATGTCATACACAGCAGGTATATTGTGATTTATAGAGAAAACTATACTAATAGTTGGTCTTTGAGCTGCATCTATATTAGTAACCAATGAGTAATTCATCAGTTCAATCAAAGGAAATAAACTAGTTGAATGCATAGAGGTAATACCTTTTAATGGACAACAAAATAACCTAAATATTTCATTGGTGCAAAGCTCTGATCTCGGAGTGAGAAGATTTGGGGTTAAGACCCATCTCTGCTATTTTCTTTGGGTAAATCACTTAATATCCATGATCTTTGGTTTTGTTGACCAGCCCCCAAGCATTTATTAAACACCAACTATGTGCCATGCACCATGATAAGCAATTGGGATCAATCAGAGATAATACTTCCTTAATACTTAACACTTACTTAATATCTACTTCAGTCTACAATTGTGAGGGGAAGGCAATGCAATGTGGTAATGAGGAATGGACTTGGGTTCAGCAGGGTTAGAGTCAAATCAAAGCTCTGCAGCTAACTACCCAAGGGACCTTAAATAAGTCATCTAATTTCCCAGGACTTCTTGTCCCATTCTGATTTAATATCCTAAAATGCACACCCTCCACCCCCCCCTAAAAAGGATAGAAAAAGATAAAGGATATATTAAGTGCTTACAACGTGCCAAGCACTGTGCTAAGTCCCAGAAATATAAGTATAAGTAAAAAAATAAAAACAGTTCTTGCCTTCAAATAGCTTATATTCTAATAAGAGAAAATAACACATAAAAAGGAGCAGAGAAGAGTAGGAGGAAGGAAAAAGGTACTGAGAAGCAAGGTGAAAAGCCCAGCGAGTCACAGGCGGAGTCAAGAGAGAAGTTAGAATTGCGGGGTTTCAAGTGGAAGTTCCAGAGAGGAATTCACCAATCAAAACAAGCGACTACAAGGACAGACAACATCTCCCAAGGTGAGAAGGTTTGTTGGGTTTTGTTGTTAAGTTCAGAGAGCTAAGTACAGAGCTGGGAGAGGAGTAAGAATGGCTGGCTTAAGGACTTCCTCAGATGGAGATTCCAGGGAAGAATTCACTGATCAGAGAACAAAGTCCTGGGAGGGAGCAAGCATTTTATCTGTAAAGTAATATATAAGTGCAAATGTCACATAGTTTGGTAAGAGAAAAAAAGGTCTAATAAAACACTTTTAAAGTACTTTGTATGCACAGATAAAAATCAGGACCTCCATTATTTCGACTTTATACAGTTTCAGCAGTTTCCGTTTTTAAAAAAAGTTATGGCAGAAAGTTTTCAAAAAGAAGAAATGTAAACTATCAACAATCACATGAAAAATACTACAAATCACTAATAATAAGAATACAAATTAAAATCACTCTGAAATATCACCCACCACACATTAGGTTGGCAAAATTAGTTAATTAGTAGAAAAGTTTTTATTAAATGCTTGCTGTTTGTTAAGCACTGTACTAAGTGCTGGAGATTTAAAGAAAAGCAAAGATAAAGAAGACAAAAATTGTCAATATTGAAAAAGGAACACTAATATATTCTTAGTGGTGCTATTAATCTAAGCATGCTGGAAAAAGAATTAAAATCAGGTTAAAAGAAATCACCAAACTGTTCATACTCTTTGATCCAACCATCTCTCATTGGCTATACTCAATAAACAGGTCAATTATCTATAAGACACATCATATATTACTTAAACTCAATAAAATAAGAATATCTTTTCCCCTAAATCCTCTCCTCTCCTACCACCCCTGTTATTTAGAAAGCAAAATAATCCTCCCGATTCCTCAGGCTCCCAATTTAGGATTAATTCTGGACTCCTCACTCTCACTCATTCTTCATATTCAGTAATTTTACCTGCTCCTGTTGGTGTTACAATAAGCTTCCCCTTGACTGGAAGAAGGTTTGAGTATGTGAATTCTTCCCAGGCAGAATTGCCCTGCATACCCTAACATTTCAGGGTTCCCAGCTACCCCAAACTGCATCAGTTCTAAGACCTGTCAATTTTACCTTTGCATTATCTCTCAAAAATACGTTCACTTTTCTCCTGTGATACTGCCACCACTCTAGTAAAGACCTGGACATTTGCAATACATTACATTTTTCATACCTGGACTATTGCAATAGCCTGCTGGGACATCAGCCTGCTTCAAGTCTCTCCCCACTCTAATCCATCTTCCATTTAACTGCTAAAATTATTTTCCTAAAACGTAGGTCTGAATTTGTCATCCCTCTCCCTATTCAGTAAACTCTGGTGGCTTCCTATTGCCTCCAGGAGCAAACATACAATGTTCTATTTGACATTCAAAGCCTTTCATGACCTACACCCTCCTACCTTTCCAGTCTTCTTACACTTTACACCCATATAGATACTCTTCTATCCAGGGACACTGGTCTCCTGGCTGTTTCACAAATAAGATCTCCCAAATCTTGGCACTGGGCATTTTCTCTGTCTGTGCCCCATGCCTGGAATGCTCTCCCTCCTCCACTGTAACTACTGACTCCTCCGGCTTCCTTTAAGTTCCAACTAAAATCCTACCTTCCACAAGAAGCCTTTCCCAATCCCTCTTAATTCCAGAGCCTTCTTTTCATTAATTATTTCTTATTTATTCTATTTGTAACTTGCTTTGTTTATATTTATTGGCATTCTATCTCCTCCATTAGATTCATCTTGGGGGGGAGGTTTATTATTTTATTTTGAATTTATGGAATAAAACAAGCATTTTTATAACAGTAAATTTTTTAAAAAAACATGTTATCACATGAAACTGCAAATCTTTTATGTACAACTTGTTTTTCATTTCAAATATACAACAAAATTATCACGTAAATGTTTTTCCCTTCCGCTCTCCCCACCCTAGAGATGGATACCATTAGACCCAAACATATAGATATGTAAAATGATTCTATCCATACTGTCACTTATCAGTTCTTTCTCTAGATGCAGATAGTGAATTTCTTCATATGTCTTTTATAGCTAAATTGGATATTTATAATAGTCAAAATAACTTATTCACTCAAAGTCATTCTTAAAACAATATTGCTGTTACTGTATACAATGTTCTCTTAGTTCTGTTCATTTTGCTCTTCATTATTTCATGCAAGGCTTTCCATGTTTTTTTAATTAGATTGCAAGCTCCTTTAGGACAGAAGTTGTCTTTTGCCTCTTTTGTTGTATCTCTAGTGTTCAACACAGTGGCTAGAACACAGTAGGCAGTCAATAAATGCTTCTGATTGATTGATTGATTGATTGATCACCATGTTTCAGAGTCATGTGGGTATGTGTTTTAATCATCTCTTATGTAAGTTCCATGAGTGCTAGGACCTCCCAAATTCTGGATCTCCTCTAGTACCTATCACAGTGCTCTCCATATAGTGAGGTTCGTTAAATTTTATAAAATGTAAGTAAGCTCCATGAGAACTCAGACTGTCCTTCCTTGCCTCTGTTTCCCCAGTATTTAGCACAATGCCTGGCAGAAGGAAGGAACTTAATATGTATTGATTACTTGATCCTAAATCCACTGAGTTATTTTAATCTCTTTATTTTCCTTAGCATAAAGTTAAAAATGTAGACAATATGAATTCTTTTATGAAAATTAAATAAAAGGTTGGATTCAAGTAGAGCTGGCATCAGGCAAAAAATAATGTGTAAACATATATTAAGTTCTATAAGAAGAGAAAAAGTAATTGATTCATTGACTAGATAATTATTAAGATGCTCCAAACTTTTAGACATAAAAAGACTGATTTTCATCAAGTCGAAACTATTAAATTAGTTTAACTATTCGTTTTTAATCAATCCAAGATCCCCATCCTAATTTCTATGCCTTAATCAGCTAGGGAAATTATGGCAAAGTCTACCTGAACTCCCTTTTCCTAGGAAGTTAGAGGCTAGGTAAACATCATGCTTGTACCAAGTTCTTACGTTTTACACACTCCCAGATAACACAATATACTCTGAGTCCCAGGACCAGTGAATAACCAATCAGTAAGCTTTTTTTAAGCATCTGCCATGTGCCAGGCATTTTTCAATGTTCTGGGCATAAAGAGGCAAAAGGAGAGCAATTGAAGCCTTTGTAGAACTTGCAATCTACTTAAGAGGGGCATTATGTGATATAAAGGACATCTTCATTCCTCCAGACCCTCAGGCTCTGGCATTGTATGTGGATATGCCATCCACCCAGCCACTGACTCTTTGGTGCTTCTGGGTCTTTCCATCTTACCTGAAGCTGAATTATCTATAAGGTGTCATTTCCCTAATTAGTGTGAGCTCCCTAAGAGCAAACGTTGTCTGACCCTAACACTATCATTTGTCTATTTGGAACCTTAGTGCTTAGCACAATGCTCAATACATGATAAGTGATCATTAAATTAGTTCCCATCCATTCAAAGGAAGCAGAATTACAGAATTTCAGGATTTAATAAAGAAATTTTCTAGCAATTAGAGCTTTCTAAAAGTAGAATCAGCTACCCCAAAAGTTAATGTGTTCCTCCCTAGTAGAAGTCTTCATAGAAATGCTGGATAGCTACAGATCAGATGTGTTACTGGATATTCTTTTGGTGGTATGGATCAGATATGAAATATGTGTGACTGCTGTTCCCTTCCCATTCTGAAATTGTATGATTCTATGGTCAGTCAGTCAATAAGCATTTATTAATCACTTAATGGAAGCAAAGATGGGGAGGGTGGAACAGTTTCAACTAAGCATTCCCGAAGGAAGTCTGTGATCCATGAAGGAGGCAATATTATTTTGAGTAATTCACAAGTTATTTGAAAGAGTAAAAAATCCAAAGGTGTTGGAAATTTTTATATTAGATTTTATTTTTACAAAAAAAAAAAGTAACCTGTGTAGAGAATAGCAATGAGTTCTGAATCAAATGCCTACCTTATGGAAATAATCTACCAATGCCTACCTTACAGAAATAAATATACCAATCAAAAATATCCTTGATGAATGTTTGAGAAAGGAAGAGGAACATTTTCAGTTTCACAATCAGCATTCTACCTCTACATCTTTGCAGACACACAATAGACTGAAAAATACAGAGGATACAATTTTTCCCTATGTTTATTGTTTATTTTAAAAAGAACATTTCATTTGATGGCTCAAACATGAAAGAGCACTTCAAGTCTCTCCCCCAACAAAGCGTCCTCATGTATAAGTCTAAATTCTAAACAATACTCTGAAAGATACAATGGCAGTTATAAATCCTAACCCTCTGATTAACACAAAGTAAAAAATGACACAGGGGAATGTGTGCTCACCAACAGTGTTTATCATTGTCACAGACAGTCTCCACTGCAAAGATAAAATGAAAGATGGGTTCCTGAATAGATGGTGGGTTCCTTCAGAAGTTTCTATTTGCAGATACCATTGATCGGAAGAAATCCCCCTCTGGAATGTTGCAGAACTTCCTAAATGAAATAGGGGATCAAGTTAAAGGTGTTGCCTAGATGTTGTTTGTCCTTCATTTTCAAAGGGGATCAATGATATCATGGGGTGATATCTTGACTAATACAGGAATTGGATGTGAGTAAGGCAGAATTGCACAAAGCCGTGAGCCTCACTCTCTCTTCCAGAGTCATCAAAATCCAGTGGCAAGGCAAAAGTCAGGATGCAGTGCGAGTGGAGTATTCGATGTCTGACCAAGTTCTAAGAGCTCCACAGTGCCTACTTCAGTTGCCTTCATGGCCATTGAACAAATTGTTCTTGTCTACACATTCTGCCAGAGAAAGTCTTCACATGCTTAAGGTAGATATTCTCTTAACTCACTGAAGAGTTTGTGGTCTATCCTTTACCCTCAAGTTGGTGCGTCCTGTTTGTCGAGAGAGTTTACCAGAGTACGACTGATGTGCATGCCACTTCTTGGAGCCACAGGCGAGAGATGGGTGACAGGTGAACACCAAAGTTGGATAAGCAGCCCTAAAAAAGACTTGGAAAAGCCTCCCACCAGAGGTGCTAGTCCTCCTCTTCCTCCTCCTCCTCCCCCTCCTCCTGTTCCTCCTTCTCCTCCTCCTCCTCCTCCTCCATGCCGTACAGCCCACCTATCCACCTGGGAACAAAACAAGTGGATAAAGAATAGCTATTTTCCAAACAATGTTGGGTGGATAACACATAGAGCTGGTCCATCAGTATTCATACTTTGTATAGACAATGCAAATGGAGAGAAGTTATGCCCAGAACTGAACAGGAGGAAGATAACAGTCTAAAATCTCTTTGAGAAGGCACACAGGGCTTTTAATGACTTCAAGATTCTCCCAGAAACAGAGATCCATTTTTAACAGCAATATACTACCAGAGATGTCATATGTTTGACTGCAAGCAATGGAAACCAGTAGTCTCCAAGGAATTGAAGTTGGGGATCACTCAAAAGGCATTGGAGAGAAACATGATGGTGTAAACAAGTGGCATTACCTGATGAATGAGGAATTGCTTAGAAGTGGCATAAAGATTATACTCGGAGAAATATATAAATAGAAATGGATGGGCCAGTCACATAGCAAGAGCAATGACCAGATTACCCACATGCTTAACTCCAGGCCATATCAAGAGAATGAGAGGAGGAAGACTTCCATCACATGGATTTGACCATATAAGGCAAACTGACAGGAGAATATGAATAAGGAACAATCAGGTTTCATTGGAGGGGATACTAAAACTAATGAGTACCCAGGAGTATTGGAGTAGGTACTCATACTTTATAAAATATATTAAACTATGAAATTACTACTACTGAACAATTACAAACTATTATAAAATTTAAGGGCAATAAATTTGTAAATATGTGTCTATATGCACCCACATATAAGTTCATTGCCCTTAAATATGTAATAACAGTTTGCAATTGTTCAGTATTCATACACTTGGACAGGAGTCAATTAAGTCCATCAACTACTCCATCCTGCTTGACCCTAATACCATTATCAAGTGGAAAATATTTCATTGAGTCAATCAGAAGGATGCAATGAGCGTAAGCAAAGTCCAGTGTAAGCAAGACCTAGGCATCTCAATTGAATCAATTAATCAACAGCTTTAGACTAGGCACTAAAATGCTTTAATCAGTTTAGAAGTCCTTGCACGCCATTGGATGAAATAAAATGTTATTACACAGGGAGTGTATTCAAAATGGCTAAGAAGACTTGATCATGCCTTATGGGCCTTGTGTAAAACCAACAAGATAGTTCAGAATCAAGTATTATTCAAGAGTCTAGTCACTTAAAGATGGAATCAATTCAAGCCAACTGGGAAATAACTACACAGAAAAATTGAAGCTCTGTCTCCTTCCTCATCCTTCCCCCATCTTAATCATAAGAAGACCCTGTGAACTTTGGAGGTTGGGAGGACTTCAGATTTTTAATCACAGTCCTAGTCTCTGTAGCATCTGCATTAGAAATAAAGAATGAACTGAGAGAATTGAGGAAATAAAGAATTGACGAAAGGAAGTTTCAGGATTCTATAAGGAGCCCAGAAAAAAAGATACACTATGCCTAAGGGAAAGTTAGTGCCTACCCTACAAAAGGGGAAAGAGTCTTCCAGCAAACAGGAGCTGTGGTATCCTTTTGTCATATGTTCTTTCTAAGTTTGGGCCCACTTTCCCCTACAATCATTATATACTAGTTGTATTCTCTTGGGAAAGGGGAGAAAAAAGTGGAAATGTCTGATATAAATTGGTATTATTTCACCTTAGTAAATATTCCTTTCTGAAATCTAATTAAGCTTTAGTGAAATCAACTGACAATCACTGGAAGAGGTGGGGAGTATATTCATGGGAGCTTGTGAGAGATAGCATTAGAAAGACATAGTCTCTAAAGTTTACCTCTAAAATCAATCAAGCAACAAATATGTATCTTTTGCCTCTTTTTGTACTAGGCATACAAAAGGCATACAAAAAGAGGCAAAAAATAGTCCCTCCCCTCAAGGAGCTTACAATTTAATGGTAACCTGAAGGGAGATGCAGTTATCACTCTCTGAGGAACCTATCTGCCAACAGGGTTTGGGAGAATATCTCCATAGCACCTGCTACATATGTATATTTATACTTTTTATAAAACACATGCCTCTTATAAACCCTTTCCTTCCCTTAAACAAAAGTTTGTCCCTTACTGCTCATTTAAATTGTCAAGATTCCCCACTGCTCCAAGATGAAGTCAATTTTTTCATTCCTTTTCACTCACTGGACTGGTTTGCCTTATGAATCAACTCCCTACCTCAGTGACTCATCAGAAAAGGGCCCCCACCCCTATGTATGCTGTGACCTCTTCTTAGAATGTAAGCCCCTTGAAGGCAGGAACTTTTGTGTTTTTATCTTCAGTCCTTAGCCCAGGGCCTGGCACCTTAATAAATTATTCTCATTCAATCACCCAGAAGCTGAGGCCAATGACTCTGCTTCATGATGACTAACCCGGCCTACCAGACTCTACCATTGCTATAATCATATTGCCTAGTAATTCCCAACCAGCACTGGTGACCTTGAGACAGTATGACTGGGGGCTGGTATCTGGCCACTTTGACAGGAGGGCTGCTTAAGCATGACAATGCTAATGGCTCCACTTCTTTTTCCTTATCTTAGTATACCTTACTGAAGGCACCCCTTTGTTCCTAGCCCCTACGCATCTTCCCATTCCTTTCATCTTTTCTTCCTAATTATTTTAATCTGATCTTCCTCAAAGACTTTAATCCTTCAGCAGGCTGCCCTTGTTTGCCTCAGGTTTCCTTCTTTTCCCATGCATTTGATGTCCCTCTGCTCAGTCATTCTCATTTATACCTGTTGTGCCTTACGCATCTACTGTGTTTTATTTTTATTAATTCCGTCCCTTATTTCTTTTTCATTCCTTATTGTCTTTCTTGGTTCTTACAAGCTACCTTCTGGGGAGTACATGATTTGAATTCCTTTTGTTCTGTTTCATTTGTATTTACCAAAAATTAGCAAGCTTTCATTTACAGAGTCCCTTGGGGAACCTGGAACTTAGCTGAGGTCTGCATTGTTTTTTCCCTATTTGGGGGATTAGACTGAGAATTAAGGGACTCATTCTCAGGACCTCTGTCACTATTGGTTTTCTTTGCCTAGAGCTGTCTGGCTTTTATATCTCTGCCAACAGCCATGTTCACACAGGCTTAGCTTTCCATTTCAATGCAGTTTACAATCCTCTCCCCAACAGAAGCTAAGACCTCATAGTGAGACTTACTACAGAGCCAAAAAAAAGGAATAATTTTTGCTTTTAAAATCAGAAAATGTAACTCAGGCTCCTTTGTGGTATCTTTATCCAAATAGTGCCAACTGACCATGGCTGTACCCCAAGGTTCTGTCCAGGACCCTCTTCTCTTCTCCCTTCTATTATCTAGCTTAGTGATCTCATCAGTTTCCATGGTTACAATGATCTCTATCCAGATTATTCCCAGATCCATATATCCTGTCCTAATCCCTCTTCTGACCTCTAATCTTGTGCCACCAATTGCTTTTTATACATTCTCAAACTAGTGACCCTTAGGCGTCTGAAACTCCGTAAGGCCAAAACAGAACTCATACTCTTTCCCTTCCTCCAAAAGTTCGAAACATGCTTATGACTGTGGAGACCACCACCATGCTCCCAATCGCCCAGGTTCTCAACCTCAGTGACATCTTTGACTCTCCTTTCACACTCATTCCACACATCCATCTTGTCATTCCTACATTAGCATTTCTCCTCCCTGTTGCCACTCACACAGATGCCTTGATGGTACAAACTCTCGGGTCATTCGTGAATGACTACAATGACCTTCTGGTTGGTCTACCTGCCTCAAGTCTTTCCACCTTCCACACCATTATACGCTCAGCTGCCCAAATGATTTTCCCAAGGTTTAGGTCTTCCTGTGTCTTTCTCTCACTTAGCAAACTTCAGTGGTTCCCTAATGCCTCAGGATCAACTAAACATTTTCTGGAATTTAAAGTCCTTTACAATTCAACTCCTTCCTGCCTTTGCAATGTTACTCTTTACGCCACTCAACACATTCTATGACTTAGGTACGCTGGTCCACTTCCTGGTTCTTATTACCACACTTCAGGTGTGGTTCTTCTTTATCTCCATGTTTTCTCACTGGCTCCCCCCCCATGCAGGCATGGGGAACATCCTACTCCCTTACTGCTGTCTCCAGCTTCTTTGATTTTCTTAAGATATAACTCAAATCCCATCTTCTTCAGGAGGGTTTTCTGGGTTCCCTACTTGTAGTGGGTTCCCTCTAAGATGACTTCCCCAATTACCCTGTGTATCTCTTGTACAGACATACTTACTTATGTGGTATCTCTGTCCTTAGAATATAAGCTCCTAGAGGGCAGGGACGATATTTTTGCTTTTCTTTGTATCCCCAAGGCCAGGGGTGGGGAGCCTGTGGCCTCAAGGCCACAGGTTCTAGGCTCTTGGGTGGGGCCTTTTGACTGATTCCAAGTCTTACTGAACATATCCTTTTATAAAGGGAATGAGTTCTGTCAAGTTTGGATTCAAAGGACCATCTTTGAGGACCTAGAGGGCCTTGCAGGTTTCCCACCTCTGCAAGGCTTAGCAGAGTCTTGGCACCTAGTAAATATCTAGTAGAATGTTTGTTGACTAATTGACAATATTTAAATAAAATTGAAGATTAAATTCTAAAAACCATTCTATTGAATTACTTTCTAAATTGAAACAAATAATTTTGCTCCGTCCAAATTTGTTGGATTCTCTGTTTGATACTCACATATCCAATTGGCCCTGTGGTCTCATGGACTTGCAAGTTACCTCCCTGGAGTCCAGAAGCCTGAGCTTTGGATCCCAGTTCTCCTACTCATCACATGAGTTAAGAAATGATTCTTACTCTCTCTGGGCCTCAACTTTTTCATCTTTAAAGTGAAAGGGTCACTCTAAATGATGTGTAACGTGCCATCCCACTGTCAATCTATGATCTCTATAGCAGGACTGTTCATAGTCATATTAGCAGAGGGAACCTCTGAACTGATTAAATCATAAAAATATAAATTTACAGCAAGAAGGACCCTATGAGATTAATCAGCCTGATCTCTTCATGTTACAGTTGAGGAGACGTGGGTTCAAGGAAAAATTGTGGAAATAAGATTGAAGTTGGAGTCAGGATACTTGGGTTTAAATCCCAACTCTGCTACTTACTTCCTGGGTGACCTTGACTATCAATTGACAAACATTTATTAAACACCTCTTATATGCCAGAAACTATGAAAGGCACTGAGCAGACAAAAGCAAAAATGAAATAATCTCTCCCTTCAAGGAGGCTACATTCTACTGGAGAAGAGGGCATGTACATGAATAGGTCCCAAGTGAAATCTGGGAGTGAGAGAGGGTCCTGCTAGAGTTGGGGGGGGCGGTTAGTGAAAGTTTTATTGTACTTGGGGTAAAAAAGAATCCTGGGAACAAGTAGCTTAATTTCACTGGGTGTCAGGGCCCTCAGTTGTGAAAGTAGACCAACTGACTTCTGGGTGCCCTTCCAGCTCAAAGCCTATGGTCCTATAATTCTAAGTGATTTAGCCAAAATCACACAGGAAATCAGAAGCAGAGATAAGCTTAATGCATTCCAATACTATGTAAAACCACTTTACATTGCCACCAAATTCTGGGTTGTAGTTAGGCATGAATATTCAAAATGGGAAGTATTCACCTATTTTACAAGTACTATAAACAATCTTAAGATTACTTCTTGGAAAAAATCAGAGGCAACACATGATCTAAGTGTGGCCTACAGACTCCTGGGGGTCCCCAAAACCCATTCAGAAGGTCTTCAAGCACAAAATTATTTTGATAATAATGCTAAAATATTTTAATTTCTAATACCAATATTTTTGGTAAATGTCAACACATGTAATCCACATAAACAAAAGTTCTTTGGATAGGTCCTAAATCATTTTTTTAAACATAAGGAAGGCAATGAGATCAAAAAGTTGGAGAAACACTGGTATAATCAATAGGGTACCCAGCATCTAATCCCACTTCTGACACTTAACTGGCTTGGGACCTTGGCCATTTCAATTAATAGCTCTGTGCCTCAGTTTCCTCATCTTTAAAATGAGAATACTGGACTTCTTGGCCTCTATGATCCCTGCCAGCTCCACATCTATGGGCCTGTTGTCCTTCAGAAGCATTCACACATTACTAAATACCAATTCTTCATTGTCACATACTTTATTTACATATTATTAAATGTCAATTCAAGTCCAAACAAGTATAAGTTCTAGAGGACAGAGCAAGGACCAAGTATTGCAAACTACAAGGACACTTTTTTTAAGCCCAAATAAAGTAAAACAGCTAACAAATGGAGTTGTCCAATAATGGTACAGGCTGCCTCACTAAGTAATGAGTTTCCTGTCACTGGAGGTATTCAAGAAGAGGCTAAATCAATATGAAGAGAGAGCATCTCTGCCTTGGATCAGAGGTTGAACAAATGAATTCTCATATCCTTTTCAGCCCTAAAGTTCTGCGATCTACATATACTTTGTTCTTCCTTCTGGGAGCACACGTACATCAGTCTCAAGAGAAAAATATTCTTCCATTGCCTGGCAGATAAGTAATCAAAGATTATGAAGCAATAATGTTCAGAAGGATTATATTCTAGCAACAACCCTATGAGAGAGTCTTCCAAAATACTACTAATAAAAGAAACATTCATTAAAAAGTTTTCAACTAGGTGGCATATGGGATAGAGCACTGGGCCTGGAGGTAGGGGCAGGACCTGAACCCTGGCTTCAAGGTTGTTTTTGTTTTTGTTTTTCTTAAAATGAAGACAAGACTATAAACAAGCCCCAGCATATTACCAACAATGATTCATGTGTGCAAAGTCTTATAAAGGCCACATGTGATCAAAAAAGGAGGCTGCCCAGTCATATAACAAGAGCGAGAGATGACAGATGAACAAGCCTGTGGGTTACCCTGATATGTACAAAACAGTCAAAGAACACAGAAGGTCTCCAGGCAGGATTGAGGGAAGGGCATGAGCTATGGGATAGTAAGGCATGAGTGGATTGTAATCTGCCTGATAGAGGGACGTAAGTAAAATCAATAAAGATGATGAGGCCTGGAAGAGAGGACACCAACTAGTCAATTTAGCAGCATTTTGTTACAGAAAGGACCCTAAATCATAATAAAATGGCCACGAGGTCTTGATCTCTAAAGCAAAGAAAGGGGACTTGCGCATCTAGTGGAATGATTTCTATTAGCTATTGCATTCCCTCATAATTGAAAATGATTAAATATCAAAATCCAGAGTCAACATGAAATAGTGACTAGAGTTAAAC
This sequence comes from Pseudocheirus occidentalis, assembly GCA_028646575.1. Classification (NCBI taxonomy): domain Eukaryota; kingdom Metazoa; phylum Chordata; class Mammalia; order Diprotodontia; family Pseudocheiridae; genus Pseudocheirus; species Pseudocheirus occidentalis. The sequence goes on from CM053600.1 coordinate 190,902,787, forward strand.
GTGAAGCCTGGAAGACCTGAGTTCAAGTCTCACCTCTAACATATATTGGTTATGTGGCCCTGGGAAAATCACTTAACCTCTCGGTTAAAAGGTAACTCTCCAAGCCTATCTGTTGCATTGGTAGAAAGGATTTCCTCACCTGGGAGTTCCTCAAACCTTATAATGAAATCACAGGTCTAGTTCCTATCTCTAAATATGGAAAATGCTGTACAAAGTGGATCTTTAAAAAGGTCTTCTCTCAATGTTGAAAAATATTCTCATGTAATTTGTGAAGTAGAAAAATGGTTTCACTAAAGGAATCTTACAGCACTCCCATCCCATGGCTGAAGATCCTCATGCATAGCCTGCTTTCTGCATCCAATTCAGCAACTACAGAAGGGTGAAGTCAATGACAACCGTAAAATTCTTTCCAGAAGTGATTTTTTTTAATCTTGCTTTTAAATAGAAAAAAATTATTTCCACCAATATGTTGAAAGTAGCATGCTGATTCAAACATTAGCTACTTAAAGTTTTTTGAGTACATCAAGTAAATAGATACAAGCTCTTAAAGCCCCGAGGTTAATTGCTCCTAAGACTGCTAATGGTTTCTTCTAGACTTGCTTTAGAATGGCAATTATTCCAAAAGACAGGTTCACTTTATTTTTAAGTTCTTCTCCATTTCAAAGCTATTTTAACTTGTGGCAATACCACTTCTGAGCAATTAGGCTAAAAACGTACCTGAAACATGAAGCAATGGAATCCTGGATTACAATGGCAACATCATCCCAAATGCAAGCTCCCCAGAAAGACTTAATTTAGATTGTAACTGAACAGCTATACTGACTCATTAAGAGAATACTTCAAAAATAAGAAAGTCTTCCCTCAAAATGCTAATTTCATCATAGAACCCATGGGGTAAAAGAAATTTATGGACACAGTGAGAACGTCTAGGATTATATCTTCATATTGAAGGTGCCATTTAATCCATCTCAGTCATTCACTCAACATTCTTGAGGATCTTCTATGTACATGAGGCTGGACTAGCCCCTGGGGGACTGCAGGAAAGCATAACATGGCATCCATGGCATCCAAGAGTCTGGTTTATTCATGTTGCTGATTCTATGGTACCATGGAAAGAGTGACGACTCTGGAGTCAGAGTTTCTGAGTTCAAATCCTACCTCTGACAACACCTGTAGGACCCTGGGAAAGTCACTCCACCTCTATGGATCTCAATTTCTTCATCTATAACTTGAAGAGGTTGGCCTAGATTGACGCTGAGATTCCTTCCATCTCTGGACCTAATATCCTTCTAAATGAGGAGCAAAACAAATGCACCTCAATTCTTACTTTAATGGAATTGTGATTTCATCAAGGTAGGTACACCACCTAATCACTCAAATCCCAACCCATGATTCACTTTTTCATTCTTTCCTATACTTGGAGACAGGCTGGTACCATGGACAAAGTCCTAAACCCAGGAGTTGGGAATACATGGATTTAATTCTGGCCTCAGATGCTTCCTTTTCTCTGAGACTCAAATTCCACCTTGGTAAAATGGGAACAAAAACACCTAACAGGAATTCAGAAAGGCTCAGATAAGCTAATGTCTGTAAGGCATTTTGTAAACCATAAAACACTATAGAAATGCAAGCTCTGTGTCCTCCCATAAGCCCCACATAGGAGATCTTCACATACTAGATATCATGGTGTTACATGGATCTCTCTAACTGGAATATAGAGGTCAGACATTAGGCAGCTCACCGTCACATTTCACCATCAGTCATCAGTTATCCTCTTCTCTCATTATGTCATCAGCCTACCTGCTTATTTTAGGCATGCATCTTTCGAGTACCATTCTTTTTTATGGTTTTTAAAATTTATTTATTCCTTTTTAGCTTTCAACATTCACTTTTATAGAATTTTGAGTTCTAAATTTTCCCTCTTCCCCAAGATGGGATGCAATCTAATACAGGCAATATGTGTATGATCATATTAAGCATATTTCCCACATTAATCATGTTGTGAGAGAAGAATCAGAACAAAAGGAGAAAACCATGAGAAAGAAAAAAAAACAAAAAGCAACAACAGAAAAAAAGAAAATAGTCTGCTTCATTCTGCTTTCAGCCTCCATAGCTCCTTCTCTGGATATGGATAGTATTTTCCCAGCATGAGTCTTTTGGAGCTGTCTTTGATCATGCATTGCTCAGAAGAGGTAAGTCTAACAAAATCGTCATCACACCATGTTGCTACTACTGTATACAGTGTTCTCCTGCTTCTGCCCACTTCTCAAGTGCCATTCTTTACGACACACAAGTCTATGATTTCATCAGTCTGGAGACTCCCTCTAGCTAATGCAAGTCACAACCCATCTATAACTTAAAGGATTAGGAAGCAATCGTGGGCACAAAGAGGTTAAGCAACTCATCCATGGTCCCATGGCTAAGTGGTATCAAAGTTAGATCTTCTGGCCCCAAATCTAGTATTTCCTGTCTACTCCACTCTCCCTCACTTCACATACATGCAACATAAGAGACATTGTATGACAAGAACACAATCAGTCACAGAATGAACAGTGTGGACAATAAATGTGGTTTAAGTTCAGAGGAGAGAGAGGTAACTATGGGTTTGACAAGAGCCAAGGATTTAGATGGAGAAAAATGAGGAAGGGGAGGGTTCTAAACCAGGGAAGCGATATATGAAACCAACAAAGGCAGTGGGCAAACAAGCTTAAGGAACAGTGAGTAATCTAATCTATGGTACAGATAGAGAAGGCTCAGGTAAGAGAGGGTTAGGAGAAAATGTTTGAGTAAGAGCCAGATTGTTGGAGGTCTTGAATTTTAGGTTGAAAAGTTAGGGCTTTATCTTCTAGATAACAGTGAGTCACTGTAGGTTTTATAAGAGGAAGTGAGCACACTTAAATTAGTAGACAGGATCCAAAAACGAACTTCATGACTTAATAAGCATGCCTGATAAGGCGCTCCTCCCATTTGGGATCTCTAGATCTTCCTGAACTGGTTTTTCATGTATAATGGCCATTAAAGCCAAGTTCTAAAATAAATAGAATGTATAACCAGGCCTCTAGATTTCTGCAACACAAAGTGTTCAATCAAGAAGTAAAAAAAACAATGAAACCCAAGTACATTATCCTTAATAAAAACATTATTATTAATTTTAACAAGAACAAAAAGTTTCATACTATTAAAAATAAACAATCATAAAAATTATTTTAGGATAAAATGATGTCATCTTTATAGTATCATTTCTATTTATTTTGTATCTGCTTTATAATGTATAAAATATATTAGTATAGTGATACATGTATAATTTATAAATATATACACATAAAACAGGGATGCATGTTGCTCTCATGAAAATATTTTAGTAAGAATTATTCCAGTGAGGGCATAAATGCTTTTGTATCATTAATAAAAAGAAATATCATTTTAATAAACATTATTTCATCTTTATCTCATGCTTTTAACTTTTATATTTTGCTTATGTTTTATAACACATATGATACATTAAACTACATCAGATTGCTTACCATTTTAGAGAGGGAAGAAGGAGGGAGGGAGTGTGAAAAATCATTATTTTTTCTCTGGTATTAATAACCCATTATTGTAGTAGGACCAAAAGCTTTCCCCTTTTCTACTTCTTTATTCAGAAACCATCCAGTGTGGGAAATCTTGGGCAGATTTTTTGGATTTTTTGACTCAGGTCAAGATTTAATCAGGGAGTAAAAGAAATTCTAAGTTTTGGCTAACGGGTGCATTCCTGCTCATTGTGTTCACACAGACAGGTCTGGATCTCACTTTTGTCAGATGAGTGATATGGAAATTGATAAATCTCTTTGACCACAATTTGGATGACCCAACTCATATACCCCAAGAACCTCATTGTAATATAGCCTACCCTCTCATTGTAATATTCATTTTCTCGTTAATTATTAACCAGAGTTGAAGGCCACCCCTGAGGAATACCTCCTCTTTGAAGAGCATATAAACTATAATCCCACCATCAAGAGGGATTAGTCTTCAGTCTAAGAGATGGACAAATGACCATCCTGTTCTTAATGAACATGCTGACCTTACTAATGAAATTATGAAATTACCCAGAAACTATGCCTCTTGAACTTTTTAAATGCCACAGGAGGGATAGAATTTGGAACTCAAAACTTAAAAAAAAAACAGTAAATGTTAAAAATTGTTTTTACATGTAATTGGGAGAAAATAAAATATTATTTAAAATATATGTGACATATTATTAAAATAATCCATATGTGTAATATATAAATAAATATGCATATATTAAAGAACATGTTCAATCTTTTTTTTTAACCCATTGGAAAGTGTTCCCAAAAGCCTGGAGCACACTGACCAAGCAAATGAAGCATAGAGAGCATTCATTACACCGGGTAGTGGTTGTGAGACTGGAAAGGAAAGCCCAGATCAAAATGTCATCCTGAAGAAGGAATCCTTCTGAAATGGTAACTATCAGAAATGCAGGACAAAGGAGACAGTGGTGACAAAGGTGACTCAGAGGTTTCCATTCTGGATGGAGGAAAATGAAGTAGAGAAGAGATCGTTTGGTGTTTTTTTTTTTAATTTGATTTGGTTTAGATTAAGGAGGAGAGATTCGGAAAGACTAATTCCTTTTTAAGCACATTACATTTAATAACATAGAAAACTAGTCATGTGGCAATAATAAGTAGGCAGTTGATGTTATCAGCTTTTATTTTTATATTTTATGTATATTGTATATGTTATATTTTATTATTATTCAGTTTTAATTTATAAAAATATTTTACAAGATTATCTCATTTGAACTTCACAACATTCCTAAGAGATATGTGCTTTTATTACCCCCATTTTCCAGAGGCTCAGAGAGGATAAGGATTTATCCAGGATCATATAGGTAGCATCTGATGTGGCTCTCCCTATGTCCAGTTCACCCTTCTGTTCATTATGCCACAACAAGAAGCAACAAACTCCAAGAGGCGTCAAGGCAATAAAGAACCATGAGCCACAAAGACTTGAAAGTCGTGACCGTGAGCAAGGTTTCTTGGGGTTCAAGTTCAAAGAGAAAGAAAAAAACAGGGCATAGGGTGTTGGGGAACTAGTTGGTCAACTAGTGAATCAGCTAACAAACACTCATTGAGTGTGCTAAGAGCTGGGGACACAAAGAAAAGCAAAAGGCAGTCCTTGCCCTCAGGAAGTTCCCAATCTATTGTTTAGCAGTTGAGGAAGCAATGAAGGCACAGTCAGGCATCGTGAGGGGACCAGATTCACCACGGCTCCCCACTCCTCTTTCATCCTTGCAGCTCAGCTGCTACAATTCAAAGAAACATCCCACCCTTAAAGGAAGATAATGTGGGCTTTTAGAGAAGGAAATGACATGGGCCTCTCATGCCCAGAAGCATCATAAATAGGACATTCTTCCAAGAATCCTGTTCTTTTATCTGAAGTAATGGCATTTACTCAGATTTATTACTCACTTTATGGAGCCCATTTTTTTTCCTAATACAGATTTATCGAGGATGGCAAGATGAAGAATAGTTTCTTTGCTTTGGTCAAAGAATCACAGAGCTGGAAAAGACCTACAGAGCTTAGCTAATTCCATCTCTGACCTCTGACTGCCCAGAAATAAATGAGGGGTTTCAGAACAAAGTTACCTGTTTAAAAAAAACAACACCCTAATTCACATCTGCAGCCTGCTTTGTGGTTCATAAGTAGAACAGAATCATCACTCATAGTTCTGTAGGACTTTGAGCCTTAAAAGCACTTTATTCAGAGCTCCTCTGGAGTTTGGGCTACAGCCCAGCAGGCTCTTAGAGCTCCTGGAGCCTGTTGGGACCAGACCTGCTTTGGACTTGGCTTTCAAAGTAAGGCTCTTACCTCACCCCTACCCTGGCATTTCTATCTTTTGCTTGGACATTGTAATTGCAAGCAGAAAGGGCACCAAATTTGGAGTCAGGGACCCTAGTTCAAATCCCAGATTTCCCCTGTCCGGGTCATCCTCCTGAGAGAAATTATTTCTCTCTTATATTAATAATCAAATAGTCTGGAGATCCAGGGTTTTTTCCTTCCTATTTCCTCATTCAAAGTCCAGTCTCTCAAGAAGATTACTGATCTTGCCCAAAAATTTACCCCACCTAAAGTAGCTTGTTTAGTTGGAATCTTTACCCTACCCAACTAAAAGACCTAACCAGGAGAGTCTAATCTAGGTGGAAATCTTAATCCACCATCATTCATTGTTCACTGACTGAGTAGAGGATAGATCCGTTGGTATATATTGCCCGCCCCAGGTGGAAGTAGTTTGACTTGAGATGAATCTCTCTTTGTCCATGAGTGACAGTGATGAAAGACACATCCTCCAGCCCTTCATTAGAATAGACTCACCTCTCATTATAGTATTCATTCTCTCATTAATTGTTAACCAGTCAGAGTTGAATGCCACCCGTCTTCCAAGATGTATAAGCAATCAGAGACCTCCATGAGAGGTCTTTTGGTTTAAAAGAGAAAGTCAAATGACTGTACTTTTATTAATTAATCACTAGCCATAATTAATAAAATTATTAATTAACCAGAAATTATGTCTCTCAAACTTTTCATTCATCACACTCCACTCAGCAGCCAGACTGGTCTTTCCTAAAGCACAGATCTGACCATGTGTGTGTGTGTGTGTCTCTCATACACACACACACACACACACACACACACACACACACACACACACACACCCTAATCTCCAGTGGCTTCCTGTTTCCTCCAGGATCAAATAGTAAACCCTCTATTTGGTTTTTAAAGGCTTTCGGAACCTGATCCTTTCTTACCTTTCCAAGACTCTTATATCTAACTCCTTTACACTGTGATGCAATGACATTGGCCTCCTTACTAGTTGTCACCCAAGACACTCCCTCTCCTGACTCCAGGCATCTCCAGACTCTCTGATCCCCATGCCTGGAATTCTCTCCCTCCTCATTGATCCCTTCTGGCTTCTCTGACTTTTTTTAGGTCCCAGAAAAAATCCCACCTTGCACAAGAAGCCTCCTTAATGCTAGTGCCTTCCCTCTAGGATTATCTCCTATATTACATGTGTATGTATGTGTATATATATAAAAATACATACACACATATTTATACATATGTATTGTGACACATATTACATATAATATATATCATATATAATACTTTGCAAATTACATCTTGTGCTGAGTGCTTTTATAATTGTCATCTCATTTGGTAATCTGATCAAAGACATCTCTTTCCCAGAGGATTCAGACATCTGATAAAACACAGCACCCTTTGTTTCTGACTTCTTAATAATCCCTTTCTGTTGTGTTTTGATGATTATTTCTATTCAGTTTCTTAGGAACATAGGATCATAGACCCAGAAAGGATTATACACACACACACACACACACACACACACACACACACACACACTAAACTATGAACAAACATATATATGATAAATTATGCACAAACAAGATATATGCATACAAACAACTATGTACCCAATAAAAAGACAGAGATAGATTTCTAGATCAATCAATAGATCAACCAATAGAGAAAGGTGGGGGGGGGTTAGAAATGGATGGATGGATGGATAAATCATAGGTAGATCTTGCTTCCTTGAGGGCAAAGACCTTTATCTCCTCAGCCCTTAGGACAGTACCAGGCATACAGTGGGTGATTAATGAATGTTAGCTAACTTACTAGTTGACTGACTGGTT
>CM053600.1:190911001-190960771 GCA_028646575.1 Pseudocheirus occidentalis
ATTCTTTTAAAATACAGCTGAAAATTTTCACAACTGACTAGGAAGAAAAATCTTAGCTAAACAGAGGACAGAAGGGATGGTTAAAGATAAAATGGATTGTTTTGATTATACAAAATTCAGAAGCTTTTGTATCACCAAAATTAATGTTATATATATAATATCCATACATTATGTATAATACATAATATTACATATTATATATGTGTCATATTAATATAATATAATATATGATATTATATGTAATGTTATATATAATGTGATTATAATTAAAAGGGGAGTAATTAATTGAAGGAAAAAATCTACCCAACACACCTGACAGAAGTATAATATCCAAGATGGATAATTTATATCAATATATAAGAAGAGACATTAGTGAAGAGATATGTGAACAAGGAATAGAAATCATTACTTCTCAAATGAAGAAACATAAGCTTTAACAACCATATTTTTTTTGGAATCCAGATCATTAATAGAAGAAATGCACATCACAGTCATTCTGAGATTCCACCTCCCATCCATCAGATCGGCAGAGATGGGATGAAAGGAAAATGCCAAGTTCGGGAAGGACGTGGTAGGATTCACACACTAAAATGCTGTTACCGTAGCCCTTAAGTGGCTCGACCATTCTGTAAAGCAATTTGAAATTAAGCCGTACCCAAAAAAAACCCACTACATTGTACATGCCCGTTGACCTAACAAGAGTATTATTATTATTAAGCATAGACTCCGAGGAGTTCAAGAACGTATGGAAAATGCCCGTATGTACAAAACTAAATGTTGAGGCACATTGTCTTAGAGCAAATTACTAAGAAGATATGTTTATCAAAAGCACCCCCCCAAGCTTTGAAGTAGTACCTGATGATCAGGTATTAAATCTGAACTTCACAAGCCTGCGTGACTTAATTAAATGAGATTATAACAATAAAAATGCCCAAGTAATCCCTAGAATTAAAACTCATTTCATGAGGCAGCCCAGTGCAATTGACAAACAGCCATCCTTGGAGTTAAGAGGACCTGGGTTCTGGTTCTATCTCTGATGCAGATTCTCTGTTATGAGCATGGGCATGTCAAGTTACCTTGGCAGTTAACACTAGCGGCTCTCAGAGTCTCAAAGTCGCCATGTTGCATGGCTTGAGGAAATGTCCATGCAAGTTCCCCATATCAGTGAAGTCACAACTCCACATGTTTCCCCACATTGCCCCTCTCCCCTAGGTGTCATCAAGGTACCCCAAAGTCTCTATACCTCCAGTGCTGAAAGGCAGTGTGCCAGCATCTCTCCTGCCCACTTTGGAACACCTCGCTCTCTCCACACTTCACCTGAATTCATCTTCCAAAGTTGATTTAAGTGTGCGTTGTGTTCTGTGCACCTCTGATGCCATGAGAGTCATGATGACAATCCCAGTGACAATGTCTCACATTCAAATGGCTCTTTTAGTCTTACAAAGCGCTTTCCTCACAATTACCCTATTGGCATCCATATCTTACAGATAAAGAAAAGAAGACTCAGAGGAAGTACAAGTTCTACCCAGGAACTCACAGCTAGCAAGTATCAGAGTTGCTCATTTTCTCACAGACCCTTTATAAGGATGTGTACATAGGCCCTGGGAATCCCAAGATCATTATGATGGAACGTAGAACAGAACTCAGAGATGAGCTATTCCAAGACTGCTTATGTTACAGAAAAGACAATTGAAACTCTGAGAGTAAGTTACTGGTCCAAGATAACACAAGTTGTGGGCCCCATATCCAAACCCAGCTTCCCTGACTCCATATCCAAGGCTGACAACATTGAACCACTTGGAAATACCCCCTCAAGAGCTGGATATATGATATGCACATGGAATAACATGAGGATTGGCTGATTGTTGCCCCATTAGTCAATGAAAATAGCAGGAAGAGAAATCTGCTCATCCTACATGGACCTTACACAAATTTCTCCTGATCCCCTCTTGGTCACCAGGTTTTAATGGCTTTATATTTCTGGAATCTCCCATTACCTACCTTGTCATGACGTCCATTCAATTCAATCAGCATTTACTAAGAGCTTACTATGTGTATGACACTGTGTAGGTACAGGGGATGCATGAACAATTATAAAGACTACTTAGATTAAAGCTGGCCAGCAGAGCTTTCTGTCAGAATGCCTGACCGCCATTGGACCGGAACACCTTCTCCTGGTTTCCCTTCTTCCATTTCACGTATTTCTTAGATTTATCTGACTGTTGGCATCTGGGAATTTAACCTGCTTCTTTGGTTAAGGGGATCTATGTTGGATCTTCTAGGCTTGTTTTTCTCAATATATAGATATTGAATTGATCACTTCATATTGGAAAAAGGGACACTTACCCTAAATAAGGGTGCCATAGACTCTTCTGGCAATCCCATGGCGCACACAGACCCCTCCTCAGGACTGCATAAAAGACATAGGGTTACAATTAATATACCATTATCAGAATGTTTAGAAAACAAGTTCACAGACCTGAGTTTTAAAACCCCTTGCTCTAAATAAAGAGCTATAAGCAGAGATGGGTTACCATCATCAATGTGAGGGAAGGGAAGGGAATGAAAAGCATTTCTTAGACTTTTACTGTGTTCAAAGCATTGTGCTAAGTACAAAGAGTACAAAAAGAAGTTGAAAAGAAAAAGAAGTCCCTGATCTCGAAGGGCTCACATCCTAATTGGGAAAAACAACATAGATAAGGGGGTTCGATTACAGGGTGAATGGAAAGGACCAGGAATCCTCACGATACAAAGGCCAAGGCAAATGGCAAATGGGTGGGGACCGCCATCTTCATCCCATAGCCAGGGGCCTGGAGCAACCCAGGCCCACAGCCCTTGGCAAGGAGATATTCTGGTGGGATCTGAACAAAAGTAGACTGGGCCATTAGGGAAAAAGAGTACTGTATATGGTCCCCAGTACCAGGTGATAGGAATCTGTCAGGCAAAGATTTATTCAGTATTTGAAGGGTCATTCTGTAGAAAAAAAGATTAGATCCATTTTGCTTGGCCCCAGAAGACAGAACCAGGAGCAATGGGCAGAAGATGGGATGGAGAGGACACTGGTGGTGGTAGATGAAAGATGAACTGACTAAGGAAACAATGTTGGAGTTTCTGAGCATTTCAATTTTTTTAAGTAGTGTTTACCAATTGCTCAGCAAACTGGGACCAGATGTTCTCAACTTAGGCCTGTATCCTGAATACAGGTGGAGACATATTTTCATACTTTAAAAATAATTAATTAAATAGGGCCAATTAATTAAGGGGGAATGATACACTGGGTAATCTGATTATCAATTGGTGGAAAAATTAGGGACTTTCCAAATTGGAGGAAGGGAGAGAGCAAACAGGTGCAATTCTCTGAATTCAGAAAAAGAGGTGTCCTATTTTACCCCAACTGCTGTGAACAAACAAAGGAACATAGAAACAAGAACTGATTGATCTGTACAGGGATAGTTTTCAGATGAGACGCATGGGTTGCTTGAGATATAGGATTGTGAGAAAACTCTGCATCAATCTTTGGATCTGACTGAGTTTTATAGTCCATATACCCTAGGTCCTTAGTGAAGAGTCTCTAAGCAGTAAGTAGAAGTGATCCAGCTTGTCAGCCATGTATTCTCACAATTCCCACAATTGAATAAATTTTTCTCACAAGACAGAATTTGGACTAGACACAACGTGAATCAAGCCAGTTCCAGAATTGAGTCACAAGATGGAGTCAGTGTGGTTCACTGAATTCCCACAGTTAACTCCTTGCTGTCCTAATCCCTCCAATTTCCTCAAGGCTTGATGTCAGGAAAAAAAACAACTTGCTGTTAATTAGAGCTATCTCAAATTGGAAGGGAATGGGCTGCCTTGGCAGGTAATGGATTCCATCTCCACACCCTCAGTAGAGGTCTTCAAGCAAAGGCTGGATGACCATTTGTCAGATATGTTACAAAAGAAATCCTTGAGTAGGTTGGGTTAGGAAAGCTGGCCAGGGATGTCCCTTCCAAGTCTTGTGGTCCTGCAAATGAATTTTTCTCCATCAAGGCCCAGGGAGGGTGTGTGCTCCTGTTTGCCACTGCTTCCCTAGTGAAGCTATTTTCATTTCAAGGGCTATATTTTAGGAAGTTGGAGGAGGGGTGTTTGAGTTCTCAAAGTCAACTTCTAACCAGCCATTCTCAGAGGCTCTGAATTGCAAAGGAAATTTCCAACCCCATTTGAACAATGAGCCCTAGTAATTGCCTTAACCATAAGCAAATTAGGTCATTAGTACTCCTTCCCTTGGAGACCTCCAGGGACTGGTACTGCCAGTCTCTAAATCATTTTGGTGCTGATATGTGAAGCAAACAAAATTGCTGGTGTGGTGTGGTACAGAAAACCAAGCCCTGGACCTAGGGTCAGAAAATATTGGTTCAAGTCCTAGCTTTAATAACACCAGTAAAAAACCACCTGGCTAAGTCTGTGACCCTCTCTGGGCTTCACAGGACCATAAATAATAGATTTAGAAGGACCTCAGAGCTCAGACAATCCAACCACCTCATTTAACCAATGATGAAACCAAGCCCAGAGCAGTCCCTAGGGTGATCGGGTTATAAGTGTCAGAGGTAGGCTTCAAGGCCAGGGACTCTGAAGTCAGAGCCAGTCCACTTTACCCAATGCCTTCCATTTCTTCAAGTGTAAAAAGAAGAAGGCAAAGGCAGATGGTCATCTTCCATCTCTAAATTCTGGGATCCAAAAGCATTGCCCACGTCTAATGTGGGCACAAAATTGACATACTGGCATTATTGTTTGGGACCTTGTCTGTGAGCTCTAACACTCAATTCGTGGTCAGGAAATTGTAAAGAAAATAGAAGGGAAAAGTTAGAAATGAGATGAGCTTCCTAACCCAGGATGGAGAGTTTTCTCTCTAGTCTCCTTCTGTCTTCTACAAATCCAAGGCAAACTCATCACCTGTGTAGAAATCACCTGCCCTTCTCTGAGGTTTGGCATATCTGGAAGGTCCTCAAAGAGCACAGGATTTTTTCCTTTATATTCCTATGCACCTACTACATACTTCACATAGCTGGGTCTTTTAATAATTGAATTAAGTTGAAATGGTTCATTAGATTCTTTTCTTCAATGGCAGGAGTCCTTAACCCTTATTGTGCCATAGACTCTTCTGGCAATCCCATGACACACACATACCCCTCCTCAGGACTGCATACATGACTAGGGTTACAATTAAAATGTTATCAGAATGTTAAGAAAACAAGTTCACAGACCTGAGGTTAAAACTCTTTTGCTCTATGACGACAAGTGTGTAGAGCAGGGGGAGAACAGGATAAATCCCTCAGGGGCAAACATCTATTAATGCCATACTGTTTCGCCAAGTGAAAAAAGAGCCAGCTAGGAGTCTAAGGGTCAGGCTCGATCCACAACTCTCATTTAACCTGGCTAAAGAGATTTCCTTGTCTCCCAGAGTAGGTGGGAGTTTGCCTGGAAGTGTTCCCTAAACCAATCCCATTCCACCTAAACTATGCATCAATATAATTATACCTTCCACTTGTCCCATCACCAACAAGATCTCCACTCCCGTAATTAAGAACATAGGATTGATTTATCTGATCAGTCTATCATTCCCTCTCCCCCTACTTCTTATTCCTCCTAAAACTGTTCTTCATCTTCTCCATTTTCTCTAATCTCTCCACCCCTCAGTACTTTCTCAGACTTTCACCCCTTTCTAATCCCAACCCTTTAGATAAACACTTCAACTATACATTACTAGCTACTCTTGATTGCCTTGTTCTATGGTCCTGTTGGGGCAGCTAGGTGGCACAGTGGACAGAGTGCCAGGCCTGGAGCAAGCAGGACCTGAGTTTGAGTCTCAGACACTTATGAGCTGTGTGACTCTGGGCAAGTCACTTAACTCTGTTTGCCTCAGCTTCCTCATCTGTAAAATGAACTGGAGAAGGAAATCACAGAACCACTCCAGTATTTTTGCCAAGATAACCCCAAATGGGGTCATGAAGAGTCCAATGTAATTGAACAATTGAACGACTGTCCTGTTGCAACTGGTAACTTGCCAGCTTCCAACCCCATTTAAGTCCTATCATCTACATCCTCCAACCAGACTCATGGGCAGATAAATGGAATTGAAGGAAGGAAGGAATCTTCTCCAGCAGATTGTGCCCACCATCATCCCCTTTTCTTTCTCTAATCTTCAACATATTCCTGACTATTGGCTCCTTTCCCATTGTCTACAAATCAAAGTCTCCTCTATCCTTCCCCTGTTAAAAAAACAATAATTAAACAACCATAAAAAAATTAACTATAGCCTATAGTCACCTCAAATCTTCGTCCTCTGTCTGTCTTCCTTTCTCCAACAGACTCCTATAGAAAGCCACCTGCTCTCACATTCTCTCCAGCCTGGTTTCTGACCCCACCAATCAGCTGAAACTACTGTCTCCAAAATTCCTAGCTATCTCTTAACTGCCGAATCTTTCTTGACCTCTCTGCACAACTAGATTAGGGAATAAGTATTTAAGTGCCTGCCATAGTAGGCCAAACACCGTACTAAGAGCTTTACAAAATTAATTGCATTTGGTCCTCACAACAACCCTGTGAGGTAGGTGCTATTATGATCCCCATATTACAGTTGGAGAAACTGAGGCAGGACTACATCACTAGTAAGTATCTGAGACAGAATTTGAACATGGGTCTTTAGCCCTCTATCCACTGAATTACCTGCCTTCCTTAATTGCACTGTTGACACTGTCCTCTCCACTCCTAGCTGTCATCATATTGTCCCTTCTTGGTTCTCCTCCTACCTGTCTGACCAGTTTCTGAGTCTCCTTTGCAGGACCATCATCTGTTCCTGACTGCTGCCCTATCCCAGGGCTCTGCCTCAATGCCTACTCCTCTTCTCTCACTTGGTGACTTCATTAGCTCGAATGGATTTAATTATCATGTCTACATAGATAAGTCCCAGACCTATATATCAAGCCCCTGTCTCTCACCTGAGTTCCCGTCCAATATCAAGTACCTCCTATACAAACTAACTGGACATACCAAAGGCATCTCAAACAACATGACTCAAGAAGAACTCATTATCCTTTCCCCCCTCCCCCAAACCCACTGCTGCTCTGAACTTTGCTATTCTTGGTTTGGGGCTTTAGTTTGGGTTTTTTACTCTTTTGAGGCTGGGTTTCTCTACCTCATCTAGGTTAGACATGTAGTGGCGATGCACAGGTTCAGTCCCAACAGTAATCAGTCAAAAGCCTGCTTCATTTCTTGTTGGTTTTTTTTTTTTTTTTTTTGCTTTTTGGAGGGCAGTTGGGGTTAAGTGACTTGCCCGAAGTCACACGGCTAGTTAGTGTGTCAAGTGTCTGAGGCTGGATTTGAACTTAGGTACTCCTGAATCCAGGACCGGTGCTCTACTGACTGCGCCATGTAGCCGCCCCAGCCTGCTTCATTTCTCAGTCACGGACTGCTTTGCCATCCCCACTCCCCCTTAGGAAGTCTGATGGTCCTTCACTCCATTTTGGTAAAGACAACTGATTGACATTAGCCCTGTTGCAACTCAGAATTCCCAAACTCAAGAGAAACTCCAGCCTCAGCTACCCTCTGTAGCGAGGCTCATAGGTGTGTGCCACTGGGGCCAACCCCACCAACTATCCTTCCATTCCTCAGGTTGATAACTTGGGTGTCATCCTTGACTTCTCACTAGACCTCACCCCAAACATAAAGGCATTTGCCAAATCTCATCATTTCAACCTTCCCAACATCTCTCAAATACAACCCTTTTATTCTGTTCACATAGCCACCTTAGTCTTGTCCCTGATCTTCTCACATGGAGTACTCCAGTAGCTTTTTGGGCTCCCTGGCTCCAGCCTCTTCCCGATCCAATCTGTTCTTCACACAATTGCCAAAATGATTTCTCCTACAGCATATATCTTAGTATGGCCCTCCTGTGTTCAATAAACTCTAGTGGCTCCTTTTTGCCTCTAGGAATAAATCAATAGATGAATGAACAAATTAACAAATGATTAAATGATCAGATAAATGAATAGATATGCTTACATATACATAAATCTATGTATGTATATTTATAAAACATATATAAAATAAACCTGTATATATGTGTGTACGAACATACATACATTTATACAGGTATATGTTTGTATGTTTCTCCTTTTGACATTTTATAACCTTACTCTCACCTCTCTTTCTAGCTTTATTAACCATTAGCTCCCTTCATGGCCTACAACTGGCTTTCTCACTCTACCAAACACAAGGGACCAAGGGACACCCCCCCCTACCCTCCCCGTTCTGTCTCAGTGTCATTGAGCTGACCAACCCACGCTTGGAAGGCTCTCTCTCCCCACCTAAATCTCTTAGAAACCTTAGTTTCTTTCAGAATTAAACACAAGTGTTATATTCTACCTGAAGTCCTTGCTGATCCCTCTAGCTACCATTACCCACCCTCCTCCCCCCACAAAAAAAATCACCTTGTACTTCTTGGTCTATTTTATATGCCTGTCACGTACATATTAAGTCTCCCCAATATAGTGTAAACTCTTGGAGAAGAGTGGCTGTTGTTGTCATTGTCCCTCCAGTGACCAGAACAAGGCCTGGTATACAGCCGGGGCTTAATAAATGCTTGCTAGCTAGTTGACCTTGTCCTACTTGCCCTAGTTGACCATGTGTGAAATGGGTTGGATGAATTAGGTGACCTCTGATGTCCCTTTCAGAACTAACATCTTAAGATCAGTTCTGCTGATTGCACAATGCTGCCTTTCCTAACTTCCCTGGGTGCAGAATGTACTTCCTGCGTCCAGGACTCAGCCCCTCACGAGAATATACAATGCGTGTAAGCCGGTGCTCTTCTGCCTTTGTATCCCATGTGCCTGTACCTGGCAGGCATTTCATCAGCACAGCCTTTTTCAGTCATGTCCAGCTCTTTGTGACCCCATTTGGCTTTTCTTGGTGAGGATACTAGCATAATTTCCCATTCCTTCTACAGGTCATTTGACAGTTTTGTAACTGAGACAAACAGAGTGAAGTGACTCACCCAGGGTCACACATATGATAAGTGTCTGAGCTCAGATTTAAACTCAAGATGAATCTTTCTGACTTCAGGTTCAGGACTCTACCCACTGAACTACCCAGCTGCCCTAGAGGCATTTAGTAGAATCCTATCTCAGAGGGTTTCAAGGACTATTCCCATGTTTTACAGATGAGGAAACTGAGTCCTGGAAAGGAAAGGGGACTTATTCATTCATGGTCACACATAGCTAGTGGCATAGACAGAATTTGAACCCTGTGCCACTGATTGCAAACAGTTCATTGGCTTGTTTAATTATTCTCCAGCAGGGGATTTAAGAGGATCAGCAAGAATAAGTGAGCTTGTCTCAAAGACAACCCACCTCCAAGCTGTCAGGACCAACCTGGGGTCTCTCACTTGCCCCTTTGTCCTCACTGGCAGACTAGGATGAAAAGAATGCTGGGGGAAATTAAAACAAAACCAGCCCAGTCTGAATTGCTGACACCATCAAAAGCAACTTCAGAGCCCAGAAATGGCTATTTGAAGGGAATTCCACTAATCAGGAAAACCAAGAATTGGCTTCAAGATGCCCTTTCTCCATTTTGGCTGAGAGCTAGAGAGGCTGGTTGAGAGATGGGTGAGGTACTTGGAAATCTGGGACAAAAGGAGGTGAGAGATTTTATTTCAATAATAATAAGAATGTATCCACTTTGGGGACTTCACTTTCAACTTCTATCAGTCTCCTATCCAGTCTCCTTCTCCAGCTGGCAAGGGAAATTAAAACACCCAGAACATTAGCTGCAAGGCTTCCTGACTCTCTGGGGCCAAGCCAGAGTCAGCAAAACAGCTCCCAGCCAGTGAACCCCAAACTTTCTGGAGCTGGGACAAGAACCAGGTTTTCTGGGCCCTGTCAAACCAGGCCCAACTTTCCTGTCTGCTCTGCCCTCCTTTCCCCTCTGGGGTGAGAGGTGAAATTTCTTTGATGTTTAAAGTTCATTTAAATGTCTTTTCTTTGGGTAACTTTTGTGGAATTTCATTTAGATAGTCAGAGCAGCTAGAACTCCTTAGGAATCAAGGGCTAGTACTACTGACCCATTCTACAAATACAAAAAACAGTGTCAACCCTGCCTAAAGACCTCCTCTTGCTCATCCTTGTATTTATTCATTATATGTGCTTGGTATCTTCTGTGTGAGAATGGAAACTCTTTGGGAGGAAGGATTGTTTTATTCTTCCTGTTTTCACCTCCCCCATGCCCCCCAAAGAATTGTAACGACATAATGGACAGAATTCTGGACTAGGAGTCAGAAAAACCTGCTCTAACCTGATGCTGTCTCAGCCTCTTACTAGCTATGTGACTCTGGAGCCATGCTTTACGTGGTCCTTCCAAGGCTCAGGGGAGATAGCATATGCGGCACTTAGAGCATGATGGAAATCCCAGCAATTATTATTGCAAGTTTTTTCAATGCAACTTTAACCACAAACCCTTCAGAATTATAAAGGGTCTGGTTTTCCATCTTCCTCCTGACTATTAGACTGTGAGCTCTTTGAAAGCACCTAACTCAGTGTCTGCCTGGACTGAATTGGATGCCTAAATATTTGTCAGACACTAGGTGTCCTTCGGTTTATGAGGCTAGTAGATGGGGAAAAGTAGTCATGTGGTCCTAGCTCTCTCTATGTGCCTGAAAGTGGTCACCTTTGCTTTCAGAAAGGCAGCATCTAGGCCAATCAAAATCTCCAGTGATTCAATCATAATCACTTCTCCTCAGAGACTCCATCCAAGCTCTGACATCACTCTTGGCACGGAGGTTTGCTCGCAAGGTCACAGAGTACATGTGAGCAGGCTAGGCTGTGCGCTGCCTCCCCAGTCACAGAAGAGTGGGTTTCCATCTGAATGCTGATCAGAAAGCAAGCCCAAGATGATTTCCTGAGCTTTCCTGCTGGATTCTCAAATAACAAGCAAGTACCTTCCTTGGAGGAACTAAATCAATGGATTCATAAGGTGTTGATATTCTTTGTTAAAAAAAAAATCCACCCATAAGTGAGATGAATTTTATACAAGAAAGATTTCAAAAAGAAATCAACTGCATTGGTCAGTTTACCTTCCCCATACACAACATGGCAATTTCAGTAGTCCAGTGTGCCAAATGCTTTGGTCCAGGAGCCATAGATAGCAGCTTTCCATTTAGGAATACTTTCAAAAAGAGAGAAGGGAGGAGTACCTAGCTGGGCAGGAGGGGGGAGGGGGGTGCCAGCAGGGTTTCCTGAGTAAAGCAAGTGAAGAAAAAGTCAGTGGTAGGCATGATGATTTGGGAAAGTCAGTCCTGCTTGGTCAAACATCCTTTCTCTTTAATCAAACTTGAGCAAAATAAGAGTTCAAAAGGCATCTGAGGCGACTTTAAAAATACATTTTAAGCAAAAAAAAAATCTGAAGTGGGCTGTCAACTTCACAGCCCAGTTTTCTAGAACAGAGAAATATTAGTTAAGATTCATGGAATGTGCAAGTTCAGGAGGGAAAGAGACCCTCTGTGCCTCAGTTTCCTTACCTATAAAATGAGAAAAATATAGAACTTATCTCACAGGGTGATTATGAGAATTAAATGCAATATGTGAAGCAGTTCACAAACCTTAAGACACTATATAAATGCCAGCTAGTGTAAATATATATATAATATTATAAATGATGACAAAACAGAAGTTTTAGAAATTCCCTTTCCGTACAACATGATGGAAAAACACGTGTCAGGAGTAGGCAGGAGCAGGAGGTAAATGATACATTTTGAGGCTGGGAGTTAGAAGACCACAGTTCCCAATGGAGCTAACTATAGGACATTATAGCAACGTTGATTCTTCTCATAATTTTCTCATCTTAAAGGGGGACTTGAGACAATATCACAGATCTCTGGAATTTGAGAGTGAGAGAGATATCAGAGGTCATTCAGATCACCCTGAATAAGAATCCTCCAAATCCCCCAAATCTAGCCTCTGTCTGAAGGGCTCCAGTTAGGGCTAAAACACTACCTTCAAAGACCTGCCAATGGACAGCTCCAATAACTACAAAGTTTTCCCTTACACTGGTGGTGTCAAACTCAAGTTCAATCATCAGGCTACATAATGACTTAGAAAAACACAAATTAACATTATCTTGTACTGTATTTGTTCAACATTTCCCTATTACAGTTTAATCTGGTTCAGGCATCCTCAAGAGTTCTGTGGTCAGATTTTGACACCTCTCTCTTACTCAAACCTAAATCTACTTGAATTCTACTTGATCCATTCTTTCAACAAGGATTTATCAGGTTCCTGCTATGTGCCAAGCAGGCACTGTGTTGGGCACTGGCAATAAACAAACATAAAAAACCAAAATACCTTCTTCTCTTGGAGAGCTTACATCCCAGTGGGGAAGGAGAGAATCAGCGTAACAGTCACTTTGATGGACGGGGGTAGTGAGGATGCTCAGAAGAGGGTGGTAGAAGGGAAAAGGGAGAGCATTCTAAACAAGAAGTGTCACCTGTGCAAAGACATGAAAATGAGAGATTGTATTGTCAAGGAAGAGCACACAGAACAGCTTGCTCTCACCTCTTGGGATCCTGCCCTTTGGGATCAAGCCAATGAACTATGAGATCTCTTTTACCTTGAGTCTATGCCTCCACATATCCAAAGCTTATTGACATGGTGCTCAAATGATATTCAGTTATTTTTCATCAGGTTTATTATTACAATGAGCTCAGCAGAAGTTCTGCTGATAAATCAGCATGGTAGATTTCGAGGGTTTTAGACTGCCTATTCAAAACCTAAAGCTGTGTTGACAAAAGGTATATCAAAGAGACTGATTACACACATAGTTCTGATTAAATTAGGAGAAGGTAGGCTTTATTACATCCTCTTTTTAATAATATGGACTCTTGAAGGCCCAGAGCCGAAGGGCTGCATCTCAGAGCGTTAGCACCAACTTCCTCAAGTATCCCTGCCTGGATGGCCAAGCACTACCCACTTTCCTCTCCAGGAAAAGCTGCTTTAATTAAAGAGATACGTGTCTGCCCATTTTCTCTCTTCTATCAATAGTGCTGCAAAATTAAAGAGCTGGCAAGCCACAAGTTTGTTGCAAGGAAAAACTATCAGGCCTTTAATGAAGCTTGTCTCCTTCTTTAAAGGGGATGGAGGTGGGTGGGGGTGAGACAACCACACAATCTCAAAGAAATAAAGAATAAGACCACTGCCTTAAAGAAGCCTGACTGGTTTTGGGGGGAAAAGAATAACCGGGGAATCAGAGGGTCTCGATTCATATCTTACCTCCGATGCTTAATGCCCCTGTGACATGTGTAAGTCATGATCTTTCAGGCCTCAGTTCCTTGATCTATAAAATGAGGAGCATGGCTCAGGTGGTCTCTAAGGTGCTTTCTGCTACTCAAGCCGTGATCCTATGGTCTTCTAAATGAGAGACAGCCTGACTGTCCGAGCAACTCCTGTCAACGTTTTTAAGATGTTTACGTTCATAATTCAAAGAGCTGGAAGGGACCTGAGAGATCATCTAGGGATTACAATAAAATCAAGAAACCAAGTAATTTTATCCAGACAATGATTTCTTTAGCCACATGTGTGGTTGAAGAAACAAATCCAGTCCAAGGCTCTTGGGAGCCAAGAACTTACAACCTGGGTTTCTACACAGTTATTATATGATTTGGAGGGAGTAAAAATCAGAGGAAATAGGACGGAGGGGTTGACACACATGGTTTCTTACTGGTGGAGGGGAGAGGAAGATACTGAGGTGAGAGAGTAAGGGGTTGTTTTGTGACACTCCTTAAGTGTGTCACAGTTGGGAGGGTAATCTCATGACTTCATCAAAATCAAGTGATTTACATGAAATTGAGACTCAACTTCACAAAATGGTGGATAAAGAGCAAAATGGAGTTAACCATGGCATTTTTATGTAATATAGTCCAACCCCTTCCTTTTACAGATCAGTTGCAGAGTTGAGATTAAAACCCAGGTCATCTTGAGTCCAGATCATTTACCTGTCTTTCCACAGTCCCTGTTACTTTGGGCTACCTCCAGGAGCATTTGCCAGACCATTAAGCACCCTATAGGTAGCTCAAAGAATAGTTTTTGCACGACTAGCAGTAAATAGATTTTCTCTTCAGAGAGGAAGTTCTGAACAAGGATGGCCTGGTATATGAGTAGAATACAGTGGCTGGGTTGACGATGATGATAATGACAAGAAGGAGGAGGAGGAGGAGGAGGAGGAGGGGAAGGAGGACGAGGAGAATGGACATATAACATAGTGCTTTGGGTCTTACTGAACATATTACATACTTTATCTCCTATAATTCTCATGATGACAACTCTGAGGGGTAGATACATTCTACAGACTACAACTGCAGTCTTGGGATTTAAAGGAGATTTTACAGAAGCATTAGATTATTCAATAAATATTTAAAGCGGTAGACCTTTATTATGGTGTATTTTGACTAACACGTGGAACTCAGGAAATATCCAGAAGTTTCTAGAAATATGGAAAGCACAAGGGAAGGTGGTGGAGCCTGCCCAGAGCAATAGAATGCTTTCCCCAGCAGAGGCCAGAGCCAGTAACCCAGAACATTTCCATGGTGTTATTTGTCTCCATTTTGCACATGACACTTATTAAAAAGGAAATGAGTTGACCAAGGTCACACCAATATTATGTGTTTGAGCTAGAATTTGAACTCAGGTTATGAGATCCCAGGTTTAGATCTGGAAGGGACCTTAGAAGCCATCTGGGTCATCTAATCATTTTCTAGATGAGGAAACCAAGGCTCAGAAAAGGAGAGTGAATTGACCAGGGGCACACAACTATTAAGTGTCAGAGGCAGGATTTGAACCCAAGATGTCTTCTGATTCTAAATCCAGTACTCTCTAGATTCCCTGGTATTCATGTAAGTAACATAATGCCTTTTCTCCTCGGGCTTAAAGGAACAGAAATCAAAGTGCTTGCATTCTTTTTTCAAAATATAACACAAACAAAATCACGTAAGAAAGATGCCTTATAGAGTGAATATTGGTTTCTTCTCGTCAAAAAATGCCACTAAGTACATCTTTACCTGTGTTTCAATTCGATAAGTATTTATTAAGGGCTACTTTGAGTCAGGTACTGTGCTAAGAATTGGGGATACAAAACTGAAGGAACTTACAATTTAATGGTAAAGACAACATGCAAACAAGTTGATACAAAAAAAGCTATACACTGTACAGAATAAATAGGAAAAAAAATTTTAAGGGAAAGCAGTGAAAATAGCAGGGGGTTGGGAAGGCTTCCTATAGAAGGTGGGATTTCAGAGAGATTGTAGTTTTATGATATATGGACCTTCCCAACTATCAATGCAGATCAATACTTCCTCTTAAATGTATGACCTTAGAGAGATGACTTGGGGTTAAACAGGCCCTTGGACATGAACAGGATCACATAATCAGTATGTATCAGTGATGGGATGTTGTCTTAGACAAACAGAGACCTGGGAAAGGCTTTAGCTTAAGAAGGCCAAGGGCTCCCTCTGTATCCAGGGCCATCTCCAGTCTTCCTGATGAATATCTGGCCACTGAACCCAGAAGGCTCTGGAAGAGAAAGTGAGGCTGGTGACTTTGCACAACCCTTCCTCACTTAAATCCAATTCACTTGCAAGTTATGACATCACCTTCCTGATGTCACAGTCCTCTTTAAGAAAGAAGAACTGACAATAACAAAGCATGAAAGACATTCTGGTATAATGGACTTGGGTTCAGAGAACTTGTCTTAGAATCACAAATCCTCAAGTTCAATTCCCATCAATTTCCCACATAGCTAGGAAGTATCTTCTCCTCATTTATTACCTTCATCACCCATTACTGACAAGAATGGCCTCTTTTACCTAGTCCAAAAACAAAAATTCAAACTGGGAGGGGAAGACTCAGCCTCAGATACTTACTAGTTACGTGACTCTAAGAAAGTTACTTAACCCCAATTGTCTCCAAAAAAATCAAACAAACAAAAATGAAACAAAAAGCTGGAGTAGATGGTCAAGGGCCACACGTGAAATTAGTATATTATAGACTAAAATATGTAACTATACAAATAGCCCCTAAGATTAGTTTATCAATGATGTCTCTCTCAGGTAGATGCTAGAGATACTAGGTCTTTGAGCAAGACCCAAAACTGAAGAGAACTTTGCACAAAATCACATTTGGGGAATTACCCAATGTTTTTAATGGCCCCTCAAGTTCCTCGAAGCTATAAAAGCACAACTGTTTAATATTAACACTCTCCCGGTGATGTAAAACAACTATTAATCATGGAATATAATTGCAAAGGAATAGCCATCACAAGTAAGCCAAAGGTGGAGGAAAAGATGGATGATGGGTAAAAGTAGATAGTATGTTACTAATAAGAAGTATCACAGCATCACCAATTTAGAGGGAACAGGGACCTTCGAGGCTGTCTCGTTTCATAGTACAGAAACTGAAGCCCTAAGAATTTCAGTGACTTGCCCAGAGACACATAGGTAATAAGTAACAGAGGGAGGATTTGAACCCCAGACCTCTGCATGCAAATCCAGAGCTTTCCCCACTGCATCAAAACACCACCAATTAAAAAATGTCAGAAAGGACTTTTCAGTTGTTGGTTTTTGTTTTTCAGAAAGGACTGGAGGGGATGACCCCTTCCAGCTCTAAATTTACAGTAGCAGTGGTTGAAGTGGCCTGTGGGGGCCATCCACAGAATGTGCCCCCAAAGCTCCCCTGGAGACTTTCAGTACTTCAGGCCCCTGACAGCTCCCAGGCATGTGTCATGGGCACTGAGAGGGTTGGCTTGGCCCTTTTGGATGAAAAGACCCTCCCCTTATTGGCTGCTGGCATGAAGAGCTAAAGATTAGCAGACATCTAAGACACAGTGACCCCAACCTTAGTGCACGTTATTCTTCTAACTAGAAATCACATTAATTGTTTCAAGCAACTTCCCAGAGAATGTAGGAAGGGAAGCTTGCCCTCTCATATACCCTGGACCTCAGGCAGCCATCTCAAGCCCATGGATTGTCTAGGCAAGTCTGAGCCTGGTCTTGGTTGGCTTTCTTGATTGTAGGTGAATAAATATATATCCCTAAAGATATACATGCCCATGCTTGGTGGTGACCTAATGAGGTCCAGAGGTCCTGGCTCCTTTTGGTCACAGCTGACAAGCCCCAAGAGGGGGAGTCTCTGGCAACTATCAGAGAAGATGACTACCAATAAGAGTATGGATCCAAGACCAGCCTGACTTACCAGTAAAATTGTTTGGACAGCGAAAAACCAATGCAAAATATGCCCATCCCCCAATCCCCAAAACTGCTTTGTTCTGATGAGGTTCAAATATCAGCCACCTCAGAGTGTAACAATAGTTTATCATAATAATAGTCAAATTACTTGAGCCTATTTTAAGGCATTTTGTCAAAGCATGTGATAAGTTTTTTCTGTCTTCTCTTGCCTGGACATGTGCTTCATCCGCCATGAGCTCATGACACGGGGCCGATGTATTGAATCAAAACGTCCCTGAAGCCACCACAAGTTCCAAGGTGGAATCCAGACACACACTCCCCAACAGCCTCCATAGATCAAGTCAATCCCGGCTACTCTATGGCTCAACATATGAATGGAAAAGGAAACAGGCTGATCCTGTAGCAATAACTACAGCCAACAAAAAAACGAAACCAGCCAAAGGGACACAATAGAGAGAGACTGAAAGAGACAAAGAAAAGGCTCCCAGCTCTTCGGATGAAATGTCTATGAAAGATGCACGGACAAGAAGAGATGAGATGGATTAGAAAAAGAAGAGAGTGTAAATGGGCGCCAAGGAGCTGGAATGAGAAACGCTGAAGGAAATATGACAACTAATTAAAATAGGGCTTCACAGAAGTACACATCCAAGAAAGCAGCCGTTGTCTCAAAGTAGTCTGATTTTAGATTTGGCTTTCTAAATTTGGCCGACGAAATTCTTGATGGAGGGATATTGAGATCAGCGTAAACTACGTGCCAATACTTCGTTGTGTGCCAATATATGTACACATACATGTGGGTGTGTTTGCGTGTGAAACCTGTTGTTATTCCAGATTCAGAGGCCATTTCAATGCAGTGGTGCAGACCTCAAAAGTTCCATAAGAGGGAGACATGGGGCCATTTTCAGCATTTCCGAGTCTGCTAGGAAAAAAAAAAACCTACCATATGGTATCACCTTCATTCTTCTCTATAATCTTCAAAATTACTAGGTATCAAGTTCACTCCAGAAATAATATTGCAGGAATTGATTGCAGGGAGCTGTGCCAAACATTTCAGGCTTGTGATGCCTTCATGCCTTCTTGTCTCTTCTATAACAGAACTTTGCATGTTCCTCCCAAGCGTGGTGGGGGAATCAAATCTCAGGACACATATGTATTACGCATATTCGTATTGTAAACATGCACATATACATGTACATATACACATATATGTATGTGTATACATATACATATACACATACACACTTATAGAGAGAGAAATTTGCAAAGCTCAAGGCATCCCCAATAAATGTCAGCTCTGATGATGATGATGATGATGATGATTGATGATGATGTTGATTGAAAGTCAAATCAGCTTTTTATTCAATCACCTTACAGGACAAGAAGGAAATACAGAAAATGATGTTCCTATTTACAGTTTTGAAATGTTTCCTACTCTCAGAGTTATTTCATCAAGCATTAAGGCAGTACACGCCAGATGCACATGCATCAGTAGACCCATAGCCAAGGGCTGGCTTTGCTACTTAGCAGCTGTGCAAGCTTAGACTCTTAGCCATACGTCTCTCATCTGTAAAATGGGGGTCTCGGGATTTGTTCTACTGTGTCATTAAGTTGTTGAGAAAACCAAAAGAAATAAAATGTGCCAAGTATCATGGATAAAATGCAGGACTTGGTGTCAGGAAGATCCAAGTTCGAATCTCGCCTCCAATACTTTAACTCTGTCCCTAGGAAAGTCACAATATCTCTCAGTTTCTTCATTTGTATAATAAAGATAATAATAACCAAAGCCCTTGCCTAACCAAGCTATCATGGGAAGTGCATGAATTTCTGTAAGATGTACAGGCTCTGGAGCCATGATTTTATTGATGTTGGGCAGGGTTGAGTTTGAACCAGATTAACAAAATCAACAAAATAAATAATAATACAATAGGATATATATAATGTTAGTATGTGGTCTTCTGGATCAATATGCAGCTATCCTTTCTGTTGCTGTTCAGCTGTCTCCAACTCTTCCTCACCCCATTTGGGGTTTTCTCAACAGAGATACTGGAGTGGTTTGCCATGTCTTTCCCCATCTCATTCTGTAAAAGATATATAGGCACAGTTATGTGCCTACATCTCACATCCATTTCTATGCACACATTTACTTGGTACCTTCCCTTCAAGGTTCCTTACAAAAATGTCCCAAAACTAAACCTTAAATAACACCAGAGAAGTGGGATGGGAAAAGTGAGACCATGGCACTCAATGAATTCAACACTTCCTACCTGCTCCAAGGCTAAGGTCCCTTCTATTCCAGATCAAAGGATGACCCGAAGCATGTTGTAATCAGTCCGGGCTCAAACTTTTCTCACCTGAAAGATTGCCTAATGATCTCCCTGGGCTATTTACTATCATAGGATTATAGAATCAGAACTTGAAGAGACCTTAGCAGTTATCCAGCCCTACTCACCTTCATTTTACAGATGAAAAAACTGAGGCCCAGACGGGTGCCCAATTTCAGACAGCAAAGCAGAGATCAGAACCCAGGTCTTCTTGTTTCCAGAGCCCAACATTCTTTCCACTGAACCATACTGAGGATCCACTGTAGTAACAAATACAAAAATACTTTTTAAATTGTAAATGTCTATAGGTGTGTCGGGTTTCATTTTCAAATTCATTCAGATGGAAGCATCTTTATGTAAATAACACATCGCCCAAAGTCCTAAGTCCATCAGGATCCATAGGTCAATATTTTATCTATAATGGTTCAAGAATGTGAAACAGGAGTCAACCGTTTGGAATCCTTGCCCATGGGATAGGCAAGGACATCCAAGACCCAGGCCAAAGCCACCTTCCTGTAGGTCTCCCTTGCCCTAGCTTGCTTCCTAGACCACACCCCACGTCAGCAATCCTTTCAATGCTTTTTATGAACCGTGCACCCTATTGGGCATTGGGAATACAGTGATGAATATAAAATAATCCCTCAGCAGCTTATATACTCCTGGGAAGAAGCAGAAGAATAAATAGAAGATGTATACAAAAGTAATGGTGGGAGGGAGCAACAGGTTAGGATTAAGCCTCAGACGCATTCTCTCTCAGAAATAATGATATAAATGATTTCTCCACTTGCTGTTTTAATGACTGGCTGGATTTGAAGTCAGAAGACCTACGTCAAGTCCTCATTCTAACTATTTACTCCCTGGCTGAATTGTTTGACGGGGACCTCAATTCGCCCCACCCCCCAACATCACCTTTAGCTCTGAATCTGGGATCTCTAAGGACTCCTCTGGCTATACCAGAGCAATCAGTTTTGGTTTGGTTTGAAGGTTTTGGGGGTGGGGCACCCTTCTTTTGTTTTGTTTTTCCATCCATTGGATCTTGTGGATAACTAGTACTTTAGAAAAATTATCTCTTACAGTAATTGAGACTCACACCCCAAGGGGCAAAGACACATGAGGTCTGTGATGAATGAAGCAGAGGATGGAAAGATGACAGGTCACACCCTCCTGGATATGCTCTATAGTAGAGCTTGTCTCCAACACAATGAATACCACTCCTTCTACAAACTGTGCCATCTAGGTCAGTGGTTCTCAACCTTCCTAATGCCGTGACCCTTTAACACTCATATGTGGGAGTATCTGCATGTGGGTGGACCCACCTGGAGATGGATAGAGGAGCAGTGTCTCAGTTCCTAAGACCATCAGAAATATGTGTTTTCTCATAGTCTTAGGCAACCCCTGTGAAAGGGTCATTCGATCCCCAGAGGGGTTGCTACCCACAGGTTGAGAACTACTGATCTAGATGCTCTCAAATTTACTAGGACCTAGGATCAAAATTAGTTCATCTATAGCTCCTTTTTAAATTTCTATTTTTGTAAGTTTTATAATATATATATAATGATTAATATAGCAACATATATAAATTATGAAGTATAGTAAAATTTAAAATATATTACATATTATGTATAATATATGACATATTAATATTATATAGTGTTTTATAATATATGGTATAGTGTTATATAATGTTTTTACACATAACTATATAATATGCATACTATTATGTATGTCATGTAATAGTATAGATATGGGGGAATGGGCTCAAACATTTTTTGAGGGCACAAGTCAAGGCAATTGAGGTTAATTCTCCTCTTCCAGCCCCCAGTGCTTCCCCTTATATTCCCCTTTCTGAGCCCCTTAGACAGATAGTCCACCTCCCTTGTGACAGCCTCTGGCGCAACAGAGGTTGGGTGAACATGTACAGGAAGGACACAGCTCACGTCCCAGAACAGAGCATATCAGCAGAACATCTGGGTAGTGAATCGCAGAACAAACAGGACACACTAACCCAAGGGCACAGAGCTCTGGTCATGACCCTGAGTTTATGGTGTTTATGTTCATCTGTGTTCTCAGCATGTTCTGGCGCTCATGTCTCCAGGCAGAGCTACACGTACCTTTCCCCATCACAGGGGAATAGGTCATACAGCTAGTAAGTGCCGGATTTGCACATGGGTCCTCCTGACTTCAGGACTGGTGCCCTATTCACTACACCATCTAACTACTCCTCAAACATGCTTTTAGTAACTGGAATAGAGGATCAAAATAGATTGGAAATGCTCCTTGTGAGTAGGGCTTACTTCATTTATTGTGTTTGGATACTCAGCACCTGGCAGGTAGCAGGGGCTTAATAAATGCTTATTGATTGATAGCCCAATTCCTGAAGATTATTGATAAGGAAAGGTAGACCCAGAGAACAGAATATTATTTATTCAATGATAGGGGAAAGGTACGTGTAGCTCTGCCTGGAGACATGAGCGCCAGAACATGCTGAGAATGCAGATGAACATAAACACCATAGACTCAGGTTCATGACCAGAGTGTTATGCCCTTGGATCAGTGTGTCCTGATTCACTACCCAGATGTTCTGCTTATATGCTGTTCTGGAGCTCCATCCTTCCTGTACATGTTCACCCAACCTCTGTTGCACCAGAGGCTGTCACAAGGGAGGCGGACTATCTGTCTAAGGGGAATATAAGGGGAAGCACTGGGGGCTGGAAGGGGAGAAGAAAAATAAAGTTGTCTGCTGATCACTCACTCTCCTGGCTTCTGACTCTGATTTGTTGAACATGCTAGACATGTCCGGATGTGCACCAAAGACCTGACAAAGGTAAGGCCAGATGTCCACTGACAAATAGGTCAGGACAATTCAAGATCACAAAGAAAGAAGCAATGACAAGATTTGAACCCCAATCATCTGACACCAGACAGTTCTGTCATTTTCATCATCCAACTCATAGGAGGCACCTGGTAAATGTCTTACTAAGTAGTATTTCTAAAAGGATATGTCAAGATATTAGGAGACACCCTGTTTTCCAAAACTAAGACCCAGCAAGCAAGCCACACCCTGAGCTTGGCATAACAATGATCCTTTGCACTCACCCTCTGGACAATCTCGCCCTCTTCCAAAACTGATAGCTTTGACCAGCACCAGGTGCTCACTGAGGGATTTGTGATTTTCATATTAATCAATAACTATTTAGATTTGTGGGAGATTCTGGCCTAAGAGCTAGAGCTACAGATGACTGGCTGCAGCAGAAAGCCATCAACCACATCTCCTGACTCTCTGAACAATTCCTGCACTTATAACTGCCAAGTGAACCTAACCAAGGATTGCTCTGTTCCCACCACATTAACTCTGGTTCTGTACCCTGCTGAATGATCACAAGACCCAATGACCCCAATGACCGGAGACAATCACAAGGCTCAGCGATTCTAATAGCTTAGAAACTGTTCCCACAGGACCCAAGAACCCTTGTATTGTCCCAAAAAATGCCAACCATGGAAACTGTTACTCAAGACCTAAAGAATGACTATGTTGTGGTCCCACCTTTTGTGGGTTTTGTGTACAAAACTCCCATCCTTAACATAAGTTCTCCTTCTCAGGAGAACTTCTGCTTGCATGCATTTTCCTCACTTTGAAATTAAACTTCTGTTCAATTCCTGACTCTCTTGTCTCTAGCTTGTTTTGTTCAGCTCTAGTCACAGACAGGTTAGAAACTGGTTCGGGTCCAGTTAACAGAAATAACCTAATGCCAAGAAGCTTATCTTGCCAAAAGATCATTTTGAAACCCTTAAGACCATAATGATCCCATGGGAACCTAAAGTTAAAGCTGGGAAGAGGCATCAAGCTCTAGCCCAATACTCATTTTAAGTCAAGGTCAAAGCAAGAAAATATTAAGAGCTTACTATGTATGTGCCTGTCACAGTACAGAGTGCTGGGTGAGTAAATGGGAACCTCAAAAGAAAAAGTGATTTTTTTTACAACAAAAGAATGAGTGGGGAACCACATCCCACCTTGGATTCAAGTTCATCTGAAGACCATGTCAATATTTGCACATTCAAAACAGAATTGTATCAAATGTACATATTTGCCTTGAACATATTAATGGAACCAGGAAGGCTTCTATTCTTAGGCACATATTCATTTTACATGGACTGTATGTTATCCTGCCAGCAAATGAGTACCTGATAAGGACTAGAGACAAATATTCCTAAGGGGGATTTTTAACCCTCTGAAACTATGAGATACATTATTATACAAGGAAAATAAATCATTATTTATTTATAATTTTAAAATATACTATATATGATCATCTATTTACATTTTATATAATTTATATATTTTATATGTATATATTTAATTTATATAATTTACCTATTTGTTAATATATTTATTTATTTAATTTATGCAATTTATTTGCTGATGTACTTTTACATATTTGTAATTTATATATTTGTTTATATTTGTATATTTAACTTATATGATTTCTATAATTATATATTTATGTATTTAATTTGTATATTTGTTAATATTTCTGTCCTTAATTACACAGTACATTTTGTATTTTTGTAATATATCTATAATACATAATTTATAATATGAATATATTAAACACATATAATAAAAATCAGCTCCTCCAGAAGAATTCAAGCTTTTTGAGGACAGCTGTTTCCTTTTTTCCCTTTGTACTTTGTCCTTTTGTAGGGCTTTCACCTAGTAATAATAACAATGTTATTCTAGTTATGTGCCAGGCATTGTACTAAGGACCTGCCATTAGGATCTCATTTGATCCTTACAACAACCTGAGAAACAGGTACTGCTATGATCCCCGTTTTTTAATTGAAGAAATTGAGGTAGACAGAAGCAAAGTGATTTGCCCAAGGTCACACAGCCAGTGAAGCGTCTGAGGCAGGATTTGAACACAGGTCTTTCTAATTCCAAACTGAGTGCTCCATCTACTGGGATACATATACTACATAGTAGTAGGAACACTGTACAGTGTTTAATAATTGTTTGATGGATTGAATTGAAATCCAATCACTGCATTGGTCAGTAAAAATTTTTATTTGAATTGCATTTTATTCTTTAGCATTCCTTGCTGATTTGCTCCTTTTGGGTTGGTCCACTTTAATTTGCAGAGCTCAGTTCTTGGGTAGAGCTCACCACCATCTGTTCTAGGCTACTCATTCTCCTTCCCATTTTTTCCTCCCAGCTGTCATTTCCTTTAATATGACATTTTGTATTTCTTGTTTCCTTTCTTCCAGTTATCTTTTATCCTTGGGACCATACTGAGTCATTCTCTTCTTCTCTTCTCTGGACATAGCATGTGCCCATTGCATTCAGCACATGTTTTGTTTGTTTGTTTTTTTATGTACTTGTTTTTCTGGCCTCATTTTCTGGACTGGAACCTTATGCTTGAGTCAGACCCTGCTCTCTTCTCTCCCTTACTCTTGAATGGTGTAGGCAGGCTCTGCTTGTTTTTCATTAATTTGCTTTTATCATTCTTCTGGTACTCTTTTAGAATTTAACTGGGGTGTTTGTGGAGAATCTAGACTCTTCTCAGTCCTAAAAAGTCACCATCTTGCCCTTGGTCTGAATTCTATTTTAATTCATTGTTTCACTGCACAAACATTCATTACACATAGACTGTATAAGATGTGAAATTTAAGAATATGGATTTGTATTTTACCATATAGGCAATAGGGTAACCTAAATGATTTTCAAGAAGGAAGACAGGTAATCATATTCCCTGAGTACAAACAATATTTTGACAGCTTCATGGTTGATAAAAAAAGAGTAAGAGAGACCAGTTTGACACTGCTGTAATAATAGTCCAGGGAGAAATGAAACCAACTTGCACTATTGTGTTAAAAGTATCAGTACTACTAGGTCTATATCCCAGAGATAAAAAAGAAGGGGAAAGGACTGATTCATACAAAAACATTTTTCGCAGCTTTTTTTGTGGCAGCAAAGATTTGGAAATTGAGCACATGTCCATCAATGGCTGACCAAGTTGTGATATATGATTGTAACGGAATACTACTGTGCTATAAAATAGTGAGGAGGAAGATTTCAGAAAAAGCCTTGAAAGACTTATGTCGACTGATGCAAAGTAAAGTGAGCAAAACCAGGAGAACACTACACACTGTAGAAGCAATATTGTATATACAACAATCAACTGTGAATGACTTAGCTATTTTTCAGCAATACAATGATCCAAAACAATTCCAAAGGTCATGATGAAAAATGCTATCTACCTCCAGAGAAGAACCAATGGAGTCTGAATACAGATAGAAGCACACTTTTTTTTTCACTTACTGCATTTTTTCCATGGTTTTCCCCCCTTGGGGTCTGAATCTTATTTCATAACATGACTAATATGGTAATATGCTTTGTATGATTAAACATTTATTATCTATATTAAAATTTTTACTTTCGGAGGGAGGGTAGAGGTGAGAGAGGGAGAAAGAAATTTTGGAACTCAAAAAAAATTTAATGAATGTTAAAAATTGTTAGTTATTTAAAGTGTGAGTAGAGGATAAAGGATGGATGTGAACAAGATTTTGGAAAGAGAATCAATAGAACTTGGGAGGAAGGGAAGGAATTAATGAGCAAAAGTCACAAAGATGCTGGAATTTCAAGCCTGTATGAAGGGGAGAATGCCACTAACAGAACTTGGGAATTTGGGGAAAGGGTTAAGTTTTTCATGGAGGATGGAGGGCATGGGATTAATTTTCTTTTGTACATCAAGTGTTGTGGCAAGCATAGTCTCTGACACGTAGTGCTTCATAAATGCTCATTGGTTGATGGATCTAGTTTATTGAAGAGGGTGTGAATAGGGAAGATGTTGCATTATAAGTGCAAAGATGCTCTCATTGTGTGCAAAGATACACCTAGTTCCAACCTGTTCTCTATCCTCTGGGTGGTGATTGAAGGCTCTCTTTTGCAATGTCTGCCTTGTTTGTTCCTCTTTCTCTGGGGCCATGTCTACACCCAAAATTATTGGCAAACAAAAACTGAATTTCCTCATCCAGTTTCAGACCACCTGGTGTTTATAGGCATAATCACAAACTCATGGTTCCAATCTTTCTTCCCAAAGAACCATCTAATCCCTCCTGACCACACACTAGACAGGTCCAATGACTTCTGTTATATCACACTGATCTATGTTCTGTTGTATACTCCACTGGATTTTCTTGTCCACCTCGTTTATCCCACTTGCTTTTCTGTCTGGCTGCATTCCATTGGTTGTCCATCAGCCCAGGCAAATCCTATGATCTCAACCATCTCTTCAATACCAGTAGAATGAAACACTGGGAAATTGGGCAGGGGATTCTGGATTCCCATGAAGATTAATCCTCAGGAAAATTATGAAATAGTCAAATCATCTTCAGCACTGGCTTGACCAATCTTCCTTACTTCTAGCAACTTCCCTGTTCCCTTGGTAAGCCTAGAAGAACCTCAACTAAGATCTAGTCTTATCTGAGGTTTAATCTCTTTAACCAAGGCTCTTATGCCACCCGAGTCTGCAACCCCTAGTTAGCACTCTGTGATTTCCAGTCACCAATACCTTATTGCCATTCAATAAACAGATTGATTTAACTTATCATGTGCAAGGCACTCTACTAGATACCATAATATTTACAAGGCATAGTCCCTACTTTCAAGGAGCTTATATTCTAAAACAGAAGATTCACAAAACAATAATCTATCAATAAGTATATAATTAAGCATCTCATCTGTGCCAGCCATGTTACCAGGTGCTGGAGCTACAAAGATTTTTAAAAGGCAGGACCTCTCCTCAAGGAGCTTACATTCATTCAAGATGTAACACAAGACAGTGTAGGAGAAATGTCAGAAGGCAGAAGGACAGAAGGAAGAAGGCTTCCCATCTGTTGGGCTGAGTCCTGAAGGACTGGCCAAGTTTGGAGACAAGAGGCAGCCTGAGCAAAGGATCTGATGGGGAAAGGGATGGTGCTTTCCATGTAGACTAGTAGTAACTTTTGTGGATTCAGAGAATATCCTAACTAGAATGAAGCAACTGTGAGCCCTCCAAAGCTAACATCTACTCTGCACAGCTCTGCCCTGACTGGAACAAATCACCCCATCTCAGAGACCCTCAACAAGAAAATGAGAAGGAGACAATAGAAGCAATGCTGGCCAGCATTTCCATAGCACCTACTATGTGCAGGACCTGTGCTAAGCATTTGGTAATTATCACCTCATTTGATCTTCACAACAACCCTGGGAGATAGGTGCTATTATTATTCTCCAGAAGAGAATTATTATTAATTGTTATAGATTAATTAATTATTAATTATTACAGATGAGGAAACTAGTCTCTCCCTCCAGTCTTAGCCTTCTGCGATTATCTGACATCAGAGTAATCTCTTCTTCCCCAAATATTCTTATAACCCCACCCACTCACCTTTGCCCACTTTATATCCTTTAGAGATATTCTTTAGAGAATGCATACCCTAAAGCACAGATTCTTAACCTGGGATTGGTGGATATAAAAAGAGTTTTAATAACTATGCTTCAATATAATTGAATTCCCATAATCCTGTGTATTTCTTATTTTACATTTAAAATAAGCCTCAGCAGATGCCAAAGAGAAACAAGGCACATAAAAGGTTTAGAACGTTCCCTAAGGGAAAATTAGAGAAGGAAGGTGACATTATAAAAGGTGCCTGAGTGTGTGTGTGTGTGTGTGTGTGTGTGTGTTTTGGTGTATTTTTGGCCCCTACCTGTGACTTTGATAGTATGATGAACTCCCAGTATGGAAACTCCCTTGTCCTCCTCCTTTGGTGTAAATAGGCAGCTATCCTGCAACACACTGTACTTTGAGACTTCTGAGTAGCTCCAAGAAATTAAGGGACTCATCCAAGATCACACAGCTAATATGAGTCAGAGTAAGGGATTGAATACATCTTTTTGTTTCCAGAGCCAGCCTTCTATCCACTTCCCCAAGCTACCTCTCTCATAGCTATGTAGAACACCTTCATTCATTTTCAATTCTCCTAAAAATCTAACAAAGTACTCTCTTTTAATTCCTTTTTTTGTACAGGTAGGAAAACTGCAGCTTTAATGAATTAATAATAGTTCCAAAATAAATAATCCAATATAATAAACATTTCTAAGACTCCCTCTAAGTGCCAGGCACTATGCTAAGTGGTGGGGAGAGAAGAGGGGAAGGGGAGAGGGAGAGGGAGAGGGAGGAGAAGGGGGAGGGGAGAGGGAGAGAGACAGGGGGAGGGAGAGAGAGGGGAGAGGTAATATTAATGGGATATAAGTCCTTGCCTGACCATTAATAGGCCTCACGTGAAATCTGTTAAGGGAAGCTTGCTTAGGGGAGGCTTGCTAGTAGGAAGACTTTCACACTTTTTGTTCATTTCTAATTAGGCACTGAGGTTAGCATTTTGCTTTGGGGCTCACTCATTGGAAGCATGTTCTTGTGATTTGACCAGATGAGACTCTGGGCAGCCATCAAGGAGCCCCTCAGCTTTGAGAAATCAGGATGTTGGTGCTTCTCTCTCTGGTAACTATGTATGGATTGCCTTGGTCAGATAGTTGGATCTGTCTGTTGATCTGTGCTAATTTGTCAGACAGTTACAATCTGACTTTGGACCTAATCACTCCACGCACACTGCTCTCCCAAGTTGTCAATGATCTCTTAGTTGCCAGTTCCAAAGACTTTTCCTCGGTCCTCATTCTCCTCCACCTCTTTGCAGCCTTTGACACTGCTGATCAGTCTCTGATCTCTTCTCTCTAGGACTCAAGGGTGGGGAACCTGTGGTTTCAAGGTCACAGGTGGCCTCTAGGTCCTCAAGTGCAGCCCTTTGATTCAATCCAAACGGCACAGAACAAGTTCCCTTAATAAAAGGATTTGTGTGTAAAACTTGGACTCACTCAGTCAAAAGGCCACACCCAAGGACCCTAAGGCCACATGTGGCCTCAAGGATGCAGTTTCTTGACCCCTGGGAATTTAGATTCTCAGGACACCACTCTGCTTTTTGGTCTCCTTTGTTGGGACCTCATTCAGATTATACCTTCTAACCATGGGTATCCCATGAGGTACTGTTCTGGGCCCTCTTCTCTTCTTCTATACTACTTCTCTTGGTGGTCTTATCAGAGCCCATGGATTTAACTATCCTCTCTTGTGTTGATTTCTATCCACTCTGACCCAACTTCTCTGTTCACTCCAGTCTTGAATTTCCAATTGCCTTTCAAACTTCATGAATTAGATATTTAGCAAACATATTAAACTCAATATACATGCTTGTATTTTCTCTCCCTCTCCCTTTCTCTCTCCCTCTCTCTCCCTCTCTCTCTCCCTCTCTCTCTCTCTCCCTCTCTCCCTCTCTCTCTCCCTCTCTCTCTCTCTCCCTCTCTCTCCCTCTCCCTCCCTCTCCCTCTCTCTCTCTTTCTCTCTCTCTCTATTTCTCTCTCCCTCCCTCTCCCTCTACCCCCTTTTCTCTCCCTCTCTCTCTCTCTCTCTCTCTCTCCCTCTCCCTCCCTCCCTCTTTCCCTCTCTCCCTCTCCCTCCCTCTCTCTCTCCCCTCTACAACATCTCTTGTAGCTTTCACCTTTTCAGCATCTCTCCAATAGCCCTCTCCTCTCCTCTGACGCTGCCCCACCCTGTTGCAAACCCTCATCATCTTATGCCTGCTGATGGGTCTGCCCAGCTCAAGTCTCTCCCCGCTCCAGTCAATTCTCCATTCCACCAACAAAGTGATTTTCCTAAAGCACAAGTCTGACCATGCCAGTCCCTAACTCAATGCACTCCAGTTGCTTCCTAAGGCTTCCAGAATCAAACACAAAATGCTCAGTTTGGCATTTAAAGCCCTTCATAACCTAGCCCTCTCCTACCTTTCAAGTATTTTTATATCTTACTCCCCAAACAAATTCTTTGATGCAGTAACACTGGCCTCCTGACTGTTCCACAAGCAAGTCTTGTCTCCAAGCATTCTCATTGTCTATATTCAATGCCTGGGGATAGCCTCTCCTCCTCTCCCTCCTCTGCTCCAATTACTGCCCTCCCGGGCTTCCTTCATGTCCAAACTAAAATCCCACCTTTTTCAGGAAGCCTTCCCTAAACCCTCTTAATTCTAGTGCCTTCTCTCTGATAATCACTTCCTATTTATCCTGTATTTGGCTTGCTTTGTACCTATTAACTCGACCAGCTTTTAACTACTTAATAGCTGTTATCTCTGACAAAATGAGACCTTGGAAAGACCTTAGCTTAAAAAGACCAGGTTCTCCCATTGCATCAGGGGCTATCACTAGTCATACTGACCTATGTCTTGCCATTGGACTCCTATGACTCTGAAGGAAAAAGTGAGGCTGGTGACTTTGCACAGCTCTACCTCACTTAAATCCAATTCACTGGCAAGTCAAGAATGAAGGACAAGCAACAATCTCTCCCATTAGATTGTGAATTCCTTGAGAAGCAGGGACTGTCTTTTGCTATTTTTGTATCCTGAGCACTTAGCATAGTGTGTGGTAGATACTTAATAAATGTTTATTAACTGACTGACAATAATGACCCTGGGAAGAGATTCTATCTAGTGTTCCCAATTTCCTTCATGTTCATCTAAATTTGATATCAATTGCTTTAAGAGAAAAGAAAGTACTTGGAACTTCAGAAGCACTTTGAATTAGTATACCTCACCCTTACTCCACCCTCTGTTCCCAAACCCCATTGGAGACACTAAGCCATGTTAATGGTATCATTGGTTACTAGGTCACCAACTCTTTAGTTTATCACTGTGAATCTATATCTACTGAACTACATTCTATAGTTAGTAATTATAGAGGCAGCATATCTGGATGAAAAGCCGGCCCAGGAAGATCCAGCTAAAATTTAACCTCTGACACATTCTAACTATGATCCCGGGCAAATCATTTGACTTCTTAGGGCTCAGTCAACTTTATCAAACTCCGTGGCCCTTTTTCCTACACTATGTGCCAAGCATTGTGTCAATCCCTTTTTATAAATAGTTTCTCATTTGATCCTCATGACCACTCTGCAAAGGAGGTGATGCTATTATTATCCCCATTCTACAACTGAAGAAACCAAGGCAACCAGAGGTTAAGTGGCTTGTCCAGGACCACATAGTTAATAAGTGTCTGAGGCTGGATTTGTGTCCAGGTCTTCCTGACTCCAGGTCCAGCAAGCTATCCACTCCACCACCAGCTTTCATGGGTTCAAGTCTCATCCATATCTATGCAGATGCTTCTTAAGTCAATATTTCTAGGATTAATCTCACTCCTGAATACCAATCCAGGATGCACAATTAGTGTCACTTCTGTGCCTTCAGGATCTCAAGCTGGAAATATCCAAAACCTATCCTCTTCCTCTCTAAACCCACACCTCCTTGAAATTGCCCTATTTCTTCTGGGAACACCACTATCTTCTCATCACCTAGGTTTCCATTCTCAAAGTCATCTCTGTAATTATCATCACCATGTAGAATATAAGCCCCTGGTTGGCAAAGACCGGTTTTGTTTCTGATTTTGTAAACCCTGTATCCAGCACAATGACTTGCACGTAGTAAGGACTTAATAAATTTTTTAATTTAATTTTAAAAGGGAAGAAATTTGATTTTAAACAAGACTTTCCTCATAGCCCCTATAATTAATCACGTTTTCAGATATATTTAACTTCATATTTCTACTGCTTTCCAGAAGGAAATTTCTGATGGAAGAAGCAATCTATTACAATTTGAGTTTTGAAAGTATTTTCATGTTAATGATACTATTGTAACAGTGATATTTCCTCCCCAAAGGTCACATTCACGTAACATATTTTCAGCATCGCGTCTCAGACATGTAGAAACTGCTTCCCCAATGAGAAGTTGCAATAAAAATTCATTCACCAGGAAAAACTGTGCTCCAGAAGGAAACCTTCCTTTAGTGGGGAAGGAACATTGGCCAAAAGCATCCTTGCTCCATTCATACATTCATTTATTCAGCAAGTATATAATAAGTGTACCTGTTATGTGGAAGTCACAATGGTGAGGAAAAAAAAGAAACAGGCCCTGCCTTCAAGGAGCTTACATTCTATCCTCATTTTAAAAAATTCTTTCTGAGTTACAGATGCAGGAAATAAAGGTCATCCGTGTCCTTCTTTAAAACCAAGAAGTTAAAAAATATTTAAGCTCCAAAGAAAGAAAATTGAGTCAGTAGATGAGCTGAGTATGAAACCTAGCTTTCTCCCTAAGAAACCATATTACTTGCCATTCTCTCCAACGGCAGCTTCTCCTCTCAAATCTCCTTACAAAGGGCCAGTAAAAGGAGCTGGGAAGCTCCTGGCTCCTTGCCACCATTTAGTCCCCTTTTCTTCCTTTAAGGAGCAGCTCAGGCACCAGTTCCTTCATCAAATGTTCCCTCAGCCCTACAGCTGAAAGGAATCCTCCTTAGGTTCACATTTTCCCAGAAACTCCTTGTCTGGATCCTTGTATTATTGTAGAATCAGAACTTGAAAGTAGGGGTCAGGAGGGCTGCTAAATTCTAAAGTTAGCCCCTAATGCAGAAATCTTATAGTTAAAACTACTCTTGAAAATCCCTCAAGTGGCCTGTGAAATACAGGGTCTTTAAGTGGTTTTAATTGGTAAAGGATGAAGGTCTCAGGTTTAAAGAAGACAAGTTGTTTTGGAGGGCTGATGGATCAGACCTGATTGTTCTGGAAACAACTGAGTGTAAATTTTGTTTTCTACCACACACAACTAAGCTACTGATCTGAAGAGAGAAACAGGACCAGGACTCCCATTCAAGGAGAAGGCTATGAGGTTTAGTCATAAGCCAAAGTAATGATGGGCATGGGGGGAGGGGATGTATAGAAAGAGGGTGAATATTCTTAAAAGGGCATCACAAAAAGAAGAGAGCCTAGAACCATACTAAGAGCAGGAGAGATGCTCATTCAATAAAAAGCATGAAAGACCCCAGATCAGTTGAAAGAATAGCATTCATATATCTCCCATCTCACAGTGATAGGTATGTGCTCATTGAATAGAATGAGTCATTAATTAGAATGGCAGGTGGAACTTACAATTTAAATTGTCTTATATAGGTAGATGTATGTGTACATATACACATATGTATAGATATATACATATGTACGTCTTTATAGATATTTGCGTATTGTATATGTATATGATGTATAAATGCCTGGCACTGTACTAATCACTGAGTACGCAAAAAAAAATTTCAAAAAACATTCCCTGCCCTCAAGGAGCTTACCATCTAATAATGGGGGAGAGAGCATGCAAACCACTGTATAAGCAAGTTATATACAGGATAAATGGGAAATAATCAGAGAGAGAAGGTGCTAGCATCAAGGAGGGCTAGTAAAGGTTTTCTATAAAAGGTCAGGTTTTAGCTGAGACTTGAAGGAAGCCAGGAGGCAAAGAGGAGACAGAACATTTCAGGCAAGTGAAAACTCTCACCATCAAGAGCTAGAGAGTCCTGTAAGAGTGGAGAGCAAGATCTACTGAGGTACTTCCCTTCTGGTGGTTTTGACATAGAGAACTCCTTCCAAAACTGCAGACTGGCACCTTCTTTGAAGCTTAAAGTCTTAGAGAGTTTGCCTAGAGTACTGAGATAAACTCATTGGCCCAGGCAGACGTCCTCTGGAGGAAGTATGTGGCAGAGAGAAGACTTGAAACCCAATCTCTATCCACTATGACATGTCACACATACACACACACACACACACACACACACATACACACACACACACACACACACACACACACACACACACACACACACACACACACACACACACACACACACACACACACACACTTTTCTTCATCAATCCTGACAATAAAACTCAGAGATATTCTAAACCACAGACATTCCAGACACTAAGTGACAACTTCTAAGGCAAGGAGTCACTTAACCTCCCTCTGTATCTGTTTCCTAATCTGAAAATCAGGGATAAAACTGGCAACTATCTCTCATTTGCAAAGAGGATCTAACAGGATATGGACGTGTAAAGTGCCTTGCAAATCCTAAAACACTATATAAATGTTAATTATAATTAGGAAAGGCTCTCCATCTACTACTCAATATGTGAGTTCCTTCTTCATTTTATCCATCAGATTCTCCAGTTGGCTTCTTCCATCTTTTTTGTACCATTCTTATTATCCCCTAAGTGCTGTTCATTAGAAAACAGTGTCCTTCATTTTAAGACTACGCTGATTGCTTTTCCTTGGACCACTCAAAAGGTCACTTACATTAGCACAACTGAATCAGCAAACTAAAGTTAGTTTTCCATCTGAATAATGAAAAGCTCTT
Source organism: Pseudocheirus occidentalis (assembly GCA_028646575.1). Taxonomy (NCBI): domain Eukaryota; kingdom Metazoa; phylum Chordata; class Mammalia; order Diprotodontia; family Pseudocheiridae; genus Pseudocheirus; species Pseudocheirus occidentalis. The sequence continues at coordinate 190,945,884 of CM053600.1, forward strand.
AAATGAGATTAGACAAAGACACCCTCAACTAGGAGCCAATGCCTGGAGTAGAAACACAAGCAAAAAGAAAGTCTATACCTACCTTCAAGAAGCTTCCTTTATAACAGAGGGGCAGCAAATGGAAAGGAGCTGAAGGGGGAGGGAAGGGGACCCTTAACAGAATATAGGTGAAAGAGCTGTCCAGAGCGTCCAGAAGAGAGCCAGATTAGAGGGAGGTCGCTGGTATGGAAACTTCCTCAAATGGAAGGTCCAGGAAGAATTGACCAGTTACAGGACTGGAAGTGTCCTAGCTCTTATTTCTGGTTTGAGAAAGTCATAAACTACCCAGATTGTTTTATTTTCTGTATGAACACTTTTCTAAAACCATTTCCTCCTGCCTGTCTCTAATTGCTATGGAAGGGAACCTATCTTTGAGTCTAAGAATGTTTTAATCAAGAGAATATAAAAACTATATTACCAGCACAGAGTGTCGCAAGTAGAAAGGAAGTTGGGAAAGATGGAAATCTTTCCTCCAGGTCTGTGAGTGAAACCTAAAAAGGAAAGTGATTTATTGCAGTTAAGACGGTTTATCAACAAATAATATGTTTATTATTATCATTATCAACAAATGATGATCCCTGAATCGTTTGCTGCCATTGTTTAGGGTTCGAGGTGCTGGGATTCAGAAATATTGTCTCTGGTCCTGCCTCAAATGAATTTGACCCAAGTCTTCTTTCAACCAAAGATAAGGTTTATTACAACACAAGTTCAAATAGGTGAGATTTTAAGAATTCTCCATATTTGTGAAACTTGTATTGATAAGGGGCCAGATTGAATTTGGGCCATTGGGCACACTCCTTAGGAATTTGAACACATTCCCATCACTATCATGAGCAATTTAAGAAAATCTAGCCTTTTGAAGGAAGCAAAAGCTAATCAATATGAAACCCACCATCATGGAATCAAGGAGGCTCTTTTTTTTTTTTAATGGTCAACTCTTTCCCCAGTCCAATAACAGAAACTCCAAAATACCCCACTCACTTCTTTTACCTATATACTTCCTGCATCCTGAATTTTTCTTCAAACATATAGAGGCCAAAGTTTAGCTAGAGAGAACCATAATTTCAAACTAAAGCAGAGAACTAAACCTTGCCTAAATATTCAAGATTTCCCTAGCAGGGACTCTGAGCTATTGTGATTCTGTTTTGTGGGAAGTGTTTTTGCCTTAAATAAATTCCATAACGGAAGGGGGTTCAAGGGGGAAAAAAAGCAAAGTAGAACTGAAGGACCATTATTTTGCCTTTGGGCTAAAGAAAAAAAACCACACATAGAACATAAGAGATATTTGTAATTACAGGGTAGCTAATTAAATGTCCAGAAATAAAAATGAGGGAGGAGGAAGAAAGGATGAGTACCAGCTGGCCAATGAACCCTCCATAGAGGCACCTGTAACCACTTTTTACAACCACTTTTTAACTCTTAGCTCTCCTTGAATCTTTGAGGTACAGGCTCTGGGAAAGTAAATCTTCCCAGGGAAAGCATTTGCCTGAGGTCATGGGCCTTAAGTTGTGGCTGTGCCCAAGTCTTTAGCCCTCCTTTGTTCCAATAGTTTCCCTCCCTTAATGCTCCGGTTCCCACCCTAGAACTGGCCTGGCCCACCATTGTCTATGGTCTCCAGGTATCCTCCGGCAACTTGCCACCCCTGAAGACCCTCCCCAAACTCATTGCTGGAGTCTGACTTCATCTGACTCTTCCTGAAGACCCTCCCCAAACTCATTGCTGGAGTCTGACTTCATCTGACTCTTCCTGAAGACCATCCCCAAACTCCTCCTCTAGACCACCCCTAGATTCCTCCCACAACTTTTCTGTATATAGAATCCCATCTCCCTTCCATGTGGTGTGAGAGTGCCATAGAATGCCTTAGCATAGACTTGCTCTGTGAGAGCGCCATAGAATAACTTAGCATAGACTGGCTCCTTAAGAGTCTATACCATATGGTGAACTTTTAATGAACTTTCAATAAATTTTACTTTTCTTTGGCTGAGAAGACTTGAGTGGAATTCTTTTGGCAGGACCCGGCATGTTGGTATTTTGGGGTCTCAGGCAACCCTAACCCTCTTTGAGTAAACCTCTTCACTGGGGCGGTCTGGGTCCAGTGGCTGGGTATAACTGGTGATGGCCCCCACTGACTGCATGAATGAGCATGTCACAAACATGTCCACACCTTAGTCTTTCTGTAAAAGGGACCATAGGGCTTGACCAAAAGATCTCTAGGAAATCTTCCATTTCTAACATTCTCCTTTTATTTTCTATCAATTCCTTTTAAAGGCATTACTGGATGGGAAAAGGGAGAGAGAGGAGAGAAAGAGGGAGAAGGGTAGAGGAGAAAGAGGGGTGAGGAGATTCCAGATGAGTAGTTCGTTCTTCACCTTCTTTGTGATGTTGTGCCTTCGGCCTGGACAGCCTATGGACCCTTAATAAGATTTTTAAATACACAAAATAATAATAATGTTATTTTTCAGGCTTGTCTGACTCTTTGTGACCTCATTTGGCAAAGATATTGGAGCAGTTTGCCATTTCCTCCTCCAGTTCTTTCTTCAGATGAGGAAATTAAGTTAACAGGGTCACGCGGCTAGAAGTATCTGAGGCCATATTTGAGCTGGGGAAGAAGAGTCTTCCTGACTCCAGGCCTGGCGCTCCGTGCACGATGGTGTCATTTTGTAATAATAATAATAATTACCACTTATGTAGCGTCCATTAATGTTCTAGGCACAGTGCTAAATGTTTTACAAATATCTCATTTGAGCCTCACAACAACAATAGTAGCTAGGTACTACTATTATCCCATATTTACAATTGAAGAAACTGAGGCAAACAGATTGAATGATTTGCCCAAGATCACATAGTGAGAAAGCATCCAAGGACAAATTCAAACTCAGGTCTTCCTGTATCCAGGCCCAGCACTCTCAGGAAACCAATTAGATTAAAATAGTTATCAAAATATTTTTTAAAAACAAATTTATGAACCCAGGGTTAAAAACCCCTGCTCTAGACATAATGAAAGTATTTTCTACAATGTTCTTTGTCGTCTCCTTTCCAGCTGACTAAAAAGACAGCAGTTGGGTTCTAAAATGGTTAGAGCTCTGGGTCTTGAATCAGGAGGACTTGGGGCCTCAGATATTTTAAAAAACTGTGTGACCCTGGGCAAGTCACTTAACCTCTGTTTGACTCAGTTTTCTTCACTGCATGGGAATAAAAATAACACCTGTCCCCTGGGTTGTTGTAATCTTCTCAAAGCACGGAGCACACGGTCCAACACACCTTAAATGCTATGCAGAGGGCGAGTCACTGTTCATTATCCTTTGATTTTCACACTACACCCTACAGACACGTTGCAAACATTTCTCTGACTGGATATTACAGAAACCAAAGGCATGAGGGTCTTAATAAAGACATCACCTAGTTCATACAACAGGCCGCTATGTTAGTTAGGAACTCATTAATGAATACTAAAGGCCTGGAACCTCCCGCTTCCCATGTTTAAAGCCCAGCTCAAACACCATCTCCTCCATGAAGCTTCCCCCATTTCCCCAACTGCTGATCGGTTTCTCCATCTTCCACTGGACTCGGATACTCAGTACCTTGAACTTCTCTCGTGTACATACAATATGTTTCTCTGATAGTTACTGTGAATGGCCCTGAATTCAAGTCACTGAATGATCAGGTGAAGAAACTAGGAATGTTTCACATGGACAAGAGAAGGAGCAGAAAAGACGTAACAATGGTCTTCAGCCATGTGGAAGGATTGGCTTTGTCCTGTTCAGTCAGCTCCAGAAGGTAGAAATCAAGCCCATAGAGAAGTTGTGATTTAAGCTTGATATGGAGAAAACCAAAAACCTTCCTGATATTAAGAGCTGCCCCAGAAGGGCCCAGCTGCTTCAAGAGGCGATAGGCTCCTCATTACAGGTCCTTCAAGCCAAAGAAAAATGACCGCCTTTGAGGATGCTGTAGTTGGGATTCTCTGGGACTGTGGCTTGAACCAGATTGATCCTGAGGACCCTTTGAACTCTCAGCTACTGTGATTGTGAGGAAAAATAGCAGAGGGTGAAATGGGAAGAAGGTTTTTCTAATCTTTATTTCCCATTTGTCTAATCCCCACTAAACTCACTTAGAAAAAAAAAACACAACATGATTCGTTAAGGAATCGATGGATCTATTAAAACATTTATTAAGCCTCTATGTATGCCAGGAGCTGGGGTTTGTCCCTTTTCAGCTGTATCCACCTCTCCATGACCCCATTGGGAGTTTTCTTGGCAGAGATTCTGGAGTGGTTTGCCATTTCCCTCTCCAGTTCACTTTATGGATGAAGAAACTGAAGCAAACATGGTGATGTGACTTGCCCAGAGTCACATAGCTAGTAAGTATCTGAGGCCAGATTTGAGCTGAAGATAAGTCTTCCTGACTCCAGGCCTGGCACATTATGTACTATGGCACCACCCTGCTGCCCCAGATCAGGAATAATGGCACATAAAACGAAGAGCAAGGTCTATTCTTCCAGCCACAGTCTGATGCAGCAAAGAGAACTGATTCTATTAAAGTAAAGAAGCAATTATTTCCTAAGTTCACAGACTCCCTGAAATCTACCCACAGGCCCCTAGGGGGTCTATGGACCCCAAGTTAAGAATTTCTGCCTGAGCTCTACTGCCTCTGTGAAGATTATATAACATGTTGAATCCTCACTGAAAGTATTGTTCTTGCTCTTTCTAGAAAGCCTGGCTTTGAGCCCTAACAAAAGGCTATTTTTAAAGCCACTTGCTCCACTGAGCAGTATGTTTTTGCAGGACTACCAGGCTGTTAAAATATTAGAGTATTTTATCTAGAAACTGCACAAAGGTCCAGAACCATTCCAGACAGCCAGGATATGAAAGGTCTAGAGTGAGTGGAGGGGGAAGTGGAGATGTGAAGCCAAATTCCCCCCAGACTATTTAGGGCAATGGGAGTAGGAAGTTTCCAAGACAAGAAGCAAATCATCTCCAGGTCAAAAGATGAAGTATCCTCTTTGGGCAGAAAAAACGCTCTCTCCCCAAAAGAGCAAAACCTAAAACCCAAGACACGGCCATGACGGGGAATGTCTCAAAGGGGACAAGCAATCCCATTTTCTGCTCTAACTTTGGTTATAGCTATTGATTCATTCACCTCTAAACCATTCTTTCCTTTGTTATGATTGATTTTTTAAAGCCAAAAAGTAGGCTTAGCATTTATTCCTTGCTCTTCCCTCCAGTGATGGTGGTCAGGCTTGGGGGCAGATAGGAAGGGAGGAGGGGAGCATCACAGAGTCTCATTCTTACTCCTGCAGTTTTTCCACTCAGGACAGGGCCTGGAGTCCCAATCCCCACAAGAGGAAGAAAACCAAGGGTGACCTCACTGACTAAGCCAATTTGCTGCGTTTGCAAACAAGCTGGGAAAGAATTGCTGGATCCAGCATTTATCAGCATCACAGTCCACCCTGCCTAACAGCTTCCACCAGTCTGTCCTCACCAGAGTTCATACCCACATTTCCCCTTTGTTAATCCAAACCTTTGACCCCTTGACTCCTTACTCCCAGTTTGTCCTTCAAAGAGCAAATGCACCTCCTTTTTTTGAGGAGAGAAGAGTCGAATTAGGGCCAGCTAGGTGATATAACAGAGAGCGCCAGTCCTGGAGTCAGCAAGGCTCCTCTGCCCAAGTTCAACTCCAGCCTATGGGCAGTTTATGAGCCTATGCTCCTGGGCAAGTGACTTAACCCTATTTGCTTCACCTGTCAAATGAACTGGAGAAAGAAATGGCCAACTACTCCCATACCTTTGCCAAGAAAATCCCAAATGGGGTCACAAAGATTCAGATGTGACTGAAAAATGACTCAGCAACAACAAAACAAAGAGAAAAGAGGAGAGGAGACAGGGTGCGTTTCTCCAATAATACTGGTTCTCAATAAACACTAAGGCTATGATCCCAAATTATATTCTCGGTTCATAATATCATAGAGTTACACCTGGAAGGGATCTTAGAGATAGAGAGTGTATAAGTAAGGAAACTAAGGCCCACAGAAGCAAAGTCACCCGCCCACAATCACCCTGATTATAACTAGAAGGGCCAGGATTCACATTCAGACCCTGTGCTCTCTTTCCAGCACACCTGACTTGGAATTTTCTGACTACCTGGCTGACCATGAACAAATCACCTCCCCTCTCTAGGACTGTTTCCTCCACTGTAAAACGAGCAGAGTAACTTGCAAAGTCCCTGCCAGCCATGATTCCTACAAACCCCTATCTGATGCCCCTCCCTTTCTTCTCTACTGTCTAACATCCTATGCTGACTCCAGCCCCAGAGAGAGAGCTTGAACCTACGCCATGTAAAGAGCTGCATGGATATCAGTGGTTGTTGCTACTGGAATTAAACAATCCAAGTGACCCTTTGAAGGATGTCTCTGTGACCAGATTTCTGAATTTTATGCTAAGAGGTACTAAAAGATTGGCTACATTTCACACACACACACACACACACACACACACACACACACACACACACACACTTCTGTAATCTGGGCCTTGTGTCCTAGCTGTACCAAAGGACTGGCTTCTGTTCCCTTGATCTAAAAATCCACTGAACCTTGAAACAAGAAGAGAATCAGAGGTATAAAGCTGTCCTAAAAACCCTTTGCCAAACCAAGATGTCCATGAGAGAAAAAGCATCTGAGTGAAATCCTTCCTTCCCCCAAGGAAATGGAACAGCATGGAAGCACAGTTTAGTCTGAGCCAATAAAAATGTGTCTTTGTGTCTCATCATTGGAAAGTGCGGTCATTGGGTCCTTCTTGTTTTGGTCTCTTTCCTTTCCCATTAAAAGTCATTAGGGAATTTTGGGAAAGCCACTGAAGGAGCTGTATTCTTTATCCTTGGCTTGCCATGGGATGACCTGGGACATGTCCATTATTGGGACTCAACTATTCCATCAGTTCCCCTATTTCTCTTTCTACCTCTGCAAGGCTACATGATACAGGCCCTGCTCTAGCCCAAGCCCTCACCACCTCTCTCCCACACTCTTCCAAGGCTCTTCTAATTGGGTTCCTGTTGTCATTCTTCCCCCCTCCAGTCTATGCTCCACATGGCTGCCAAAGTGATACCTCTAAAACTTTGACCCAATCAGCCCCCTACTGAAAGAAACCTTAAGTGGCTCCCTATTCCCAGGGGGGAATTTTCTCAGCCTGGAAACAGAAAGGCCACCACAATCAGGTCCCTACTGACTTTTGCTGTCTGATTACATATTATTTGTCTTTGCACAGTCTCCCTTCTAGGCTAACTGGGCTGCTAGCTGTTCCCTGGAACACAGTATTCCATCTCCCATCCAGCCTGGAATTTGCAGAGGCTGCCCTCCAAAGCCAGAATGTCCTGGCTCTCAGCCTCAAAGAATCCCTAACTCCCCTCACATCATAGGTCAGTGCCACCTCCTGAAGGAGGCCTTCCCTGATAGCTCTACCTTTCTCAACCCCACCCAGGAAATGAAATTATCTCATGTGCGTGTGCGTGTGTATGCGTGTGTGTGTGTGTGTGTGTGTCTTGTCAAAAAGTCAAGACAATTGGAGATGGCCTGGGACATGCTAAAGCTCTAAGCACTCCATCTGCTTCAGCACCTGCTTCAGCCGCCTCAATGGCCATTGGAACAAAGGGTTCTTTTCCACCCATTCTACCAAGGGAAGACTTCACATGCTTGGGGTAGACACCCCCCCACCTCATCAATGCTTTTGAGGTCTGTCCATTACCCTCAACCTAGATAGAGCATAGATGGACTTAGCCCATCTGCCAAGGTGGCTCTATTAGGATGAGGTCACTGCACATGCTTTTTGGAGCCACAGGTGAGGGGTGGGTGACAAGTGGACCCCAAAGGCAGATGCACAGCCCTGGAAAGTGCTTGGCAAGTCCCCACACTGCAGGTGCTGGTCTGCCCTGAATACCACACATATCTATCTATGTATATCTAGTATGTGTGTGTTCTGTGTATATATGTGTATGCATACATGTGTGTGGGACTTAGATATACATACATCTGTATATTTTTTTTTACCAGATGTACCATTTCATTGGCAGAGAGAACTTCAAGTACCAATGCAATTTGGCTCCTGTTGTACCCTAGAGACTTTAGTCTTGAGAAAGTCGCCCAGCACACTGAGAGGTTAAGTGACTTGTCCAGAGTCACACAGACAAGTTGTCTGAGACAAGACTGGAACTCAGGTGTCTTCCAGATTCCAAGGCAAGCCGTACCTGTTATATAATGGTGTCTCTCCTCATATGTAGTTTTCATTTATATAATAATTTGCTTCTTTAATTCATTTAATAATAATATAATTTATATACTGCTGAATATGTGTCAGACACTGTGATAAGTGCTTTACGCTTATTATTTCATATGATCCTTACAACAACCCTGGGAGGTAATAATAATGACAATAATGGCTAATAATTATTGAATGCTTCCTATGTGCTAAGCACTTTATAATTATCATCTCATCTCCTCACAACAGCCTGGAAAGGAGGTATTGTTGTTATTCCCATTTTAGAGATGAGGACACTGAGTTTAAATGACTTGGCCAAGGTCACAAAGCTAGTAAGTGTCTGAGGCCATATCTGAAGTCAAGTTTTCACCTAGCTGCCTACATACACACACACACACACACACACACACACACACACACGCACACACACACACGGTGTCTCCTTGATAATCTCTTTGGGGGCAAGGACAATTTCATTTCTGTCTTTGAATCCCTAGTACCTAGCACAGTGTCCAGCTCATAGTAAGAATTTAATAATTACTTATTCTTCTATTATAAAGGAATAAGATTTATATGTCTCCAATTTATAGGGATATTTTCAGGATCAAAAATTTATGCATTCATGCTCATTAAATACATGGTATTATTAATAGCTTTAGTTCTAGAATGGCATCGAAACCAAAATGGGGAGAATGACGGGATGCAAATTTTAAAAAGGAACAAAACCTCAAGATTGCTTATTGTGACCAGCATTTTGTTTTAATGTTCACTGTCATGGTCTGCATGGCTTGGTTTAGCAAATCCTCCCTCCTGAGAGGTTGGTCTCAGAAGATAATTACATGACTTGGAAGCTGCTTCTGTCACTCTTACTGATGGTTTATAGACTCAAAATATAGGTTTAGAGTAACAGATTATTAAGACTGAGGCACACCTCCTAATGAGGAACCCAAAAAGCCAGGCTAGCTCCCCATTACTGAACTGGGTCTGCCATCTCCTCTCTTGTTCTGAAGCTTCCCCATTGCCATTCATTCTTTCTTTGTCCCTGATATTGTCATGTACTTCAGCTCACTCTATTTTTCCTAATAGCTACAAAGAAAGAGAACACATTCATCATCTTTTATTGGGAAGCAAGTAAAATGGCAATCTTCCAGTGAACACCCATGGCTTTATTTTCACCCTCCAAAGAAAAGGAGTTATGACATATGGTCACACACAAGTTACAAATGTCTACAATGCTGAAGAAACAACAGACTTTTGCTTTTTTTTTTCTTGGTTTTTTTTTTTTAAGGATCACTGAAGGGAAGAAAAAACATGTCACTAGGTACTTTATTTTTTCCTTCTATGTCCAAGCTATTTGTGCTAAAGGTTTCTATTCAGATTAGGGATAAGAAAACAAGTCAGAGAAGTTTTTCCACTGAGTCAGAAGCAATTGAAACAGCAGGGAGCTTACTCAGGAGCAGTGGAAAGAAAACAAAGCTTTTCTCTGACCAGTTAGGTTGGGAACCAAAATTCCAGTTATGATGATATAGTCCTTTAGAAACATAGGCATTTTTTTAAAGCATTAATGCATTTTGTTTTGAAGCAAAAAACAGTTCCCACCAAAGACTCAAACAAATGTCCTGACAGAGTACATCTTCAAATAAAAAAAGAAAACTTAACTTATTGATTGTTAACTGACAAGTCTTTTAACTTTGGCACTATGGGACTGAGACTGACCATGAAAACTAACCAGAGTTTTTTGCATCCTTTGATGCTGACTTTATTTGCATTTGGAATCAAGACTGCCGACTCTAAACTGTCTAAATTGTCGATCTTGTTCATTTAGTTCTGCCCCGTTCTCTTTGCATCACTGCTAACAAGCCTAGTCCCAGCTCTCTAAATGCTTCATATTTGGCATTCTTCATGGTACAATGGTCTTCAATCATGTTCATCCGTCATAATTTGTTTAGCTCTTTTCCAATCTCAGAGCATGTAGTGTGATTCCTTCTTTTTATTATAACAAAATATATTGTTATGACTATTCTTGTGAGAGATGGGCCATTCTTGATGAAAAAGAAGAGGAAAACCTGCCCTGGGGATAGTCTCAGTGGTGGAATTTCTGGATCAAAAGGTATGAACAATTTAGTAACTTTTCTGCATAATTTCTAATTTTTTTTTACAACAGTTTAACCAGTTGAAAGTAATGAATTACTGTGTCTGCCTGTTTTCCCATCTCTTAGCAGTTTTGATAGCTTGATGAGTATCAGGAGTCAGGAAGGCTGGGCTCTAGTCTCATCTCTGCCATCACTACCTATGGAGTCAATTTCAGTTCTCTGGGTCTCACTTCACATGTAAAAATGAGGGGATAAGGACAGATCTCAGAAAGTCCCTGATATTCCATGATTCTAGCTTCGGACATTAGTCCTTCAAGAGATGGGCAGGCAGGAAGTGGTAGGCTGCCCAAAAGAATACTTACTCTTCAACGTAGCACAACAATAACATTGTTTACAGGTACCCTAATCCTAACAGTGCTTAACAAGAGAGGACTATTTTAGCCTGGCTATAGACAAGGAAGTCCAAGACAATGCATAGTATAAAATATCAAAGCAGTCCATACCCCCAAAGTCTAGCTTTTTATGTGGAATACCAGCAAATACTAAGAATGAATGAAATACATGAAGAGAAACCGACAAACCATGTGAACTGGTAATTGATTTGAACCCTTGGTTCAACTGACTTCAAAGCTCCAAAAGAATAGTAATCTTGATACTGGTGTCGTATTTTTATGTGAGGTGACATTTGCATGCAATGTCATATACCTAGTGATGGTGGCAGTGTTGGGAAAGGAAATAGAGAGTTCTAAAACTAAGAGTCTTTTCTTTAAAGAGGCAGCTTGGCATAGTGGGGAGAGTGACCTTGGAACCATGATGACTTGAGTTCAAACTCCAGCTTAGATATTGTTCAGTTGATGTCCCTATAATCAAGTCACTAAACTCTATGTGCCTCTGTTTCCTCATCTGTCAAATGGAGGGTGGTCTCTAAGATCCATTTTGGCACTAAAGTCTATGACACACATGTTGATGAAAGAAATAAAATATTATAGTGAATGAAAAAAATATGATGACTGATAACAGATTTTTTTTTTACTGTGCAAGTCACTTAACCTCTGACTGCCTTAATCCACTGGAAAAGGAAATGGCAAAGCACTCTAGTCTTTGCTAAGGAAACCCCATGGAGAGTATTGGTCCATGGGGTGACAAAGAATCAGATGTTACTGAACAAAAATGTACAAAGTGCTGTGAATACAAAGACAAAAAAATCCATCCTTTCCCTCCATTAGTCTGTATCCTCTCACAAGATAAAATGTATAGACAGGAAAATGAGTACAAGGGAATCAGAGGAGAAATGATCACTAAAAAGCAGTGGGATTGGGGGGACTTCATGAAAGAGGACACCTGAATGACCTCGAAAAGAGACAATGAGGCATCAAAGAAGTGGAACTGAGGAAGGGGGTATTTGGGGCAGAGAGGACAGAGAGTTTATATACACTCTCAGGGGCAAGAGATGGGGTGTCAAGGATAAGAGACAGTTAGTAACCCAGTCTGTTTCGAGTGCAGATTGTATGGAGGGAGTAGAATGAAAGGAGGTTGGTGTTGTGTGCCAAGACACTAATAAAAATGGGGAGGCTGAGGTAGCCCCTGTACTCCCACAATACCAGACAGGGTTATTGTGAGTCAAGATGCCTATGGAGCAGAAGTGGGGCAGTCTGAGTTAACTTTGCCCCCAGGTGGCTTGGTAGGGGACCTACCAGTGGGACCTTTGATCAATAAAAGCAGTTTTAGGAGATATGCTAAATCCCTGGGAAGTGTGGTATTTAAAAAGTTCAAAGAAATAGTTTCTGGATATTTTAATCATTTTAGTAATAGTGGCAGCATGTTTATTAATAAAAGGATGGCCACTCAGCCATCTTTCTTAGACCAAAGACCCTTCATAGCAGTGAAATCATAGTTTATATGCCCTTGGAAGAGTAGATGTTCCTAAGGACAGCATTCAACTCTGATTGGTTGAATCAATTTAGGTGATCAACTCTGATCACCTAAATTTTAGTCAAAGAGACTTACCAATTTCCATAACACCTGTCTGACAAAAGGGAGGACTGACATTTTTCCAGATCTGTCTGATCAAGCAAAATGAGCAGGAATGCACCCAATAGCTCCAACTTAGAATTTCTTTTACCTTCTTTGATTAGATCTCAGTTACCCTGGCTGGCTAAGTCTTTCAGAAAGACTCCCCACAGTGGCTGATTTCTGGATGAGGAAGAGAAAAGGGGAAAAACCTTGGTCCTAATACAATAATTAATTATTAATTCAAGAGAGAAGTAATTATTTCTCTCAGAAGTCTCTTGCCCACTGCTTTAAATGCCATTGCTAGTGACTTTTACCTATTTTTACCTCCATATATAGCCTATTACCATTCTGGAAACTGTTTTTCCAGGGATGGCCTTGGATATATTTTCATTAAGGTAATTGTTTCTCTGACTCCTTAGGTTCTGAGTGCTACATTGCAACAGGCTGAAAATCACAAGAAGTATAGCCATAAAAGTAGGTAGGAGCCATATTGTAGAGTGCCTTTACTATGAGACAGATGAGTTTGTATTTTATCATAGAGAAAATAGGAAGCCATTGAAGGTTTCAGAGGAGTGGAATAATTTGGTCAGGCAAGAACATTGAGATGATTTCATTAACCATGTAAAGAATGGAGTGGAGGGCTAAGCTAGTGAATAGAGTGAATAGAGCACTGGTCCTGGGGTCAAGAGGATCTGAATTCAAATCTGACCTCAGACACTTAACATGTATTAGTTGTGTGACCTTGGGCAAGTCACTTAACCCAAACTGCCCTGCCTTCCCCCCTCCAAAAAAAGAATGAAGTAGAGAGGGCAAAGGTTAGAAGTAGAGAGACCAATTAGGAATTAATGAAATCCCAGTGGACCAGAACCCTTTCCCCAGCATGAGGGAGGAGATCATCTAAACACAAACAGCCATAATAACTGAAAAATCTATGAATGTTGTGACATCAAAGTATTTCAGCTAAGCCCCATGTTTCTCCTTCTCTGACATGTTCATTATCAATGTATTCAAGTGTACCAGAATCTACTTACCCTGAGTTGGTGCATTAGTAAAAAGGCCCAATTCCCTTTGTCTTCCTCAGGATAAATCATTACAAACCCTAACCCTTTTGGACCACCACTCTGAATTGGGCTGTAGGATACATAGCCTCCTGTATGTTATGACAGGTGTGGCTTCAATTTTCAGAGTCAAATAAAGAATGGGACCCAAAAGTGATGGTGAAGTAGAACCATGTGTCTATCCATATTCTTTTTGTAAAAGTGAATTTCCCCTAAGTGGCTATTCTATTAAGAATCTCTGGGGGTCAGAGCCAAGGTGACGGTGTAGAAGCAGCAAGGTTTCATAGCTTGCACATAGCCACCTCAAATACCCATAAAATATGACTCTACACAAATTTTAGTGCTCCAAAACTCATGCAAAAATACAGAAAAACACATCTCCCACTGAAGACAGCTTGGCAGGAAGGGCTCATCACAGCATGTGGGGATCCAAAACCAGCCCAGCCTGAAACTGAAACTTGGCCCCAAGGTGGCCAGGACAAGCCACAGCTGGAGCCTTCAGGAGAGTGGATCAGCAGCAGCTGTGACAGTTTCCAGAATTATCAAGCCATAAAAACAAGGGTAAAGTGAAAGGTCAGTGGAACTTGGCTAAATTTGGGGGAGAAAAGCAGTCCACCTGAACTGCTCTCAGGGCAAGGAAGAAGTAAAAGCAGCCCTGCAGTCACCTCAACATGGCTGCTTCAGAGCTCCTGGCCTGCAGACTGCAGGGGGGCCAAGCAATTGTTCAGAGGCTAAGTGCTCTTGCTTTGAACAGCCTGGAGGCAGATCGTGGTCTTGGGTGGAGGGCTTGGGGTGCATTTGCAGTGAGTCAAAGCTGGTGGGGGCTGCAAAAAAACAGCAGCCTCCCAATAACTCTGGCAGCTGTGAAAACCCCAGCGATTTGGGACAGAGCTTTCCCCTCTGGAAGCAGAGTTCCACAGAGCTAAAATGTCAAATAATTCACTGGCAACGTGAACAGGCAAAGGAAGCAAAGTAAGAACAGCAATCAAACTCTAGAATACTTTTTTGGGGACAAAAAGGATCAAAGCGTGGAATGGGAGAAAGACAACACAGTCAGAACTCCCACATCAAAAGCTTCCAAGAAACAAGAAGATTGCCTACAAGCCATAGATCAGGTTAAGAGGAATTTTGAAAACCAAATAAGAGAAGTGGAGGAAAAATGGGGAAGAGAAATGAGAATGATGCGAGAAAATCACGTAAAGAGAGTCAACAACCTGAATGAAGAAAGTAACACCTTAACAAATAGATTAACTCAAATGGCAAAAGAGGCCCAAAAAGCCAATGAGGAGAAGAATGCCTTAAAAAGTCAAATTTGCCAGATGGAAAAAGAATCTCAAAAGCTTTCTGAAGAGAATGATTCCTTCAGAATTAGTGTGGAGCAAATGGAAGCAAATGACTTTATGAGAAATCAAGATACTATTAAACAGATCCAAACAAAT
>CM053600.1:190960871-191000733 GCA_028646575.1 Pseudocheirus occidentalis
TGTTTCTTTTCTTTTAGATCCAGTTCTGGACTAATCTAGAAAACTATTACAAAAGTCTAGGGACTTGTTTAAAAAGGTGATGGCTATTGCCATTCCCCAGCCTTCCCTCAGTTATAACTGTCTAAAGGTGTTGGAATAACACAGGGGAAATCCATGCTTATTTATTGATTCCCATGGCTCTAACTCACAGCTATGGAGAATAAACTCAGCACTCAACAAAGATGCAATAACCCCTCTTATCCAGAAATAGACAGCTTCATATTTATATTGTCACTCTCCTCTCACCTCTATGACACTTTGAAGGATTCACTTCTCATTTAGCTTTCCCCAAATGTCACTCTTGCAATGATCCCAAATATTCCACTTCTGCTTGCCTTCATTAAATCACTGGCATATATTGGCCTAGCTCTGGACAAGCTCAGTCCAAGCTTTTAGAGGTGTAGACCTCTCCATGGTCCTGGTGACAGTTACCATCCTTTTGTATTGATATCTTCATTTGCCAGCTGATTATGCAAGTTTAGCATTTCTGTGACCTCCCAGTGAAATGGATTAACTCTTCTGATAGCCAGTGACTCTCATCTGAATCTCTGCTCTACAAGGATTCTTCTTGCCAGGCTCTACACTTCCTGAGATAAAATTCTTGCAAAATAAATCAGGCTAAACATTTGTATTATAAAAGTGATTTTTAGCTATGTAGGTTTGCTTCTGAAACCCATTCTTCAATCTAGACCTGCCACTGCCCACCCAATTCTTTTTTCCCCAATTTCTGTCTTCTGTTATTTCTCCTGCAGGTCAACCCCATGGCCACCATAACACTCAGTAAGTGGAGAAAAGGGTACAGATGCAAGAGATCATAGAGGTTGAATCAAAAGGATTGGCAACTAGTTGGATATTGGGAGGGTGGGTTAAGAAAGAACAGGAAAAGTTAGGGTTGACTCGAAAGTAGTGAACATCAGTAACAGAAATGAGGGGGAGGGGGTTTACTGGAAAGGAGAATGTTTATAGAGGAAGGAAACAGATTCTACTTCTGACATGTTACATTTGGATCATCTGGTGATGTGAGACAAGACAGATATTTGAGCTGGTTGGGTTTCTTTCACTTTTACTTCTTAACACAGCATGGGGAAGACTAGACCATTGGTAACCACCTTCCTCTCCCACCTCACGTAATACTTTGTTTCGAGGCTCATGCACCAACATCATTTGATGTTGATACTGTGAATTACTTATCTATGTCTGTGTCTCATCACCTACTGCATAAGCTGAAGATTACTGTGTATGCTCTTAATTCCCTAAGGGCAGGCGTCGCTCCTTGAACCAGAGGAAAATTATTATTTCACCTCTAATTCTCACCAGGTGAGCATTGTTACAATGAGTGGAATATTTCCAATCCCTTTAAGCTTTTAAAAATTCCTCCCTCCCCAAGAGCATTTATGTGGGCAATATCTATTGATGTTTACCATATTAGAAGTTAAAACTGATAAAATTTTAATGTTTTCATTCATTTTAAAATAACAAAAATAAATCCCACTATGAGTTAACAGATATTTTTTCATGAAAAATAACTATTTTCCAAAACAAAAAGTTTTAGTGAGAAGAGCAACATCAGGTTACATATTTTTGCAAGTTTTTTAAAGGTCTGGCTTCATAGAAGACAGCTAGATTTTCCTAACTGCTTCTTCATTCCCTCTGTTGTGATGATATATTGCTTTCATTGAAATATTTAAAGAAAATCTGGCCCCACAGAGACAGTGGTTGGAAAGGGGAGGTATCTTAAGCAAATTGTACCAGTATTATTATGAAAAGTATCTCTTTTAGTTAGAGAGTTACCTGGGGGCACTTTATGGATCCTTAAAAGAGATCTCTTAGAGATCCTTAAAAGGATCTTGAGGTCCCTCAGGGGTCCTCCAATCATACTCTGGTATAGCAGACACAGCATTGGCCAAGGGTTCAAATCCAGCCTCAGATGCTCATTAGCTGTGTGGCAGTTTTCTTGGCAAGTCACCGAATCTCTCCAGTTCTCCAGGTTTCTCTGAGATTTGGGGAAGTTCCTTAACCTCTCTGTCATCAATTTCCTTCATCAAACTTGTCATAACCATTACTTTGTACCTCAGCATCAATCACTAGTCAAAGAGAGTTCTAGGCATTGTGTTGGGTGCTGCAGATGAAAAAAGAGAAGAGAATCTGTGCCTGCCCTCAAAGAGCTTATATTCTGTTAAGAGAGAAGCACCCTGGCATAATGGGTAATGGGCAAAGGACTGACCTCAGAATCAGGAAGTCCTGGGTTTGAGGTTTGTCCCTAATATAGTGACTGCATGACCTTGATGAGGTGTTTAACCTTCAGGACCCCCAAGCAACCCTCTAACTAAAAATTTTGGACTGATCATTCTCTGTCTTTGTCTTTGTGTCTGTTGCCCTGGGTATCTATCTGTGTGTGTGTGTGTGTCTGTGTGTGTGTGTCTGTCTGTCTGTCTCTGTGTCTGTGTGTCTGTCTCTGTCTGTCTCTCTCTATGTCTGTGTATGTCTGCCGTCTCTCTCTGTTTCTCTCTATGTGTGTATGTGTCTGTCTGTCTATCTCCCACAACTATACCATGGATGTGAAAAAGATGTAGAAAATCTACAAGGCCAAAGTAGAATAAAGGGCTTACTAACCCCTGACCCAACTCTATGTGGTTCAAAGGCAAGGGGGGGGGGGGGGGTGGAAGTGGCGCACAGGCAGCCCTTGATAAACAGTTGTTGAATCAGAGAATGGCAGCCACTCCCTGCCTTTTTCCTGTTCCTCTCTCATCCCTACTAGTAGCTGCTGCCTGTGTCTCCATGGGTAAGATCCCAGATTTAGAGGGAAGGCCATCTGGTTCTTTATTTGACACTTGGGGACCTGGAGCAGAGGAAGGGTTACTGACTTGTCCAACACAGCCAGGGAGTGGTGAAGTCAGAATTCGAATCCAGCTCTCTTGACCTCCCCCCCCTCCCACATCCACACCAACACACCTCAAGCAACAACCGCACTGACACAAGGGCAGGCATCCCAAGGTCCCACTTTTACCCCTGCGCATCTCCTGGATTGAGGCCGGCGTGTGCAACCCTGTCCCTGGGGCTCCTGGGGCTGGGCAGCCAGTGCCCAGCTGCTGGGATGAACTGTAGCTCACGTCCTCCCTCCCCCATCCCACTCCCTGCCTCTGCCGGCATCGGCATTGTTGGCCAGCTGCCCCAGGATGCGGTGCGTCAAGATCGAGGGACCAGGGCGCGCAGGTGGGGAGCCTCTGGGCTCTGCGCATCCGCGTCCGCCGATGCCCAGAGCTGCGCAAGGCGCAGGGAAGAGCTAGCGCGCTCCCTTCCCCATGCAGAGGTTGGTTCCCCCCGCCCAGTCCCTACCCTACCCCAACCCCTTGTGTTCAGGGAACACGGTCCCCTCCCCCTATCCCTCTTTTCCAATGGAAGGAAATTTACTGGAAAGAGTCCAGGGTCACAAGCCATGATCCCCAGCCAACAGGGCTGGTTTTCCCGTGCGCGTGAACGCTAAACCATCTCCCCGCAGCCATCCCTTCGCAATCGCCCTCCCGGGGCTCAGTGGCATCTTTGTTCTCGCCACCCCCCCACCTGTGAGTCTGAGAACGCGCCTGCAGAGCCCAGGACCTAGTCCTCGGCTCTTTTTCCCCAAGCCGAGGGGAGAGGAGTACATCTTTAAAAAGATGAAACCCAGCCACATGACAAAGCTTTATTTGCATTCTCAATGACACCAAAACTGGTCCTTCCCGTCCCAGTTTTCAGGGGCTTCATTTCCTTCCAAAAGGAATCCGACCGAGGACCCGCTGGGTTCGGAGCGAACCGGCTTAACAACCCTTGGCTTGCTCCACAAACTCATTCCTAGCTATCTGCTGCCTGCAATCTTGCTGTAATGTACCCTGCGTGGGTACCCCCCCAATTCCCCTCCCCTTTGCAGAAGTCTGCAGATGGATGGATGGTAGGAAGCATAAACATTTCCCCTGCAGTTTTACACTGGCCTCTGAGCCCAAGGTGATGTATTCTCTTCCCATTCTTCTGGTTTTCCACCATACTCATTTAAAGGATATGCCATATTTAATCATTTCCCCCTGCTCTCGGCCAGAGGGCTTGGGAGGGGGAGGGGAAGGGGAATGTATATCTCTCCCTCCCCATCCTTGTTTTTACTCTGGATGTTACTGCAGCGGCACTGAGGTGACAGGAGCGCTCTGTGGCTTCTCTAAGCCCACGGTTCTCTCAGAGGCAGGCAGTGCCCCCCACATACATCGCTGGCAACTAGGTTGACTCCCAGAAGGCTGAGAAGTAACCTTAGGAATATTAATTTTTTCAAAGTTGTTTAGCTACATTCTTCCGATGGCTAGCATAATGACAGCATAAGACAGAGAGAGGGAAAGCAGAGACAGTGTGTCAGCCAGTAAGAAGTTAGGACCATAAAGGAAGTGGGGAGGGGTCTAGCAAAGACAGCATCTTTATCTCTGAGGAGTCCTGTAATGGTTCAGGGCAGTTCAGTTGAACACAAGTTTGCCACGGAGTATTTTCCTTTTGTCAATAATTAATCACTGGAATCAGCCTGGCAAGACTGGAGTTTTAACAACAGTGCAGAGGGTGAGTCAGAAGAAACACCTCGGGCTGATAAATCCATCGGCAACTCCAAGCAGCAGGAAGCCCGTGTCCACACTGCTCATCAGCCCACAGGGCCATCCACTCCAACAAGAGGTAAGCATTTACTTCTATTGGTTTTCCTTTTTTTCTTTCTTTCTTTGGATCATACTTTAGTTTTCCTGCGGTAGAATCCTGTACTTTTATAAGAGAATATATAGGGGGTTTAAAGTACTTTCATATGATTTATTCTATTTGACTGAACTTTAGTCCCATAGGAAGGAAAGAATATGTTTTCTGCTCTGTTTCTTAATATTTCAAAAAACTGGGCTGTTTCCCAAAGAAAAACCAAACTTTATACTCTGAAGTAATTAACACTTTGTCCAAAGAGAGGAGAAAATTTCTCCTATTGTACTTGGACTACCTTTCCACTAACAGTCTGTTTATAATTATTGACTCATTAAGGAAAGGTCACCTAGACACTCCAGTTTATTCCTACTTCCCTAGTCATTCTTCTCCCCTTTCATCATAAGGCAGCTTGTGGTGGGTAGCTACTGCCAGTAATGCTCTGCCTACAATCAAGGAAATGCAAGTGAAGAAGTTCAGCACTGAGCTGTTCGCACACTTTCCCAAGACAGTCAGCAAGATGTATCATCCCAAGATACCCATGGATGTTTATGGTTTCTCTACCTGGGCCAAAGCTTGTTGTGAACCTTACAAGCATCTTACTGGATCCCAACACCAGTTAAGTGGATGCTAAAGTAGCTCCCAAGTGGGTTGTCCACATACTATTGAGTCCACCCTATAAACTGAATTATATGAAAGTATGAGCAGGAAAGAACTTGCAAGTGAGTTTTCAAAAAGTTGAAAGACCAGAAATCTTAGCGCCCCCCCATCCTCAAAAGCACATGTTTCCTATAGTTAAAAGAGGGTGGTTTCAGACAAAGTATTTGACCTACAAGCAGTTTGGGGTTTTTATAAAAAATTGTTTGAATTACATGGAAATCAGGAATCGAGAAGATCCTTCGATTCTAAAGAGCATTTGAGACAGACCCAGAGTCTAAAGAGGTTTGTGTAATTTCAGCTCAGCAGCTGCATTGTTCCCATGATGCTCTGAAGTAAACCTAAGGTTTTTACGGTTTGGATATGCATGATGGAGCATATACTCTGTAGTGAAATCTCTATCTCCACCAACAAAATTTCTTGAGCACTAAAATAAAACTCATGGTTTCTGGAATAACTGTAATACCATTACAGAACTCTGACAGCAACAAATTAAGATTGGTTTATCAAATTTAAGGCTAGGACAACTGTCAATAAACAGGATGTGGCTGTCAGCTCCTGATAGAAGTCAACCATCAATGAGTTTCCATTGGTAGGCTCAGAATACTTAAGGGGCTCCTCAAAAGTCACCTCCTTCGAGGTCCTCAGCCCTTTGAACTCTTAGAGTCTTTGGACCTCAGTCATGCTAATAAGATCATAGAGCTGCAACTGGAAGGAATCAGCCAGTCGAATTGCCCCCATTTTGCAGACGAGGAACCTGAAGCAGGAAAAGGTGACATGAGAGGTTTCTCAACTCGTATCTATAGACATTTTTTATGCTCCTTACTAGACTTTATGAGTATTGGGGCAAATACTATTCTTATTTATACTTATTTCAGTACCAAAAAGCCCTGAACTAAAGTCAGAGGAGCTGGGTTCAAATCTAGACCCTGCTCTTTGTACCTGTGTGACCTTGGGCAGATCACTTAATCCTTTATGAACCTCAGTTTCCCCATCTGTAAATTGGGGGGACTCTAAAACCTCTAATATCCCTTCCCTTATAGCTCTAAATCTACAATCTATGATCCTTACAGCTCTAAATCTATAATGCCTTGCCCATGTGTTGTAAGGGAATTTTTTTTTTTGTTAAATTGTATTGACTATATCGGATTGACTAAGAATTTTGCAATCACTGGTCTCCATCTTATACAGGCCAATATATTATTATTAAATATTTTCTCACTGGGCAGCAGGGTAGCATAGTAGAGAGCCAGGAAAACTCAGATTCTAGAAGTGCCTTTGACACACTGGGGCTATGGGACACCACTTCTCAGTGCTGGAGGCAAGGCTCAAAGTTGTAGAGAATGCACCAACTTGTCCTGTCAGAGGGAGTCACTCGCTGGGAGGAACAGGAGATCCTGGCACCAGTGAAGTCATAGGCCTAGTTCTTGACCTTGTTTTATCACTGAAAAAATTAAGACCCACCCTCTTGGGTGGAGGGGAAGAGTCTATTTGGCAGTCATAACCAGGAGGAAAATTTGTAACTTGGAGCTCAGAAATGCCAAGACTTAATCCACCACCAGGGTGGTTTCCCTGTGGCTTTTCCTGAAGCCACACCAAGACTTTTGAAACAGTGAAACTGTGCCAGGAATGGACCTGGGATCACACCTGGCTCTGCTTTGCATAGCTCTATCACCTTGCATAATTCCCAGACAGTTTGTTTTTTGAAGAAAAACCAATAATATGGCCGGACAGGAAAGAATTCCAGGAGCCTTAGGATCTGTATTCTGCCTAACTCTGACCTAAGCATTGTCTCCCTGAGAACCCTCTCATCCGACAAGAGGAGAAAAAAGAATGAAGAAGAGGCAAAAAGCCTGGCAAAAAGCCAGGCAAAAAGTCATCAGTGGCAGATGGAATGTGAGGTGCTCCCCCTAGCTGCCTAGAGAGCTGAGCTTTGCATCAACCTTTTTTGCTACTTTGGAATGCTTGTACATTTCCAAAATTTACTCTGGCATAGCTGGGGGGCAATGAGGTGATGGAGGGGACAGTTATCTTATTTCCCTTTTTGCTTTATCAGTGTCCTTAATATTTGGAGAATTATAGATGCATGTACATATTATATGTACACATATATATATATATAAAGATATATAGATATATAAGATATATAGATATATAGATATATATACATACACACATATGCAAGTCAATTCTTTGAGGAAGGATCCATTAGATTGTCAATATGGGCACTCTCTCTACCAGTGCAAATAGCAGCCCCTTTGGTCTTCCAGAGTTGCTATGCCTTCTACCCGGAAATGCTCCAAAATTAGTGAAGATGGTCCTTAAACAACACACACACAGTCACTCCTAAGTCTACATCAGATGCTTGTACCTTATGAACCTGCCATTGCCATGGGCTTCAAATCCCAGTTCTGCTCTCTATCATGATGAGACACCAGACTAGGGTATTAGATTTCGAGTCAAAGGGTCACAGGAAAAATCTGTGTTCTGCCACTTGGAACCTATGAGACTATGGGCAACTCATATGACTTTTCTATGCCTCAGTTTCCACTTTTGTAAAATGGAGTGTTGCACTAGATGACCTCTAAGGTCCCTTCCCCTTCTAATTACTATGACTCTATAACTTAATAGATGACATATGGAGAGACAAACACAGACACAGAAAAAGAGAGACTAATGGAAAAGAGGCAGAGGGACATAGGCACAGAAAAAGAGACAGTGAAAAGGAGAGAGAGGGGAAGGGAGAAAGGAAGAGAGTGAGAGACAGGAGGAAAGACAGAGGAGAAAAGAGAGGAAAGAGAAAGGAAGAAAAAAGAGAGAGAAGGGAAGAGGGAAAGAAAGAAGGAGAGAAGGGGAAGAGAGAGAAAGAGGGAGAGAGACAGGAGGAAATGGGTAGGGAAAAAGAGAAAGAAAAAATAGGAAGCGAGAAGGAGGAGGGAAAGGAAAAAGAAAAGAGAAAGAGGGAGAGGGAGAGAAAGAAAGAAATTTAGAAGGCCAACCTAGTTTTGGATTCAGAAAGATTTGGGTTCAATCCCTGATTCTGATACATTCTACATATATTCAAATATATAAATAAGAAAAAAAGAAAAGAAAAACTTAATGAAACAAAAAGTTTTATATATGAATTTACACATATGTGGATAGTTATGTGGCCATGGGCAAGTCAGTTAACCTCTAAGAGGTGAGATCATCAATTGAAAGAGCTTCCATACCATGAGCACTAAAAGTCCCCTAGACAGATGAAAACAAAGGTCTGGATCAAACACATGCACATATTTACACACATCCATCCTCCACTGAAGTCATACTCCAAAATTCTCTTGTAAAATGAAAGGGACTGTGGGACTTCAAAGGCATTGCCAGTGGTTAATAAACTGAAACAGGTCCTAGCAGATGGGAAAGACTTCAAATGAAGGCCCAGAAACAGCCTGGAAACATCAGAAGAGGCATATCACCAGAAGGCTGGCCAACAGATGGAGAATTCATTTTGGCCACACCAGAAACCAGCTCTTAAGGACTGATGAGGTTAGAGCTGGTTTGAGGTGGCCAGATCCCATAGTGTTAAAAATCAGAAGTTTTTGAGGTCTAAAGGATACAGGTACATTGAAGTAAGCCATAGGGACTGCCCATGTCCAAAAAGGAAGGGGCAAGGAGAGGAAAGGCAGTGTGGGAGGAGGACAAGGAGAAAGGCTCCCAACAGTCCTCTCATTCCTGTGTCTTGAATCACCCTAGAATTATGTCTTAAGAAAATATGTGCCTATGAATATATGAAAGTCATATGAGAGGCAGCTTGGCATCAGGATGGAGGTATCCTCAACAGTGACCAGGTTTGAATTCTACCTTTGACGGTTCACCAGTTGTGACATCAAGGGCAAGTCATCTTCAAAATGCAAATTGTTTAACCTCTAGTACCTGCCTTACAGATTTGTTGAAGAGCTCAAATGCCACTTTACTAGGTGGCACAGTGCATATAGCATTAGGTCCAGGGTTAGGATAACATGAGTTCAAGTCCTGCTTCAGACACTTACTGGCTGTGTGACCTTGCACAAGTCATTTAAGTTGTCTGCCTCAGTTTCCTCAACTGAAAAAGGAAAAAGTAATAGCACCTACCTCCTAGAGTCCTTGCGAAGATCACATGATTGAGTGATAAAATATTCGTAAAAGCTCCAAGTACATTGCCTGGTGCAGAGAGTTGATCATCTAGTGTAATTCAAATCTAGTCTAATAATTAATTCAGTTGTAATTCAGTCTAATCTAATTCAGAGTTAGCAGATCTAATCCCAGGTCAAAATCTAGCTCACTAGCTAAAGGAGACTAAGAAGGAAATTCAGGAATGAGAGCAACTCAGACACTGAATGAGAAATTCTAAAGGTCTAGCAAAAGACTGTCAGCAAGAAAGATTAGCATCCTGGGATTTAGACAGATTTGCCCTGCCTTTGGAGATCATCTCATCTAAGCTCCTAGGTTTATG
Organism: Pseudocheirus occidentalis; assembly: GCA_028646575.1. Classification (NCBI taxonomy): domain Eukaryota; kingdom Metazoa; phylum Chordata; class Mammalia; order Diprotodontia; family Pseudocheiridae; genus Pseudocheirus; species Pseudocheirus occidentalis. Next base: position 190,970,728 of record CM053600.1, read on the forward strand.
GATGAGAAAGCTGAAGTCGGGAAAGATTAGGGGGCTTGGCAAAAGTCATGCCAAGAGGATGGTACAGAACCATGATAGGACTCAGGTCCTCTGACTTGCCATCTTGTGAAACTGTTTCTCCCTTCCCTCCCTCATCACCAGGTCCCTGAATTCTGGTAAATTCTGCCTCTCCATCCTCCAAACATACAGACATCTTTTTTCCTAAATTGTTCAGAAAAAGACCCATTACGACTCATCCATTGCCTCATACCCAATAAATCCTGAGTAAATATACACAGACAATGAGCAAGTTAAGTAACTAAATGGTATGGAGAAGACAGAAAGAGAGTCTTGTCTGTACCTATAAGGACATAACATTCCCTTCAGTGGCCTTTTAACAATTTGGTAATACCAACATCAGGCTTTTAATCTAAATAGACGACTTCAGTAACCTCTGTTTGTGAGGTTGGCAATGAGAACAGTGTAGGCGGCTTGTTCACAGGTCAAAAGGATGGCTCCAACTTACATGGTGTCCCTTCATTCTCCTCCACTTATCCCAGAGAATGAGCTAAGAACCATTGTCCAGCCATGTAGATATTAATCTCACATGCGGCAAGTCATAACACTAAGAGTAACATCTAACCCTTGGACACAGCACTTGAAGTTATGCTTATGTAACATATAGTCATTGATTTTAGCCAGTGGAAACATGGGTAAGAAATTGAATAAACTGATGACAGTTTCCTCAGCTGTAAATGGTACTAACCTCAGGAGGGTTGTTGTGACGACCAAATGAGATGAAAATTAAAAAGTGCTTAGCACAGTGCCTGGAACAAACTGGGGCTATATTACTGCTTGTCCCCTCCACCCTTTCCCCTCTTCAGGAGATTCATTATGGGCACGGATCAGGATCCCTTTAAGGTTTTCAAAGTGCTTTATATATGTTAGCAATAAGCCTGTGTGGTAGGTAGGTGTTATCATTACCTTAATTTTACATATAAGGAAACTGAGGCAGGCAGTGGTAAAGTAACTTGACTAGGGTCCCATAGCTAGTAAATGTCTAAGGCAGGATTTGAACTCAGGTCTTTGAGACTCTAAATTCTACACTCTATCCACCTAGCTATCTCTAAAGTATATTATATGCTAGAGTCTTATAAACCATAAATTGATAGCTGTCATCTATCGGAGATTGTATATTTTTTGAATTTTACATAACAATTGCTGAAATATCAGTTATGCAGAGAAGATAAAGTATGTTAAAGCTATTTTGAAACACTCAAATTAATAGGTCATAGGATCATAGATTGAGAGCAATAGGGCTCTTAAGACTCCAACCGATCCATTGTATAGATGAGAAAATTGAGGTCCGGTGAGATTACATGACTTTCCCAAGGTATCAGTGGAAGGATTTGAACCCAGACCATTTGACTCCAAGTCTAGCCTTTTCCTCTGTCTTGTCCTCTCTACCTGTAATTACATGCCCATGTAGTCTAAGAGTTTAAATTCTGAAGCCTGTGTAGGCCAATCCATGCCCACTACAACATACCACACACATGGCCACCCAGACTTTTTTTGAAGACCCTCAGTGAGATAGAGTCCATCACATTTCGAGTAAATCCTTCAATTCTTGAATCACTCTAATTGTTAGGAATTTTTCCTTATAACAAGCCTAAATTTGTCTTTCTGTGTCTTCCATCAATTCCTTTTCATTTGATTGTTGGAGTGCTATAAAATAAATCCAATCTCTCTTCTATATGTTGCTGTTCAGTCGTTGCTCAGTTATATCAAACTCTTTATGACCCCACTTTGGATTTTCTTGGCAAAGATACAGGAATAATTTGCCTTTTCCTTCTGTAGTTCATTTTATAGACAAGGAAACTGGGGCATAAAGGGTTAGGTGACTTGCTCAAAGTGAGGCCAGATTTGAACTCAGAAGGATGAGTTTTCCTCACTTCAGACTCTACTCTATCCACTCTCTTCCATATGACAACCCTTCAAATACATGCAGGTGCCTTCAAATCTTCCATTTTTCAGGCTACATACTCCCAACTCTATCAATAACTTCATTTATGGCATAATCTCCAAGCCTTACATCATCCCAGTTGGTCCATCTTTTTTAATCCATTGTAGCTTATCTACCATCTGCCTAAAACATGGTGCCCAGAATTGAATGTCATACCCCAAATCTGCCATATGTAGTACCAAGAGAGCTATGACCTCCCTCCTTCTGCCCATTCTCCCTCTCATACCTACAGCCTAAAATGGTATGTGACATACCATTCTTTTTTGAGCTTCCTATCCAATACTATGCCTAGATCTGCTTCACAAGAATGACCTGGAGACCCTACCTCCACCAGCCTCTGTTCAGGAAGTTGACCACTTAGTCCAAGTGTGACTCTGTGATGCAAACTCTCTATAAGTCTTAAATCTCAGATTATAGCCAAAAGAAGACAACCACATTTATCATAAGGTCTGGAGTGGCACAAAAAAATTTGGGACTCCAGCTACTTCTCTATTAGATAGCGTCATGGTTGAAATTACAACACAGCACCAACAGTTGTATTTCACACGAAGTTTGGACCAGGAGAGTCATTCCTCTGTTTAATGACACAATACTAAAATAATCTCAAAATCCAATCAGTAAATAGGAGGAGAAAAATAAAGCCAATCTAAATATCTGTTTACTACACACAGGCCCATCATCTGGTTATTTTTATTTCCTAGCTGGTTGCCTTGATGCAATACAGACATCCAGAGTTGTGACGTGAAATTAGACAATTTCCTATGAAGCTAACCTAAGTTCCAGCCTGGGCTGTAGCCAAATGTAAAGTTGACCAATGTTCTTCCTTTTAAATCCGTGGTTCTTAATCTGGAGTCTATGAATGTGTCTTTTTTTTCAAATATATTTCCAAAGCTGTACTTCAATATAATTGGCTTCTTTTGTGACTCTTTGTGCTTTACTTTGTGCACTTACAAATGTGATTCTGGGAGTCTATAGAAACTCCCAAACACACCAAAAAAGTCAAAAAGTTAGCAATATTTAAGTACCTACTATGTGCTAGGGAGGTACTAAGCATAGGTTAGGAATCCACATTTTAGATACCTCGGAAAATTTAGCCTTGCTTTGCCAACCTTGCTTTTATAAATCATAATATTACTTTAAAATGCATCAATTGTAGTCTTTATAAAACTAAAATTATTTTCCATTTGAATTCTCTTTAACCCAAGATAGCCATCCACCTGTTATTAGTCAGCAAATAATACATTGGCCTCCTTATATAGATTGACCTTGTGTGATTTCTTTCTTAAAAAAAAAAATACCATTGCTGATAATCTGTTTACTATAAAGTGAAATAACTCTCATTTAACATGCAGAGGGCAAATTTCATTCATTATAATAAACTACCATATTCCAAACATTGCTCTAGAATGAAAATATAAAACTGGAGAAGACAAAGCTGCCAAATGAAAATGTTTCACTAAATACTTATTGAATGTGTCTGAAGGAGGACAGCGGGGACCACCATGTCACCTCACCACCTACTCGATAAACTCCAGTGGCTCTCTATTACTCCAGAATCAGTTATGCAGTCCTCTGCTTGAAATGTAAAGTTCTTCACAATCTGGCCTCTTTCTGCCTTTGCAGGCTGCTCATACGTCTGTCCCTCCCTCCCTCTGCACACTCAGTGATCCAATTGTGTCGGTCCATTGATACCTCGAAGATACCGTTCCATCTCCCATCTAGAAGCCTTTGACTGGCTGTCTCCCACTTCCAAAATGCTCTTCCTTCTCCTCCTCCTCTTCCTCAATACCTCTTCACTTGTACGGCTTCCTTCAAGACTCAGCTCAGACTCACCTTCTGCTTAGACCTTTTCCCCCTCCTCCTACTGGCTGGTGCAGAACCTTCCGACCTCACAGTCTGTATCCCATATGTACATCATGGTTTATATGTTGTCTCCCCTACTGGAATGAGAACTCCTTAACAACAGGAAATGTTTTTGCAATACTTTCCATCTTAACACAGTGCGTGGTCCATAGTAAGCACTTAAAGAATACTTTATTTATCTAGCACTTTGAGAGCTTTACAATAATACTGCATTTTATTCTTACAAGATACTGTTATTATCCCCAATTTACAGATGAGGAAACTGAGGGAGGCTTAAGTGGCATTAAATTCTGACTTTCTTAAACCTATCTGAGATATCTAACCACAAGAAATTGTTGTAGCCATGTTGCTTAAGAATAGGAAAACCATATTGTCTGGGGACATATCCAGTGTTTTTGTTCAGGAAATATGATCTCTGTGCCTATTTTGATACTTTTATTTCCCCCGAGAATGCTTTGCATCTATAAAGTCATTCATCCTCATAGAAGAGTGGCTGGTTAGCACATACATGGTGAACATGGTCCACATAAGTCTGAGAGATGAACTAAGGGTATCTAAAAGCCCAGCCCCAAGAGGACCAGCTCCTTGGCTCTTCCTGTGAAAGCCATTTATGGACAATCAGCATCTAACACTTCTAAGAGAATGTTTTATTGCCCCAAACTTTAAACAAAGAAAATAAAATCAAACAGGCCCGTCTGCTTCTGATCTGGACTGGCAGAAAATTCAGGTTCTAATTTAGGACAAAGATACCTCCTCCTTGTGTTCCTTTTGCTTAGAAGATAAGCACCAGTGAGAACATTCGGGCAAAGTTAACACATTCCTGAGCTACTCAACTTTATTAAGCTGGACTTTTCCTCCTTTGATATCTACACATGAGCCTAAAAGACTTCAAACGGCTCCCAGATTCATCTAGAAAGGGCTCTTCAAATGTGAGCAACCAAAGAAATTGGGGGAATTTAGGTTTGTTTAAACACTGGGTCAGCTCCTCTAGCCCAGCCTGGAAGTGCAGGAGCCGACCACTGGTCCAGTCCCACTATGGGTCCGGATAGGAGCTTTGGTCAACTCCATTTCTAAGCCTGGCTCTTTCAGCTTTCTTTAGTCAACCCAATGGTCCCCGTTGCTCCTGAAGGTTCACTTTACTAATGCCCAATTCAGTGCAGACTCCCAATCATCATAGCCCACTGCAGCTTAGAATGCCAGAGCTCAAGAGCTCCACCAGCATCACCTTCCCCAATAGCTGAGATTTTAGATATGCCCTACCCTATGGTATTTAATCTTTTAAACCGATTTTAACAAGCAAATTAATCTTCATAAGGCCGTGGGAATTTATCATAGAATCTGTGTTTATATGAGAATGTATCTGATCCAATCCCCTATCCGATAGAGAAAACACTTCTCTTGTCAGTTAGTTGTCTAGACTGTGCTTGAATATTCCCACTGATGGAAAGCTCACTAGCTCAGAGCAGACAGACATCCCTGATTGCTACAAAGTCCAACTTACATTGAACTGAAATTCATCTACGTGGATGGTACCACCCACCATCAGCCTTAGTTATGAAGCACATAAAATAACAGATCCTCCTTGAATATAACTCTTTAAATATCAGATATAATTCACCATGTTCCCCCTAAGCCTTCTCTTCTCCAGGATAAACACAATCACTTTCTTGAACTGTTCTAGAAATCCTGGTTTGAAGTTACCTTTTTTAACTGATTGTCTTCTTCTCCAGAGCCTCCATCTTATTAATGGACCCCTTAAAAGTTTATGCAAAGTAATTCATATACCTATATATATATATATACATATATATATGTATGTATATATATACATACACATATATATGTGTGTATTTCTATAACTATAAATCAATCCATCGATAAGCATTGATCGAACACCTACTTTATGCCAAGTGTCAGAAATATAAATTCAAAGAATTAGACTCAACTCACAAAAAGTTTACATTACAATGGGATAGACAAGAAATACTTGTGTAAATATATTATGGATAATTATAAAGAGAATAAATACAATTAAATACCAAGCCATTAGCTACAAAGTAGTTTGTCAAGGAGAACACTAGCCTTTGGAGCATGGGGGAAATCTTCGTGATTGAGCTAATCCTTAAGGAAAAGAGGGTGGGGTGAGGTGGGGGTGAGGGGGGAGAACATTCCATTCATGAGAAAGGAGGAAAAAAAACGAGTACTTATTACATACCTACTGTGAGCCAAATACTGTGCCAAGTGCTTTACAAGTACCATTTTATCTGATCCTCACAACCACACCGGAGCCAGTGGGTGTTATCATCCCTATCTTACAGTGAAGGAGACTGAGACAGACAGAAGTTAAGTGACTTGCCCAGGCTCACACATCTAGCAAGTGTCTGAGGCCAAATTTGAACTCAAGTCTTTCTGAGGTTAGCACTTTCCATTGCAAGATGCCCCTAAATGGAGGCTAGCCAGTGCAAAGGCATGGTGGAGGGCTGTGTTTGAGGAACAATGGAGAGAAGGCCTGTTTGGCTAGATTGCACAGTGTGGGAAAGGGAGTAATTATGAAGGAATGTCATTTGAATGGGGTAGAATTAACCATGGGACTATCACTTTCCTAATTCTAGATGATACTTCTATTAAGTAATTAATTTCATTCATTAATTAAGACATCATTACCATTTTTGGCAGTGCTACTACAGAGTGAACTAAAGTCCCTGGGTCTTTTTTTCTCATGAACAGCAGCTGCTAAGCCTGTGATTCTGCAGGATCTGACATTTATCCCCTGAAAAAATCTCACCTTGTCCCTACTATTGGAGCCGGGCAAGATCTTTTAAAATCTCTATTATGTGATTCAACATATTTCTTTGTGTCTGCAAAGTCGGTAAAAAGGTCTTATTTGCCTTCATCTGGGTCATTAATAAAATTTTTAAACAGCCCGGATATCGAACAAGACCAAGCACAGAATCTTGTGGCACATCTCTAGAGTGGGCTTCCCTCTCAAAAGACATTAGTCGACATTCTTCTGCTGCCTATGCCCATCCAGTTACAAATCCACATGGTTATAGCATCATCTGGTCAACACTTATCCATATTGTCCATGGGGATATTGTAAGAGAAATTGAGATGTGGCCCGTGGCATTCCCTCAGTCTTCCTAGCAAAAAAAAAAAAAGGAAATAAAGTTTGTCTAATATGACTCATTCTTAGGCTCCTACTAATAAGTAGTTCCTCTTCTCAGTGTCCACAAATGATTCTTTTAATTATTTGTCTTGAGACCTTGCTGGGTATCGAGTAGAAACTCATTTGTTTTGTAATCTTCAATCCAGACTTTCAAAACACAAGTAGCCACACAACAAGTTCAGGCTGCTCTTCTCCCAAGTAACAATAAAAGTCTTTACTGAGAGTACTGATATATTCAACACCATGCTAGGCACTATGGGAGGAGGCAGAAGGAATTCAAAATAACAGTAATTCCTAGAAAAAGAGCCCTAGAGGAAGCAGAGAAAGGGGAAGAAGGAGAAGGGCTACTGCCTTATTTATAGATTAACTGGATCCTAAGAGGCTTCTCTTTCGGCATCCCTTCATCATTTATTTAAATGGAATAGCATCTTCCCCTGAGCTGCCCTTGATGATAAAGTCGTGTATCTTTCAGTAAGCATTCCATTATCCACACAGCACATATTCAGAGGGGACGAGCGGAAAGACCAGCCCTTGTCTTTAGAATGCGTGACTTGGCAGGATCCTGAGACTCTCTTTGCACAAAGACTCACAATGCGTTGGGGGGCGGGGAGGGAGTTGGGGGGGGGGGGGGGGTTTCTAGAGCCTAAGCTCATTGAATGAAAGCCCCTAGGGTTACAGCCAAACAAAACAAAATGAAGACCTAAAGGTTATGCAGATGGTATCAGAGTAGGAGTCAAATGCACATCCCTTGACTCTGAATAGAGAACTCTATTATTCAGAAATGTGAAGCATCTGAAAAATACTCTTGAGGATCAAAAGTAATTTTTAAATTACTAATAACAGAGTCTATTAATTTACCCATCTACTAAGCATTTGTTGAAGACCTGATCTGGGATTAAATTATATTCTCATACTCAACATTATTCACATTTTCCTCCCCCACACACCTTTTATTCATGTTTATCCAATGAATAGTCACAAGCCTTCTCTGCCTCAGTTTCCACATTTTCAAAATGGAGGTGATATTAGCATCTATGCCACTGGGTTACTCTATCAAACAAGATGGTCTCTGTAAAGAGCTTTGCAAACCTCAGAAAAGTGTTAGCTCTGATTATAAAGTGGTTAAAGGTGTTTGAAGAACTTTACACACAGAATCTTACGTGATACTTTCATAAGTCCTGTGCCATTTCCAATCCCCATTTCATAAAGGAAGAAACCAGTTCTCAGAGAAGTTAAATGACTTGTCCAGGGTCATATAACTACTACTACCACTACTACTACTACTACTATTATACTACTACTACTACTACTACTACTATTATACTACTACTACTACTACTACTACTACTACTACTACTACTACTACCACTACCACTACTACTACTACTATTAACTGATACTAATAATAATAATCACAGCTTGCACTTATAGAATGCTCTAAAGTTTGCAAAGTCTTTAAATATGTGAACTCATTGGATTCTCACAGCAACACTGTGAGGCGTGTGCTATTATTCTCCCCATTTTACAGATAAGAAAGCTGAGATACTGAGAGGTTAAGTGACTTACCTGGAGTAATGCTGCACCTGAGACAGTATTCACACTCATGTCTTCCCGATTCCAAGTTCTTGCTTGCTCTCTGTTGATTGCATCATCTAGCTTGAGATGAGATTCAACCCACATTTTCCCAACTTCAAGTTCTGAGCCCTATCCACTACACAACACTGCTTCCTATAGGGGCTGTGGGCAATATCAAAGAAATAAAATATCAGCTTAGAAGCTTGTCCTCAAGAGACTCACTATCAAAATATTGTTCATATTGCTCATTGGTGTCTGGAAATTCATGACCCCATATGGAGTTTTCTTGGCAAAGACACTGCAGTACTTTGCCATTTTCTACTTCATCTCTTTTTACAAATGAGGAAACTGAGGCAAACAGAGTTAAGTGACTTGCCCAGGGTCACATAGCCAGTAAGTGTCTGAGCCTGGATTTGAACTCAGGTCTTCCAAACATGGCACTCTATCCATTGTACCACCTAGCTGCCCCTTTTCTAGGTAGGGAGTCCTGTAAAATATTCAAATCAAAATGCAAGACAGTACAAATTAAATCAATGCAGTTAAAATTAGATGGGAAACAGGTAACTGGGGAGAAAAAAAATAATCTTTGCAGCAAGTTTCTCTACTAAGGATATGAAAGCCAAAGTAAATAAGAAATTAATGCAAATGCATAAGAATGATAATCATTTCCCAATAGAAAAATGGTCAAAAAATCTGAGCAAGCAATTTTCAGAGGGAGAAATTCAAGCTCTAAATGGCCAAAATGTTGTTTAAAAAAAGAGAAGGGGAGTAAAAGGGAGCCACTTAAATACCTGTAACATGCACTGGAAGAGTAGAAGTTCAAAGAGGAGCACAAACAGGATGGCTTTGAAAGTAACAAACAGTGAGATATGTATTGATATATATGTGTGTGTGTGTGTATGTGTGTGTGTATATATATATATGTGTGTGTGTATGTGTGTGTATATATACATACATATATATACTTTTTTTGAAAAAGCAAGTTGTACATAAAAGATTCATGTTATCACATAAAAATCCTCTTTTTCTGGTCTACTTTCTATGTGGAACTGTTCTCTTTTTGTGCGTGGATTCTTACGGTCAGAATATTTTTTAAATGTGAGGTGGTATATGACAGCGCCAGCTGTGAGTGGTACAAAGAAAAAAGTCAGGAGTTCAGAGGAGGGATAGAATGATGATGGCAGGCACAGTGGAGGTGATGGTACAATTTGGGAAGGGCTTGATGCTGATGGTTAGGTAGTCTTTGAAGCAGGCGAGAGAAGACTGAAAAGCAAAGGGAGGCGTGATGATGCTGCGGTAGAAAAATATAGAAATTGCTGTCAGGAGACACAATTTTCAATCCTAGCACTAGCTCTTGAGTAGTCTAGCAGCAAGACTGTAGATAAGTCACTTAACCCTCTCAATCTCCATTTCTTCATCTTTACTATAATCCCCATCAATGCTAAGTCAGAACCTGAATTTAGATCTTCTGAGCGGATTCCAGAGTTCTTTCCACTACACCATGCCACCTTATCCAAATGGATGAGTCATGGACTCCCTCTGCTTCTGTTTGTCTTTACTGTGTCTTTCTCACTGTCTCTTTTCTCTGTCTCTCTCTGACTGTCCATATGTCACTTTGTTTCTCCTTTCTCTCTGTCTCCGTCTCTCTGTCTCTGTCTCTCTGTCTCTCTCTGTCCCCTCTCTCTATCTCTGTCTCTCTGACTCTGTCCATATGTCACTTTGTTTCTCCTTTCTCTCTGTCTCTGCATGTGTGTATGTCTATCTCTCCATCTCTGCCTCTCTCTTTCTCTGTCTCTGTCTCTGTCTCTCTCTCCTTCTCTCTCTCTCTCCCCCTTTCTCTCTCTCTCTCTTTCTTTCTCTTTCTCTCTCTCTCTCTCTCTCTCTCTCTCTCTCTCTCTCTCTCTCTCTCCTTCTTTTCCCCTCCCCCATCATCTCCACACTGACCAGAATGTCTTCTCTTTGTTTCTGCACCTGCTATGTTCCTCCAGTAGAATCCAACTCAAGCTCTACTTCCTCAAGCAGAGTCATCAGCATGGTGCCCCCCCTCTCCCCGCAAGAACTTTCCCACTTGGTTTGTTACTCAGCTTCAGAAATTGCATCCATAATGATTTTTTTCTGAACTAGAAACACTACATGCCAGCAAGAGACAACCCACTCACCCTTGGCACTAAAGGCCTGGCTAAATTCACAATGGCTTCTAAGGCAAATATCTGCTTTGCAAGTCTGTGGTGCCAGGCTGTTATTTCTCAAAACAACTGGACGTGACTTGACAAGCCAATAGGACATTATAATGGAAGAGTCAATTAGTCAGCCAAAACCGAGTCACTTTCTTTTCTATTGGGTAATTTTGTTATTTTAGTGTTTAATACATACATAAACACCTAAGTTTGCCACACAGCCAAAAAAAGTCAACAATGCAACAGAAAACCTGCCCCTTACCATTCCTTCTTGATACAATAAAAAAATACATAGGGGTCAGAGGGCTTCTTCTAAATCACTAAATGAAAAGACACTGGGGAAGGTTGAAGGGAAGTTGGGTAAAGCAACAAGACATATATCAGTCTTCTGTGTTACAAATCACTTGCGTTAAATCTGCATATCACTGCACCTGTCCCTTTGGGAAGGAAAAGTTCTGATGAGAGGCTTCTTCGAAGAGGCAATGGAATGGACTTTGAGGGAAGGAATCAATCTGACTAGTATAAATACAAATTGATTATAAAGGACATTTGAAGGAAGATACCACCTGCCTCCAGAGAAAGAACTGACAAATAGAAGTATATCTAGAATAATTTTACATATAAACACACACATACACCTATTTGTGTTTAATGAAGGCCATCTCTAGGAAGGGGCAGGAGGGGGAGGAAAGGGGAAAAAGAAAAAAGAAATTTACAAGATAACTTATATATTTAAAAGGAATGGTAAGTTATACACAATAAATTTTCAATTTCGTGTGTGATCACCTTTTTGTATTATACGTGTTACAGAAATGGCAGTTTTATTAAAATAAAATAAATTTTTTAAAAACATTTTAAAAGAGACGATGGAATGCAGAAGTCAGATTGCTGGACTTGGGGTCAGGAAGGACTGGGGCATAATTCTGCCTCTGACATTTACTAGCTATGTGACCATGGATAAGTCACAGACACTCTCTGGGACTCGGTTTCCATATCAGTAAAATTGAAATAATCATAACAGTTACAAGATTAGGGGTCACTTTCCAAATGTTTAAGCGTCCCATAAACGTCAGGCATTATTCGCTTTAACATGGATCCTGTCCTTCAGAGCTATTGTGGAAAGGGCGCTGGATTTCATCAGAAGCCCTGGCTTCAGATTCTTGCTCTTCTCCTTTCTCCCTGAGATTCCTTGGGGCCTCAATTTCCCTACCTACAAAATGAGGGGACTGACTGGTGCTGGTTTTATTTACCAGACAAGTATGAAACAAATGCAAGCATGAGTCTATGTGCCCGGCCCTGGGTAATTCCTAGGGCCCCTTCTGGCTCTAAACTGTAAGACACTGTGATTGTTGTTCTGTTCACACTTTGATGAAGTCGGATCCCAGACGTTTTACCAAGAACGGCCAGCACAGTACACTCATCATTCATGGCATCTTCCCCAGAGAGAGCCCACTCCAAAGGAGTCCTTCTATAACAGGATCAGCGCAAGGTCAGCTTGATAGGCTTCCAAAGAGAATTCATGAGAGCTGGAGCTAACAGGGCTCCTTCCTGGGACATCCCAACAAACACTTTGCTTTTCCATATCACCCCCACCTGCCCTTCTGTCAAAGGGTGAACAACCTCAACTGGTTGGAAGCCTGAGCCCTGTTACTATTTCCCTTTCCAGAATTCCAATCATATTTCCAGTGTTTAGTTTTTCAGCAGGTCACCTGTAGCTCATGGCCTCACAAGGTTGCCAGGTCAGCATAAAGAGGTTAAGTCACTTGTTGATGTTCACACAGAAAGTATGTGTCAGAAGCAGGATCTGAACCCAGATCTTCTTGAATCTGGGATCATGATTCTGTCCATGACTCCAGCTGTGTCTTCCCAATATGCTACAGTAAAGCCAGCTTCAAACACTTCAGCTGCCATGTTAGTGGCATATTCATCTAAATGCAGACGTGTTTTAACTTAAAACAGCATCGCTTCTCCCTTCCTGAGATGTTGTATAGGAATGTCTGACTAATTTGTGGAAGAAGTTAGCTTTCTTATCCTTTACACGTTGGAAGCATCTTAAACTCTTCCAGGCAACGGTGTACAGGAGCCAGCTCATACTGACTGCAAAAGCTGATTGTTAAATTTTCAGTGTGCGTATTTACATCTCAAAAATCAGCAAAGGCAACAAAACACTGCTGATTATCTAGACTTAGGAAAATAATGGAGAAATTGTTTATAGTATAAATTAAGTTCAAAAATGTATCCTTTTTTGGGAGAGCTGGTTGTTAAACATTTATCCACACATCCCTGGCACTATTCTGTTAAACTATAAATTCTAGAGCTATCTCTCTGAGTTGTTTTCTTTCTTCCTTCCCTTTGCCTTCAAATGTCAGCTAATTGATTGATTAACTAACTCTTGTGAAATCTGCCCAGTAGAATGCACCCTTCTTGAAGTTAGGGACTGTTTTTCATTGTCGTTATTATCTTGAGGACCCAGCAGAGAGCTGTAATGCATGGATGAATGCATGGATGAATGAATGAATGAATGAATGAATGAATGAATGAATGAATGAAATTAGGATCTCAAAGGATTTAAAGAAAATGAAACAATCAAAATCAAACAAGATGAATTTTAATAAGAATAGGTGAAAGTCTTATACTTGGGTTCAAAAGATCAAATATAAGGTATGGGGGGGGGGTGGAGCAAAAGGAACATACGAAAAGGACCCAGGAGGTTTTCTGGACATCAGAATTCATGATTCAAGAGTCTGATGTGGAAGCCGTAAGGGAGAATGCCAGCTTCGGCCTCCGTTGATAGAACTCTAGGGTCCAGAAGGAACGAGGTCGCCCTCCCACAGAGCTCTGCCTGTCAGAGCACACACAGATTATTACCACATTCAGCTTGTGGGACTAATGTTTAAGGATAAGAGCTGGTATGATACAGCATCTTCAGAAAACGTTGCTAGGTCCACAGATTTAGAGCTACAAGGGACCTTAAGAAAAGATCTGATCCAATCCCTTACAGAAAGGGGAACTGAGGCCCAGAGGTCATTCTCCCTGGGTCACACAGCTAATTTTAAATATCTAAGATGTGATTCATACTTAGGTCTACCTGATTCTAAGCCCAGAGCTCTGCCTATCACACTACACTATCTCTCTAAAGTGATTGCTCTAGTTCAGTAACTACAGTCTTATCTGACTCTCTGTGACCCCATCTGGGGTTTTCTTGGCAAAGATATTGGAGCAGTTTGCTATTTCCTTCTCTTGCTCATTTTACAGATGAGGAAACTGAGGCAAATAGGGTTAAGTGACTTGCCAGGGTCACACAGCTAATATGTACTTAAGTATTGTTGACTTGTTGACTTTTTTTTTTTGGTGTGTCACAGAACCCTTTGGGAGTTTCTGTAGATCCCCAGAATCACAATCTCAGAAAGATGAGTCTTGCTGACTCCAGGTCCAGCATTCTATCCACGGTGCCACCTAGTTGCCCAAATCACAGGATTATATAATTCAGGGCTAGAAGAAACCCTAGTGAGAGAACCTTTAGTCAAATTCCATTTCACAAATGAAAAAACTGAGATCTGACAATTCAAATCATACAAGTGACTAGAATGTTGATGGAACCAGCAACTGTCTCATACAAGGGTCAGGAGAATAACATTGTATGCCTATAGAAGGCACTGGGGCATGGATGAAAGGAAGCCAGGCTCAGAGTCAGAAAGACTGGGGTTTCTGTCTTGCTTCCATCCTAGCCGTGTGAGACTGGACGAGTCATGGCCTCTCAGGCCCCTCTGCATCTTCTTAACACTGAATTACAGCAAAGGGGCCTCCCTGCGTGGGTTAGAGGCGCTTTCCTCTTCACAAGCTCCTGTGTTAATAGAATCCCAATTATAGCCAAGAATAATATTAGGTAAGACAAATTAAACTTATCCAGAGGCCAAAACAGGGAGCAGTCATGGTAGCTCCAACAGAGAGGCAAAGGGGAGCGTTTCCTAATCATTAGAACCATACACAAGTAGAATGGGGTGCCTTGGGAGGCAAAGAATCTCCCTTCACTAGTGGTGTTCCAGCAGAGGTTGGGTGGCTGCTTGTCAGAGACAATGTAGGCAAAATTCGGGCTTTAAGGAGTGATTGCAATAATGGATGCTGAAAATTCCTTCTACCCTGAGGTTCTTTGTTTCTGTGATAATTAAGTATACTTAATACTATAATTAAGTCCAGTTTTCATGAACAGATACAAAGAGTAGATTCTGGTTATGTTAAGGATAGAATTATGTAGTAACCAATAGGGAGATCAATATGAAATCTACCATGCCTCAGGTGCCGAATCAATAAAACATTTTGTGTGCATAACAGTACGCTAGGCCCATGGGGCATACAAAATCCCTAGGATTGTTTTTTAACAGGACAAATTTTTTCATATTTGGAATAGTATAAATGCTGATCTCTTAGAAGGCCAAATATCACAGAATCTTTGATATGGGGCTGGAAGAAACCTTGGAGGTGATCCTGTCCAAAATGAGAAAGTTGAGGTCCAGGAAAATAAAGTAACCTTTCCAAGGTCACACAATGGAGGGGCTGACGCTGTGAACTCATCCTCTACTCTCAAGCCAGCTTCTTTCCTCTGTACCACACACATAAAACAACTTTCATCTTAGGGAGAAGAGAGAAGAGAAATCACTGTGGCTGAGTTAACCAGAAAGATGTCAGAAAAGTTTGACATTGAACCATCAAGGAGAGAATTGAGAAAGTGGAAGACTTGGGAGTAGAGATTTCCCCAGAAGCTAGAACAAGCATGTGTGAAAACTTACAAATGTAAGGAGTGTGGCTCGTGTTGCTGTCATATACAAGAAATAAATCGGTACTCTGGCAAAGTGCACCCCACCCAACTGTAACTAGGAACTGGTGCGCCTGGAGCAGATTCCCCAAAGTGTGCCAACAGAAAGTATTAGGAAGCATGCCCTCAGAGAAGGGAAGGCAGGAAGGCCTGGAGAGGTGTCAACCCCAGCCCACAAATCTACTAGCTTCCTACCTTATCTAAAGTCAACTAGGCTCTAAGTTGATCCTTTAAAATGCTACCATCACTGGCCTCCAAATTTGGGTGGTGGTGTTCGGTTATTTCAGTCATGTCCAACTCTACATGACCCCATTTTGGGTTTTCTTGGCAAAGACACTGGAGCGGTTTGCCATTTCTTTCTCCAGTTCATTTTACAGAGGAATAAACTGAGTCAGAATTATATGACTTGCCCGGGGTCACACATCTAGGAAATGTCTGAGGTCAGATTGGAACTCAGGTCTTCCTGATTCCAGGCCCAACACTTTGTGCTTCCACTGTGCCACCAAGCTGCCTGCCCTCTAAATTTGGTGCCTTCTAAATTCAGTGCACGCTAAATTCAGCACCATGGTTCAAAGCCTCTAGACCCCACCCTAGTTACATGTCTGAGTATTCTATTTCAGACTCTCCAAAGAAAGTTGCTCTAAAATGACAAGACATGATGTCTCTCCTTAGATAACTCCCTCAACCTCTCTGTTTCACAGGCAGGTGACTATTTCCATTTCTGTAGGTTTTTTTTAATATGATAAATCTCTGTGCTGTCAGTAGAGGTGCCCAGCCCAGATCTCTGCCAAGCTAACCCTTCTATCACAGACACTGACTGCCTAGACTCCTAAAAGCCGAAACAATTTTCTTTTTTCTCCAGATGAAAAAAATATGTTTTTATCTCTTTGTTTCAGAGGGTAGAATCCATTGTTAGGAGAGTCCTGAAATGTGGAGGATTCTTTTTTTTTTCCCTTGTTGCCTGATAAAACAGCTTAGCTCTCTGGAACATTTCAAAAGCTACAATTGTGTCCCTCCTCAGGAATTCTTGGGATGCTTATCTGCCAGGGAATTGTTCCAGGCTGTGCAGCCCCTGCCTTTATAGGAAGATGAGCAGGAATCCAGGAGGCTCAAGTCCGAGCCAAGGCTGATGGAAGGCTGGGGAGGTTCTGAGCAGGGTTTACTTGTTCTCACAGTTCTGGACTCCTCCCTTCTCGGTGACTCAGGGCTGGTGTTATCAGGAACGTTTTTTTTTTATTCCTCCACTTGCTACAAAGCACCCCCTTCCGATTTCCTGCCTGAATCAAGTCCAAACAAGGCCAGGCCCTGAACAACTAGACACGAGGGTGCTAAGAGACAGGATGGAACCTTCTCTCCAAATGAGTCACTTTGAAAGGTGACAGGTGAAGGAATCCTAAGAAGCGCTGACTTAGCCGGGCAGCCAGCTACCTCTCCTTTACCTGGGAAAGACTGTGGACAGAGCTCTGGGCCAGGGGTCAGGAAGACCCGAATTCAAGTCTTCCTTTGATACTTACTAGCTGTGAGACCCTGGGCAAGTCACAGTCTCTGTGGTATCCATTTTCTCTCCTATATAAAAGGGACTTAGATTTGTTGATCTTTAAATAAAGAGAATAAAACACAAATAAAAATATGATAGTTAAATTCAAGGTCATATGAAAGGGAGGGTCCTCCAGAAACTCCAGTGGTTCCCTATTACCTCTGTGGTAAGCTATGGATTCTTGTTTAGCTTTTAAAACCCTACATGACCCAGCCTCAACCTAACTTTCTAGCCTCCTTAGACACTGCTCCCTGTGATCCAGCTGGACTAGCTTTCTCTCTGTCTCGCCCACACCAACCTTCATCTCCCATCTCTCTGCCTTTACACCAGCAGTGCCTCATGCCTGGACTGCACTCACTCAATAGCACCTCCTTCCTCCCAAACTACCATGTATTTAGCTGTGCTTTATTCATAATTATTCTTTTTATATGTGGACCTGTCTCCTTTCTGACATTTATATAGCGTTTCCAGATTTGTTCTACTGTTTCAGTCCCTTCTGACTCTCTGTGACTCCATTTGGGGTTTTCTTGTCAAGGATCCTGGAGTACTTTTGCCATTTCCTTCTCCAGCTCATTTTACAGATGAGGAAACTGAGGCAAACAGGGTGAAGTGACTTGCCCAGGGTCACACAGCTAGTAAGTGCCTGAGGCTGGATTTGAACTCAGGAAGCTGATTCTAAGCCCAGCACTCTGTCCACTGCAATACTCCAGCTGCTCTAAGATTTACAAAGAAACACATCAATGTCTCATTTTATCATCTTAACAACCCTGGGGTGTGGATGGTATTATTCTCCCCATTTGATAGATATGGAAACTGAGGCAGTTATATTTTTTATTATTATTATTTGTTTTTATTTTTTTGTGGGAGTCACACAGCCCAGTAAGTGTCTGCAGCTGCATTTGAACTCAGTCTTCCTGACTGACTCCAGGTCTATGGCTTCATCCAATGACACCACATTGCTCCTTGCTTCATTCTTATATCTCCAGGGATATAAAATCTGGAGTCTGGCTTACAGCAGCTGCCTAATAAATGCTTGCTCACAAATAATGGGTTGACAATGGATTACGAGGATTTTTTTTTAGAGGACAAAACAAATTCTTTCATTTTTGGAAGAGGGTAAAAGCTGATCTCTTAGAAGGCCAAAGAGACTCTTAGTTCCTGCTGCTCGTAAATGTTCTGTAATGGGCCTCTCCCAGTGTCTTTCCTACTAGGCCTCATTCACAGAATGAGAATCTTCTACTAGGATTTCCTGTTGTGAAACAGGAAAGTTAATTTTCACCTTTCTCTGCAGGTGTGTCCGTGTATCTTTAAACATTAAGTAAGACTTTTGTTTCTGACATAATTCAGTATAATGAGCATTAAAATTTTACAGATGACATTAATAGAGGACCTTCTTGTATGCTTAAGGATTTTCACATTCTCTTCTTCTTCTTTCACATTCCTATCCATCATACAAACCAGTGATCTCCAATACGGTGAATTCCCTGTCAGAATTATAACATAATTTTTCATCTTGAACTAACCTGAGGAAGGCCTTCAATCTAGCGTGTTGAGTGGATTCTTTTTGCCAAAATAACACGCAGACTAAGACTATCTATGGAGTGTATGGCCCCATAAAAGCCATCGCAGACCTGATGGAGCATTGAACTGGGGTGTTAATTTGACCAGATCTAGCCTGGTGATCTGGGAATCTCGTGGTTTGGTGGTCAAACTTGTGATTCTGCTAAGCTGTGTCCTTCTGTCACAGGTCCGATTGACTGCCACTGGCTGACACGATGAATCTAAGGTATGTGAAGGATTACTTTGCCTGGCTGTATTACCAGTATACCATCATCAGCTGCTGTGCCGTCCTGGAGCCCTGGGAGAGATCCATGTTCAATACCATTTTGCTCACCATCGTGGGGATGGTGGTATACACGGCCTATGTTTTCATCCCCATCCACGTACGCCTGGCTTGGGAGTTCTTCTCAGAAATATTTGGAGACCAAAGTACTGCTTCTATCTCTACCTGAAATCACTAACCACAAATAGGGAAGGGCCTCCACACTCTGTGAAGTTTTCTTACATAATGATATTGCTACTTAGGCGTTTCTGGTTTGTGTGAACATTGCATCGTCTTGAAACATCTGACCTGAAAAACAGACTCTTATCTATGCACTACTCTACACTTTCTGGTTTTGGAAAGATTATTCACTGATGACAATATGCACCAAGTACCCACAATGCAATTTCTCCACAAGAAAAATACTTTTCATATTCTACACTCTCTCACGAAGAATCATTAGATCTGTCTGCTTCCCAGATCCATGATTTCAAGTCTATTTTCTATCAGAACAATTTCTTATCTAAGTCTGTCCGGTAAGCAACAGTGACAGGCACTTATGATGACCATAGGAAAGAGGGGCATTCGGGTACCCAAGAGAAAAGGGCAAATGATCTTTCTGTAAGAAATGCTGCAGGATATGGATTCTCTATTCTGTTTGACAGTATAGGAGAGATGTGAACCCAGTTACAGGAACACCTCAGGGCAGTGTCTTCTGGGAACTTGCCCATTTCCTACACTGGTTTGCCCTCAAATATACAAAAAGGGTTTGAGGCAACTATACCTTTATAGAAAATGGCTCATGTAATCTTTTTCCCCAAAAGCATGACCAACACTGGGGTTGTGATGGTTTAAAATCAGCAATGATGATTTCCCAGAATCATGGAATTACTGTCATTCAAAGTAACTGAGTGCAAGAGACAAAATCGGATCAAAGCCGATTGAGCTACCATGTCTTCCAAAGTTGTCTTGCCTTGCATGATATGAATAAATAAACAAATAAAATTAATTTTAAAAAAGCAAATTGCTTTCTTGTTATGCTATCACTCAATAGAGCAAGAAAAGCATGTGTTGGGGGCCATAAGAGGACATGCTGATAAATAGACTGGAAGTAACATTCTCACAGCAGGAAGCCTATGGCTCCAACAAAAAGCTTTAATCCAGTGGCTCCTTTGCAGAGCAGCAATGAGATTTATTAAATCATCTTGGAATGTTTCTCCTGAGTTTCTAATTGTATTGCTGACTCAAATGTGAATGCCAAAGAGTAAGCTCTGTACCATTTTTTTTCCTTTACTGACATGCACTAGGGTTGATGGAAGGGGAGATGTACATTGTGTTCAAACAAGATTGGGACTATTCTGACATATAAGGAAGAAATTATTTATTTGGGACAGCTCTGGAAAATA
Organism: Pseudocheirus occidentalis; assembly: GCA_028646575.1. Lineage (NCBI taxonomy): Eukaryota > Metazoa > Chordata > Mammalia > Diprotodontia > Pseudocheiridae > Pseudocheirus > Pseudocheirus occidentalis. Next base: position 190,991,089 of record CM053600.1, read on the forward strand.
AAATGTTTTGTGTTCAGGGGAGAATTTTTGTATTTGTCAAAAACTATGGGCATGTGTTAAAGATGACCCAGATCTGAACACAGATATATTGTTTTGTGAAAAATAAAAACTAGTTTAGTTGTTGTGGTGGTGGTTATTTTTTACATTCCCATCTTGATTTGCATTTTGTTCTTTTTGCTTTGAGTAACTTATAATGTATATGGTTTTCCCTGATCCAGCCCTCTCTGGCTTACTTTCTTACATCTGAAATGCAGCCTCCATTAAATTTCTCTTAAGAGAATTCAGTACTGGAAGATCTAATCCAAACCCCTCACTGTACAGATGAGGAAACTGAGACCTAGAAAAGGGAAATGACTTGCCCAAGATCACCCCAGTAATCTGTAGTAGAAATGGGAACTGAACCCAAGGCTTCTGATTCCCAAACCCAGAGCAGCACAAATGGACAACTCCAGCCCAGCACAGATCCCAGACCATAGTCCTCCTGCTGTAACTCTCTCAAATGAAGAGGTGGACTAAGTGGTCCATGAGGTCGCCACCATCTCTAAGGCAACTCAGAGTCCTGTCTTCCTAGGCACTTACCAAGCACTTGCTGTAACAGAATCAGCAAGAGCTGGGTTCAAGTTCTGCCTCTGACATGCTGATGGCATGGTACTGGTCAAGTGACCTCATCTCCTGCTACCCGTCAGTCCTCTAAGGCTCTGAGCAAGTCACAGGCAATTTGCTACCCATGACTGTGGAAGAACTCCATAGTGGGGACCAAGCAAAAAATATAGGTACAAGCACACATATGGGGAGGGGGAGAGATGGGGAGAGGCACAAAAGGAGACAGAGAAAGACAGAAACAGAGGGAGACAGAGAGATAAAGAGAGACAGAAACAGAGAAGGACAGAGATAGAGAGACACAGAAAGAGAGAAAGAGAATAACAAACAGATACAGAGACAGAGAACATCTGAGGTATATGATTCTTTTTTAATACAAGGTATCACAAAAGTCTTGGTGTAGTTTTAAACTTTAATATCTTAGAACTTTACAAACTCTCTTGGAATACCTTGGATTTTGTTCATTGTATTTCAAAGTGATTGGCTTCCTTTGTAATCCTACAAATTTTGTCTTATGCTCTTAACAGCATTATTCAAACCAAAAGTTCATAGGCTTCACTAAACAGTTTAAGAATGTTTGATACCTATATACCAAGAGACAGAGACCGAGAATAAAAACTCTTGCCTGCCTTCAAGGGGCTTACATTTTATTGGAGGGCTATACCACTTACACAGAAACATAGATGCATGATAATTTGAGGAGAAAGGGAACACTAAAGATGAGGGAGATGAGAAATGACCCCCAAATTGAGAATTGAAGCACTGCCCCCACTCCATCACAACTACTTTGGGGAGATAAAGATGTCCAACCCACAAGCTTCCACAGCAGAAGCAGGCCAGATGGGAATGTTCAAAGTAACAGACCTTTACCATAGGGAATCATTCATACACAAGAAGATCTGAAGCCTCCCTCAAAATGCTCAGGGGCTGGGTTGCAGGAAGCAGTGAGAAGGGACAGCAGCAGAGTAAACAAAGCTACATTCTAGCAATTAATATATCTGGACACTGCCCAGGATCTCCATCGTTCAAGAGAGTGGCATCAGTAAAAGGAACCAGGGATTCATGATCTTAGGAGAAGTTGCCTTCCCAGGTTGGGCCCCTTAACACCAAGAGCTAACTTTGCATGGGCATGTCTAAGTGCTGATATCCAGAGTCCTCCACTCTTCCAGGAGAAGGAGGGCCAGTGGCAGAGCTTTCCTTGGCCACATCAAGTCACTTTTCTGCCTCTGACAGCACAAGTAGCAGGAACCTAGGGTTTGCTCAGAGGTACAGTGCGGGGTCAGAAGCTTCCCCTAGAAAAGATTCTATCGAGTAAATATAGAGGATTCCAGAAAAGGACCAAGGCCAAGGATGCCCGTCAAGAACAGAGGGCAAGGTTAAAGCAGAGAAGGCCTGGCACAAGACAGGCTAGGGCCAGAGAAGTGTGGAGATTCTCTGGACTCCTGGGATGCCCTCAATTAGGGCTGAAGTTAGAAATGCTCCCAGCTCAGAACAGCAGCTGGATGGCACAGCAGATAAAATGTGGCATTTGGAATCAAGATGGTCTTGGTTCAGATCTTGCTTTGGACACTAGCCATGTGACTGAACAAATCCTCTAACTCCTGCCTCAGTTTACTCACTCATAGAATAGGGATAATCATGGCACCTACCTCATGGCATTATTTCAAGGATCAAAGGGGATGACATGGAAAGCACTCTGCAAACCTTGAAGGGCTACATAAGCGCTGGCATTCTTGTTTAGTCCTGTCTGATTCTTCGTGACTCCATTTGGTGTTTTCTTGGCAGATGTACTGAAGACATTTGCCATTTTCTTCTCCAGTCCATTTTAAAGATGAGGAAACTGAGGTCAGTAGGGTTAAGTGGCTTGCCCAGGGTCACACAACTAATAAGTGTCTGAAGCTAAAGATAAGTCTTCCTAAAGCCAAGCACTGCCTGGCTGCCCAACATAAATGCTAGGCTGCTATCATTATTATTAATGATTAAGCCCAAAGTTGTTGCAAGAGAAGCACTTTGTAAATCTTAAAGGATGTCATAAAATCAGTTCAGATCCTTATATTTAGGGAGAGATGGAAAAATATTTGGGAAGGGGTGAAGATCTTGCAACTGGACTATTCCTCTCTCCCTCTCTAGCTTGAACTCTGTATTTCCCCAATAAAGAGTCCCAGAAGAGATGCTTCACCTCCCTCACAGCTGCCTCTGTAGGGTTAATAGGGGAGGAAAAACACCTCCAAAATGATCAGCCAATGGCAGGTCCTTGTGGACAATCATCAGATTTGCCACAATCTACTTTCTCACAGCAATAATTTCTACTCCATATTGAATATGTAAGACCCCATTCAGAGAGCTACAAGAATTCGCCCTTCATCTGTATCCTAGGAGTGGTTGGGGGAGGGAGAGAGGGAGAGAGAGAGAGAGAGAGAGAGAGAGAGAGAGAGAGAGAGAAAGAGAGAGAGAGAGAGAGAAACACAGAGACAGAGAAACACAGGGACAGGAGGGAGAGAAAGGGAAGGAGACAGAGAGAGAGGGAGAGGAGGAGGGAGAGACAGATGAGGAGAGAGGGAAGAAGGGGAAGGGAAGGGAAAGTAGGATGAAAGGAGGGGAGGGGAAGGAGGGCAGGAAGAATATCCTAACTTTTTAAAAGTTTATACAAGCAAGGCATAACTCCTAAGTATACAGCTATTATTTTGTCAAGCCTTGCCATCCAAATTCATAATGTTTGCCTAAATACACACTTTTTCCTAGCATAAGCTATATTTTAATATTTTCACTTCCTTCTCAAGGCTGAGGTTGCAATTTTCTTTGCTAAAATGTTTCATTTTTACTCAATATTGGAATAAGGACTCTAAAAAGACTGGGCAACTGCCTTGTTCACCATCTCCCAAACACCCTCATATATTCCTGCTCCTGAGCTTCTGACTATACTATTCCCTAGCATTTGGAATTTCCTCTATCATTCTAATTCCAAAACTAGTATTTGCCTCAACAAAATCTGATTGATCCTTACAAGTCCAGCTCAAATCCCACCTTAAGCCTCTCTTGATCAAATGAAACAGAAAATACTTTCCCTCCCCCCAAATCATAGAATCATGAAGTATTAGAGATGAAAGAGACTTAAAGATCAGAGTCCAATGAACCCATTCTACAGATAAGGGAACTGAGTCTCAGAGATGGAAAGTAGTCCATTTATGGTCATAAGAAGTAGAGACATTTGGTACCTATTTCCCCTAATTTGTTGTCCTGTGCTCACCCCATCCACCATGCTACCTCCCGCCTGTGTCATCGACTATCTATCCACTACAATGGAACTTCGAGGCTATCCTTTAGCTGTGTTTCATTATCTGTCTTTCTTATCTCTCTGTTTCAACAAGAAGTTCCCATACAGAAATGGCTGTCTTATATGTCTTCACAATTTCCTGCATGGTAAGTATTCAATACATACTTGTTCAATTAACATTTTACAATTATTCACAGAAGTAGGTATGTAAATTGTCTTTTCTACACAATGAAATTTCAATACACTTTGGAAAAAATTATTGTTGCCCCTGTTGTAACTCTTACATATTGCTGTAATTCTTACAATATCATAATCGCTTAGTGAGTACTATTGACCAGCTCAATTGCTGCTCATATCAAAATATCCAAACCATATGGGCACAACCCTTACCTTTTGTGGCAATTTTTTCTTTATCATTGTCACAGAATTTCACGATTCCAAGAGACCTCAAAGGGCATCTAAATCAACCAATATTGGAATTTTAGAAATGCCCTCTACCACATATGTAATTATCCATTCTTGGAAGACCTTCACTGAGTGGAAAACCCATGATCGTCCAAAGTAGTCCATTTCACCTTGGACAGCTCTTATGGTTAAGAAGTTTCCCTTATATCCAATCCAAATCTGCCTCTTTGCTATTTGATCCTAATTCTGCCTTTTAAGGCCCTGAAGAACAAGTCAAATCTCTCTTCCATGTGACAGCCCTTTAAATACTTATAGACAGCTGCCATATCCCTCCTAAGTCTTTATTCCAAAGTATGATGCACATTCTTCTCACCATCCTGGTCACTCTCCTCTCCAAACGTTCCTGCTTGTGTACTTTCATCCTAAAATGTTGTGTCTAAAAGTCTGACCAGGCTAGAGTACAGTGAGACCAGCACCTTCCATGTCCTAACCATTAGGCTTATTGTTGGGTCTCTTGTTGATAATGGGTTGAACCGGTCCTCAGCTAACAGGAGTGCATGTAATCACCTGGGGGCAGAATGCGAAGGCTGCACCTGTTTGCAATAAGCAGGACTATCTCTCCACCTTCGGGGTGATGCACATTGGCTCACTGTGGCCAGGGCATGGCCAGGGGAGGGGCCCTAAGGGGCCCTGGAGAAAGGACTTAAATACAGGCTACCCGGAGGCAGAGGGAGTTCCAGCCACGCCAGGCTTAGAGAATGTAGCTAGAAGCAAGTCCTGTGTCCTGAGTTTTCTGTGTAGCTGTTTCTCCCGGAGTAAGTGAGAGCCGGGGATGCCCAAAGCCTGTTGAGGAAGGGTATAGGGGAGACCTATACATCCTGACCCCAAAAAACCATAGCAGCTTATTTCCATATAGCCTAGGATAGCATTAGTTTTTTTTTTACTCTCTTGTAATAGTGTTGAAATATATTGAGTTTGCAGCCCCCTGACACCCTCAGAATCTCTTCAAATAATCTTCAGTTTGGTCATATCTCCCTAGTCATCATGTCTCCAGATAGAGGCTATTAAGTTCTCTGGGGTTTTGTTCCTTATAATGATGTCAACCATTTCATACATCATTTTAATGCAATAAAATATCACAATTTATTTTATGAGGATGAATGTACAGTCAGCCCATATATTACCGAGCCTGGGGAAAACATTTTATATGTGCCCTGAGGATAATATAGGTATATCAAAATAAAATTATGAGTCAGATAGTTACTGCCATGAACACATCTATGAAATATTAATGTTTTATAGTTATGTTAGCAGGATGAAAGAGAAATATAATTGTTTTCTTTGGTTTTAATTTGTGGTATCTGTAAGCATTCACTATAACATCATTTCTTCCCTTTTCAAGTACTGATGTATTCGAGGTGGCTTCTCCCAAGACAGTTGGTAACAGGAACCTTTCCAACCAAAATCCAAGTTGACCAAAACTTATGGACCAAATCAATGGCAAATCACAGATTATAGACTCATCTTTGGACAGGACCTCAGAGGCCAAGCATACCTACACAAGAATCTTTTCCACAACAACGTGTTTCTTCCCCTCCTTCCCCAATGATGCTGGCCAATGCACATACCTGGCCCTCAGTGACTATCAAGCATTCTGGGTGACAGTGGTCTAACTTCATTCAGGCTAAAGAAGTACAACTCTCTCAGTCTGCTCTTGGCGACATCTTGGGCTGTTTCTTTGACTGATTTCTGTGGAACAAGATAAATTCCTAAACATTTCCAGAGTGGGAAAACTTTGGGCTCCTAGGATGAAAAAAAACAAAGAAGAAAAATTTGTAATGCAAAAATGTAATGAAAATGAATAATGTAAAGGAGAAAACAAATAAAAAATAAATTTAAAATAAATTAATTAATTAATTAAAGTGTTCCTCCCTGAAAAAAACAAAACAAAACAAAGAAGATATTTCACAAGGTTTGATCAGGTAGCGTCCAAGTTTATGGGATGACACATGGGTTACAAATAGCTTTCTACAGGAGCCATTAGAGGCAACTGGGCCCAGAGTTGGATCCCCAAACAGGGGTGTTTTCACATTCTATCCATCTTGCAGCCACAGGTCTAACTACTGGGTAAGTCCACTGACCACTACCCAAGAGTTTGCAAACAGGTACATCTGTCCATATGGTTCAGTGTCTAGGGTCAAAAGAGCAACTCCAAACAACTCTGGGGAGTCTCAATGAAGGGTGCGGACTTCCCTTGCTTGTTACATAGATCACTGCTGCAGCCCAATGGTTTTTTCCATGTCACAACTATGCAGCAGCATCACTACATCAACCTCAGCATCACCAGGGAGGTCTTACATTTGTGGTCCCCATTCTGTCAGTGGTGGGAGCAGGTACAAGGATTGTTATTTTTTTCACACTCCTTATTTGGGATAGAGGCTGCTTTTTTGTGTAGATTGGATACTCCTGATGGTCCTGGGTGTGCTTGGTACTCAAATGTACCACTTCTATTTGACATTAGAGGCATCTTGTGCTCACCCTTCCTGATAAGATCTAGAGTCATTCAATACCCCCTGGAGGATGGGCATTAATACTACAGACATACTCTGAGGAGTCTTTTTGCCCTAGGATCCAATCAGCTGTAACTGAGACCTGTAATTCAGTGTGGTCCCAGACATACAAATGTTGCAGTGGGAGGGCCTATTTAGTCTCCTTCTGTTTCTGTTTCTGTTCAGGTCCCCAGGAAAAGAGAAATGAATGTCAGATCACCTCATAAAAGGTTTGAGCAAAAGGCCAAGGAGAGGAAAGTGTTGCCTCTGATAACCAAATGGTCCTATCAGTTCCTGGGCTTATCCCTTCCAGTGCTCAGCAGTGCCTGGCATATAGTAGGCACTTAATATATGTTTATTGATTGACTGGATCTCTTTTTTTGTTTCTAGGGAAGGTCTTGACTAAGGTTTGTCCTTTACAGCATGAGTCATTGAGCTGTAGCCCATTGAGCCCTGAAGACTTGACTTGCTTGGCCAGTCCCTGAATCTTATCAGGGTTAGAATCCCAGCCATCCACTTTCCCCCCCAGTACCATAGGGAACACCCATCCTCCAGTGGGTATTCTCTTGGGGAGAATAATCTCAGTTTGATGTTTCTCTTGTTCCATTTGGACAACCTACAAAATGTGTTTATGTAATATAGGGTTATAGTGCCAGGGAATAGGGGGGTCTTGGATACTGTCCACCCTAGTCATTGCTAACAAACTGGGGGACTGTTAAATACCTCTAGGTTAGGACTATGAAGGTATTCTGCCTTTCTTGCCAACTGATAACAAATTGGTCCTTGTCCTCTCTGAAAAAAAAATACTGAAAAAGAATGCATTTGCAAGCAATCCCATTATTCAACCAATCAACACTTATTAAGTGCCTACTGGTATCAGGCACTGTATTAAGCAGTAATGACACAAGAAGAGGCAAACGGAAGTACCTGCCCTCAAGAAACTCACAGTCTAATAGGAGAGAAGCTCTCTTCCAGACTGAATTTTCAAAAGAGCCAAGATCTCCAGGAGGAGGAGATCTTGGAGCTGAGACTTGGTCCAAAATACAAAGTCAACTCTTTGAAATGACTCAGGTCAGGATGTAGGTTTGTCTTGGCAGATTTGGGGGGCTATGCAGAGGGGACAGCTGGATATACAGCAAAGAAGACCAGTGGCACCTCCAGGTGAGTCATTAGCCCCATTAAGTTCCCAGTCTATGCCCTCATCCACTCCACCATCTCGGTGAGTGTTGTTTTTTTTTTTTTGGGGGGGGGGAGTTAAACATGAGTGCCCAGAACTCTTCTGCCCTATTCTTGGTTCTTAGTAATGCCCCTGTACTTCTTCCACAACATGGAGCTTGGGATTTCATCTATGTCTTCTTGGGAATATCTTGCTCTAATAATCACGAGAAAATATGTGAACAATCTCCCCGACAAAACCCTAAATTCCTATGGAGTTTCTGTTCCTTTGGATGCAGATGGTGGGCACACCCATGCACATACACACACACACACACACACACACCCATGAGCGTACACTAACTCTTCAGAGAAATCATTTATCCAGCCTTTCCTTGTCTCTCTGTACATACCTCTGCCTTCTATTAGCTAACTCTCTTCCATGGCAACATTTTGGTTCCTTCTCACTGTTCCCCACCTCCTTTTTGAGCATGAATCTCTGCTATTACTGTTTGAAGGGCAGTGGTATTTCCCCTATTGCCAGGGGTGCCCTGTTCTGGGGAAGGGGGAAGGGACTTCCCTCTCTGCTCCGTAACAGTGAACAGCAGCCAGAAGCAATGGTTTGCTTCCTTTGAATTAGTTTCAATTTTGCACTGAACTCAGCCAACAAGATCTTCTGTGATCCAAGATGCTGATTACCTTGACCACCATGCTCCCCAATTGCACTCCCTCAATGGCCCTGCCACATCTTTCCATATGTCTTTCCATCTCTTCCCAAACCTTGAGGATCCCCAATGCCTTCTTGTGGCAGAGAGACTCATCCCAAACCATACTAACTGTGAGGAGCTCATGGGGGAGGTACCAAGAAGGAAGACAAGCAGTCCAGGATCATAAATCAGGCAGTTTATTACTCACAGACATGAAAGTTTGCAGTTCCCATCTCTTCAGTCCCAGAGTCAAGTACAGTGGCTCAAGAGTACAGTGGGATGCATATACCTTTGGAGAGCCTAGAACTCCTTAAATTTGATTGCTGGTGCTGGGCAGAGTCACAGGGATCAAGTGAAAGGGGAAGCTTAAGGACAGTTGATCAGAAAACAATTCAACTGTGACGCTCCCCTCCCCCCCATTAACCACTAGGGCATTGTGAATAAGAAAGTTTACTCACCTGATTATGATCAGGAGAACATGGCATACTTTGCATACCTGCATTCAATGAAGTTTGATAAACTGATTACTATCAGGACAGTCTTGCATACATTGCTGCAATAAATCACAGTGAAGCTGGTTCAAGCCAACAGTTGGATACATAGGCAGGTTAATCAGTGGTCAAACATGGAATCATTTCTGTCAGCCAAGGCTTAGCAATGGACCAGTCCTCACAGCATCCCTGTATTTACCTACTTATATACCTGTTATATCCTCCCCCTCTTCTCCCCCAGCTTCCGACATACCATAAAATATGCGGTCTTCAAGGGTAAGAGTTGTGGGGCACTTTTGTCTTAGTGTTGCACTCAGTAGAAATTCCTTAATTATTAATTCAATTGCAGTTAAAGTTGTTATGGGTGTTCAGAGAAGATGATGACCACGAGGTTGGTCAGGAAAGGCACTGTGGAAAAAGAATTTGAGTGAGTCTTGGAGAATTAGTAGATATGAATCCAGTAA
>CM053600.1:191010825-191027390 GCA_028646575.1 Pseudocheirus occidentalis
AGGAAACAGGGAGAGACAAAATGGGGCTAATAATCCCATGTGGAAGAGGCAAGGGATAATTGTTACAACTTTAATTTACTCTCATCAAATCTGGCTTAGGGAAGAAATGGCATAAACTCTAAAATGGGCATCATGCCACACAAGAGAGTAGGGGGCGTGGGGATGAAGGGCGGGATGATGGAGGGGAGGGCAGGGTCTGGGGGAGGGTTGCTGGATGCTCACACTTCAATAAAGGGACGGGGACAGGGTGGAGGGCAGAGCAGGGTGGAGGAGGGATGGGAAGGAGGAACGTGTCATCACTGTCACAATGTGTCCACTATGAAGATGTCCTGTATAATCACACCTACACAGTCTGTGTTGAATTGGTTGTCCTTCCAGCAGGGGTGGGTGACAAGGGAGGAACTGAAAGAATCTAGAATTTAAAGCTTTGCAATACCTGCAACTAGGAATCAAGATATGCGGGGGCGGGGATAGGGAGACCCTCCCTTCTGTACCAGAAAGTTAGAGAGCAGACCAGGGGAGGGGCTCTACAGTCGGATCACTGTTTTGGGGTTGGAGTAGAGGAAAGACGGGGAGAAAATTTGTAACACAAAAATCTCATGAAGATGAACGATGTAAACAAGAAAACAAATAAAATTTATTCCATTAAAAAATAAAAAAATTTTTTTAATTTAAATTTAAAAATAAAAAAATAAGTGTGGGTGAAATTCACATTAAAGGTAAAGGCTCGGGGCGGCTAGGTGGCGCAGTGAATACAGCACTGGCCCTGGAGTCAGGAGTACCTGAGTTCAAATCCGGCCTCAGACACTTAACACAAAAAAAAAAACTAGCCGTGTGACCTTGGGCAAGTTACTTAACCCCAACTGCCCTGCAAAAAAAAAAAAAAAAGGTAAAGGCTCCTCTCTACATGCAGAATGCATCCAACATGATCCACATCTTCGCCTGCCTTACACAACTATCTAAAAAACAAAACAGAACTTGGGACTATCTATTCAGCCAAGATTCCAGACTGGGTTCATCATCACTTTGTAGGCAAGGAATCTGCGGCTTAGAGAGAATGTAGTCACTTGCCTGGCATCAAGAGGCAGGGAGAAAGAGGCATAACCAGCGTTCAATGATGGCTTTGTGGCTGCTCTCACCAACTTCATTCCCAGTGTGGGCAATGGAGGGTAGGACTCTCTGGCTGGGGGATGCTGCTGGCTGAAATAATCTCATAGGATTTAAGCAGTTGGTGGTACAGTGGACAGAGCACTGGGCCTCAAATCAGTAAGAACTGTGTTCAAATCCAACCTCAGACACTGCCCACTGTGTGACCCTGGGCAAATCACTAGGCTGTGTTTCCTCAACTATAACATAAGGATAAGAATAACACAGTGCCTGGCATGTTTATATAAACTATATAAATTCAATTATGTAAATCCTTATTCCCTTCCTCTCTTGTGTAAGAAGGACCATGGCAGTCATACCACCACCTGGGCACGGTTTTGTACTACTAACAGAGAGTGAGAACAAAGGTTAAAACAGTAAACAACTGTAGTCTGACTCCAGGGAGTGTGTAATCCTACTTTCTGATGAACTGTCACTCATTTGCTTTCAAATCCCTTATGGTCACCATACTTGGAAAGAGTCAAAGTGCCACACTCATAATGAGGACTAATCTACTTGATTCATTGTTTTTTGTTGACTCGAGACCAGGTCCTGTTCCCTTTAGTGTCATTGGCCTCAGAGTCTAGAAGTCCCGGGTTTGAGACTTGCCTCTGACATATGCTGGCTATGTGACTCTGTGACTCTCAGGGCCCCAAGCAACTCTCTCCAATAGGCGTGCTGGTAAATAATTAACAACTGGTTGTAAAAAAAAAAATTCAAATTGCATTATTACTATTTTCTTCATCAGTCTAGAAAATCTATGCTACAATAAACCAAACCCTAATGTGTAGCCTTGGCCATCATCTAAGACATAAATGTTCCCAGTGAAGATTTGATTGGCTCCCGGGAGCTGGTTTGAGCTGGCTCCAGCACACCCCAATCCAATATCACGAGTTTTCTGCATCTCGTACCAGAAGTTCCCTCTCCTGATTTCAGACTAAAAAATGGTCCAGTTGGTAATCCTTGCAATATTGCTCAAGTCATAGGCTCAGTTCAATTCAAAGGCATTTCACAAGTGCCCATTATTTTCCAGGAACTAGGGAATATGAAGGCAATGGTGAAACAGTCCCTCCCTTTGAGGAATGGATAGATCTTTATTGATCCTCCCACTTGTCAGTGCCTCTCCCCAAAATTGCCTTGTATTTTCTTTGCATGTTGGGTTCACTTCTATGTGTGAAGGTGGGGTACTTAACTCAATCAAGTCACCCCACCCCACTTAAAGTGCATGATAAGATGTCCAGATACTTTTATGAGGTGAGTGCATGACTCAGTCAATTCATGGATCAATCATAGGCTATAGACTCAGTGCAAAGAGAATCCCGGCACAGGGAAATACAGTGATACATTGATAAGTGCTTAACAACCGGCTTTAAGTCCATAGGAGGAAATGTCCATGGGACTCACTTTGATTTTTGGTTTGCATTATTAAAATTTTTCTATCATTTTTTAAGTGTAGATAATGAATCAGTTCCAATTTGTAGGGTCTGATGGCTTCCCAAGGTGCAAATGTTCACACTGAAAATTTAACAATCTGCTTCCTTGTACCTAGCAATAGGCTGGCACATAATAGATGCTTAATAAATGCTAATCAATTGATTTTACATAGGAAAACATGTACATATATAAGTAAATACATTATATATTTTTAAAACACAAAATAATGCTAATAAATGGGGTGGAGTCCTAACAAGTGGGGGATTATCAAAGGTCTTCTAAGAGAGGGAGGTGTTTTCTGCTCTGAGATGCCAGGGTTTCACTCTTAAAGGGATATTTCATCTAAGATACTGTATCAATTGTCAATATGCCATGTTTAATTTTGAAAAACTTATTCTAATAATTAAATATACACAAGGGCCCACACCCAAAGGAACAGCATACCTGGACACAGGTGGGGCACAAGGCACAAGGGTTTCAACCAGCTTTTGATTTCCTCCCAAAATGGCCTTCCTACTAATTCTTTTTCCACACACCCATCCATATACTCACACCTACTGACTTCCAATCTTCTTAGCCAAAACTCTAAAGCAGTGGTGTCAAATTCAGATGGAGCCATATGTGAAAATTCCTGTGGTTATCATATTGACTTAGAAAACCACATATTAACATTATCTCTGTTCTGTTATATTTAGGGTGCCAGGCCTGAAGCCAGGAAGATTCATCTTAAATTTAAATCTGGCCTTGGACACTTACTGGCTATGTGACCCCAGGCAAGTCACTTAACCCTGTTTGCCTCAGTTTCCTTATCTGTAAAACACCACTCCAGTATCCTTGCCAAGAAAATATCAAATGGGGTTACAAAGAGTCAGACCTTACTGAAACAACCAAATAGCAGCAGCAACAACAAATTGTACTTTCAATCATGTTGTCAACTCTTTCCCAATCACATTGTAGTCTGATTCCTGGTATTGCCGGGTGTTTAACGCCTCTGCCTTGGAGTACTCTAATTTAATTTTCTTTATTTTTTTTTGCTACATTTTAAGTACCAAACTGTCTCCCTCCCTCCCTCCCCACCTCGCACTAGAGAGGGCTACCATTTGACACAAATATAGATAGAGATGTTTGTAAAACCAAATGATACATATTTCTACTTCTCAGTTCTTCCCCTAGAGGAGGTTAGCATCTTCTTTCATAGATCCTTCATAGTTGATTTGAGTATGTTTCAGAGTACTCTAAAGGGCTGCCCAGGAATGTTCTGGAGACAATTCAAATTGGTTTGAACCAATGGTTACATTTTCAGTGTGAGCATCTGCACCCTGGAGTCAGCAGAGGCAATAGATCAGGGCTTGATTTACTGTCTAGATTTGATAAAGTAATAAAGAAAATGTTCATAATGAAGATTAAACTTGAAAGTATTCCCTGAATCAATCAACCAATAAACAAACATATCAGTATCACCAATAAATCAATAAACAATTAACATCAAGAGACTACTGTGTGTCAGGCCCTATGCTAAGCTCTGGATACGAAAAGAGGCAAAAAGACAGTCGCAGCCCTCAAGATTCTCACAGTCAAATGGGGTGGGTAACAAACAAAAACATACAAAGTGAGCTGTTATACAAGACAAACTGGGAATACTCAGCAGAGGGTTTGGGAAAGACTACCCATAAAAGAGGAGACTTTATTTAGTGCATAGACTTTTCCCCTGAAGGCCAGTTGTTAAACATTTGCCTACACGCCCAGCTGTGCCAAAGGAGATGCCAGGTGTACCCAGACCCAGCACATGTCTGAGGCTTCTTCTAGCTTGGCTTCTCCAAAGAGCCCTGAACTGTGTGCCCACCCCATGAACCCCTGTGTTGGCACTAATCACTGACTCTTGGATTTGGAAGAGACCAACTCAGCGACCCTCTAGTATTCTAGTCTAACACTGAGCCGAAAAAGAATCTTTGACTAATAATTATCATTACAATATTATGACACATAATGTTATGTAATATGTGACATCGTTATAACTAATCTTTATAGAGTGCTTACTATGTGCCAGGGACTATCCTAAGTGCTTTATAATTCTCTTATTTGACCCTCACAACAACCCTGGGAGGTGCACCCTGCTATTATCTCCATTGTTCAGATAAGGAAACTGAGGCAGAGTTCAAAAGACCTTCTCAGGGTCATGCAGCTAGTAAATGTATGAGACTGGGTTTGACCTTGGTCTTCCTGACTCCAGACTCTATCTGCTGGTGGGGGTGGAAGGGTTAAAAGGTTGTGTTTTTCTCCACTAAAATCTTCCTCTGATGACATCTCATCGTGACATGGGTTTTCAAAGGTGATGCCAAGGGAAAGTGACTTCAGGCAGATCCAATCAAGCTGCAAGGGCTTCAAGTATAAGACAAGAAACCAACTGCATACATCAGATGAAGCTCAAATGAGCTCATTTAGAAGACGTTTGTCTCCAGAGGACAACAAATAGGTTGGTCGGTGTCATTTGGTGACGATGACTAGCAAAGAATCAGCTATAAGGGCATGGAGGGAGTTGGGGCAATCTGAGAGGGAGTGCCCACATGGAAAAAGCCATGCATCAATGAAGTGCCCAAAGACTGAATGGGAGGCATCCTGATACAATAAAAAGAATATGGACTCTGGAGTTAAAGGACCTGGACCTTCACGTCCAGCCTCTGGTCTGTGCTTACTTTGGGGAAAAGTCAAGTCAATTCACCTTAGTGTGCCTTAGTTTCCTCATTTGTAAAATGGCCTATAATGTCTCTTCCAGATCTGGATTGCTTTTCCTAAGCCTAGTTCCATTTAAAGAATCATCAAAGCTACCATTTAAAAGAGGCAGCAGTGCCAGCCAGGGAGTCAGGAACATCTGGGTTCAAGTCTTACCTTGGATGGTTACTGGCTGAGTGGGACCTGTACCTCCTTAGCTGAGGTCCCATGATTCTCTCTGGGCTCCCAGGCAAAGTGCTTTGTAGAGCTCCCAGGATTCCATCATAGTCACATGTGGACTCTGTAAATAGAAATGTCATTTTGCCAGTCCAGAATGACTTTGTTTGTCAAATTCTAAAAAATAATGTCTTTGGTATAAATGCAATGATAACTGACATGTATAGAGCTCTTTCTGTAGAGGATTTTATTTGAGCATAACAATCCTTCAATCAACAGGTATGCATTCATTAGTCACCTACTGTAGGAAAGGCACTGAGGGAACTAGGGCAAAGATGGAGACATTTCTTAACAACAAGGCTATGAGGTGATCATGACACCTCCAGGTGCCATTATCCCTGTTTGACTATAGATAGAGACACTGAGGCTCAGAAAGGTTGAGTGACTTGTCTGTGGCCAAATAGCCCACAATTATCAGAGGCAACAGGACTTGAACCCAGGTCTTCCTGATTCTAAATCTATTGTATGGTCTATTATGAGACACTGCCTCTGACTGTAGTTATAATATACATAAATACACAAAACTATATATCTACAATTTTATTATAATGTAATACATGTACCTATATATACAGAGGTTCTCCAGTGTTTATGCTTAAACTGCCTTAAGATATTGGGAATACCCTGTGTTGTATAGGTAGTATTGTGTAGAGAAAGTTGTATACTATAGTATATATAATTGGATTTACGACGCAAACTAAGTCCCAGAACCAATTGGTGTGGGATTCTTCCCTCACTGGTAGAGATCAATGCCCAGCAGCTACATGATGGGTAGAGTGGAATTGGTAAAAAGAGAGAAAAGAGACAGTCATTCTCTTGAGTCTCCTGATCTTCAGGCTTCCATCTAGAAGAAAGATGATGAACAATGCCAGTCCTACTTCAAGTTGCTGAAGGGAGAAAGAGTTCGTGGGAAGACCTGGACATGAGAGGAGCTTGCAGTATCCATAATGTCTCTACCCCTAGCTACACTACAGAGTTTGGTGAAATTTCTTCTTTGGATGAGATCTAGGACCCTCTTTAATGGTTGATCTGAATTACCATACTCCGAATCGGGGAGCTCCTTCGATCTATGTGTTCTCATATGTATGCTTTCTTGGATTTCTCTTTTCCTGTTGATTCAGATAAATGAGTTCTTTTTTCTGTTTGCTATGTGTTCATGGTAAACCTGTGTTTGGTGGGGAAGAAGTCTTGAATAGAACTTGGGGCCCTTTCTTCCCCATTAGAAAATAGCAATGGGGAATGTAGCTTGAACATGGTAACTACATCCCCTCCTAGACTAATAATATTTAGGGGAAAAGATATAATTCTAGCCCAGTACTCCCACTCTCTATGAAGACCAAAGCAGCCAGTCTCTGGTCCCTCCAAGGGGAAAACCTCTGACTTTACCTCCTGAAAGGAATTAAAGTCTCCCTTGGAGAAGAGCTGAGGATGCCATGCTACATATGGAGGATAGCTCCACTACATTAGTACATACTAGGTGTCCCGAAAGTCTTACTGGAGTTTATAGCAGCTGTAACTACTTGCTCTCCCCCATCCCATATCCTTATTGTGGTTTTCCACTTCCTTTCCTTTGCTCATACTATTCCCTCTGCCTGGAGTGACTTTCCCAACTTCTCCACTTGTTGCCACCTCCTCCATGAAGCCTTCTCTGATCTCCTAGTTGGTAATGATCTCCCTCCTCCCCCAATTACCCATTACTTAGGACTTTTCTTGTACCTTACTCTTGCATTGATCATGCATGATTCTGTCACTAAAGGGTTCCTTCCAACTCTACATCTTGAGCCCATCACCTTTCTGTCAGGAGGTAGGTAGGATTCTTCATCACTGTTTCGCTGGATCATAACTGATCATTGCATTGATCAGAGTTCTTAAGTCTTTCATAATCGTTTGCTTTTATAATGTTGTCAGAGAATAAATTATTCCCTTATTCTGCTTAATTCCCTCTGCACCAGGTCATGAAAGTCAGTTTGTTCAGGCATTCCCGATCAACGGGCACTTTCTTTCCAGCTAGTTGCTACAACAATGAGTATAAGGATCATTGTCATTCCTTGGTGTTTAGGATTGAATTGAACTTCTTTAATTTATGGGATTTCATCTAATGTCTTGGGACATTAGATGAAATGTCTTTAATTTCATCAGAATTTGGATAGGTAGGTCAAAGGGTAGGAATCATTTAGTAACTTTATTTTGGCATAATTCTAAATTGCTTTCCAAAAGACCATTCTATTTTCAGATAATTTTAATTGCTAGGAAATTTTTCTCACATCACATCTAAATTTGCCTCTACAAATTCTCCTGTGGCAGCATCTTGTTCTTCATCTGGGCACATATAGAACAAGGATGGTTCACATCCAGCAAAGTCCAAACAAAAGCTTGCCTCCTTATAAATCATAGACTGAGTGGAACTTTCAAAGGTCATCTAGTTTACTCTTCCTTCACCTAAATTCCCAGGTGTTCGATAAATTTAAATTGGAAGTTTATCAAGACTAGGTTTTATTTACACTGCCCTCAGAGATCTACTGGCATTCAATAATAAACCACAATGATGCTAAAAAATTTACAAAATTGGAAAGGTCTCAAGTGCAGACCTGGTGAAGTGGGAAGAAGGCTGGATTTTGAGTAAAGGGGTCTGGGTTTGAAGACTTTCCCTCCCAGCTAATGCCTATGAGATCTCGGACAAGTCCCTCAACTTCTCTGGGCTTCAGTTTCCTCATCTGTAAAATGAAAGGGTTAGGTTAGATGCCTCTAACATCCCTTGTGGTGCTAAAGGCACAGTCATAGCTGGGAGTGTGCTGGAACCAGCCCTACCCAGCTTTCAAGAGCCAATCGTCAACTTGTAAGTGTGAGCATTTATACTTTGGAAATCAGGAAAGGTTACAAATTCAGAAGTGATTTATTGTTTTGTTGAGTTTCTAAACTTAAGAAACCGATGGAGAATATATTAATAAAGTAGGTCAAGCTGAAAAATATGTCATGTGTACATTTTTTGAGAGCTAGTTGTTAAACATGTAGCAGCAACACCCTTGCCTATCACCATCCTTAAAGGGAACCCAGAGACACCATTTTATATGTCAAAGTGAAGGCTGTCCTTGGAGTCCAAAGGGCTAGGATTTACTCTACTTTTGACCATTAACAGCTGTGTTAGACTTACCTCTGAAGTTCTACATACACAATGGAGTCACAGAAGGACTTCTCATTGAGTGTATCAGGTATAAAACAAACTTTTGACCCCTTATGTGTTTCATATTCCATAACACGTCATTTATGTAAGTTAAAGATGCTCAATCCAATCCGAATCGCTAAGCATTTTAAAGGTTCCTACTGTGTTCAGGGTAGTGAGGACACAAACATATTTCAGAAAGCAGCACATTTAAGCTCGAATTTTCTTTTGATCTAACACAACGGCAGTGACAGTGGGAAAAAAGAAACCTGTGATAGAAGAAAGCCGTCACATTTATTACATATAGATAGAGAGAGAGAGACACATAAATGCATGTGTGTCCATATACATACACATATATCATATATACTAGATTAATACATGTATAATATATGACATATTTATTTTGTTTCCCCCAATTAGACATTAAAACTATTTTTTAACTTTTTTTTTAAGTTTTGAGTTACAAAATCCCCCTCCCTGAGATGGTAAGCAAACAGATACAGGACATACATGCACAATCAAAAGCTATCACACTTATATCATGTTTGTTTTACACTTTCACTTCTGTCATCTCATTCAATCCTCACCAGAGGGGACAATGGGAGGAGGTAGAGGCAGAGGCTTTGCCTTAAGGAACCAGTACAGAAGCAAAGCTTCTTTCTAAGGGAGCTCCTCCATCCCTTATCTGGCATTTCCCAGTGTGATTGGGGGGAGGAGGGGGAGAAGAAGGGGAAGGAGGAGGGAGGAAGGAGGAGGAGAGGGAGGAGGGGGAGGGGAGGAAGAGAGGGGGAGAATGAGGAGGAGGGGAAGGAAGAGGGGGAGAAGGAAGGGGAGAAAGATGAGGAGGGGAGGAGGGGGAGGAGGGGAGGAGGAGGGGGAGAAGGGGGAAAAGAAGGAGGAAGGGGAGGAGGAGGAGAAGACAAAGAAAAAATATTCTTATTTCAGAAAAAAAACAGAGCCACACCTCTTTTGCTAGAGATCCCACTGTGGAGTTGTCCCATTCTTGAAGACAGAAGCTGTCTGGGACTCTGTCTCTGACCACTGTGCCCCACCTACCTGAGCTGCTGAAGCCTCTTTATAACCCTCAGTCTTCCTTCAGTGCCAGGAAGGAATAGTGAGTGGCATTGTAGGACAGCTGTATGATCTGCCAAAGTTTACCTGCCTCTCTAGAGTACTCATTGATGCCACTGCTGTGCCTTCCAGCTCCCATCACTCTCTCCTGGCTGAAAACTGAAACAGAGCAAAACCCTGAAAAATTTAAATGGCCTGAGGACTTAGTGATTCACTGTGGAGATAACAGGACCAGCACTGAGAAAAATAAATCCCTTCCTCGTCCCACTTCAGACACAAATGTACCCTTAAATAACCCGGTCAGGTCCACAAATGCTAGGGAAGGAAGCAGGAAAAGGAATGAAGGAGCAGGAAATCCGATTTGAAAGTATCAACCGAGTTCCCTTTTGACCAACCTCTGGCCCATGTGCCAGAATCCCAGAATTCTAGAATCAGAAGGAACTTCAGAGGCCATTGGTCCATCCCATGACTAAGAACATACCCAGAAACATAGCCACTCGCTGTTTGCTTGAGACCTCTGGTGAGGGGAAACCTCCTCCCAAGGTAGTCCATTCCACTTTTAGAAGCCCTAGTTAGGAGAGATTTTCCTGATTTCAGACTTGAATTTTCCTTTTGTAGCTCCTATTCATGTCTTCTGGTGCTGGCCCCCAGGGCAAACAGGATACATGAAGTCCTTCTTCCACACTTATCTCATGAGCCTTCTCCAGACTCAGAATGTCCTGTTCCATCACCCAGTGCTCACTCAGCATGTAATCAAGGCCCTTCTGCACCTTTTTGTCCTCCTCTAAATGTTTTCCAGACTACAGGCAGCTAGGTATTATGGTGAAGACCTGAGTTCAAATCCAGCCTCAGGCACTTACTAGCTGGGTAACCCTGGACAAGTCAGTTTGCCTCAGTCTCCTCAATTGTAAAGTTGGGGTGATGCCGGCACTTACGTTACAGAGTTGTTATGGGGATTAAAGGAAATAATATTTGTAAAAATGCTTAGTCCATACCTGGCCTATGGTAAGCGCCATATAAACGCTTATTCTCTTCCCGCTCTTACCCAAGCATTATTATCTCCTAGAAGTTTAGGGTGGGAAAGGACCTAGTTGACCTATTTTCCGACTCATAGTAGAAAAATAATCTCCACTTCAACACCCTGATGGGGACCACCTGGCCTTTACTCAAAGATTTCCCATGAGGGGGGAACCCAAGACATTCCAAGCAGCCCATTCCACCTCCCAACCATTTTAATTCTTGAGTTTTTCCTGACAGCCATCAGCGCTCTTAGTTCTGCCTTCTGGGGCCAAATAGGGAAAGTATAACCCCTCTCTCACAGGTCAGCCCTTCAAAACGTTGTCTGAAACTCCTCATAAATCAGTAGAGTCACTTTCCATCTGTAGTCACATATATTGGAGGTATCAAGGCCCCCAGTGTTTTTGGCTCCTGTTTCTGAGAAGCATACGCCAGGTAGGAAGCTGAAATATTAAAGGTCCTGCCAAGTTTCATCAAATCTTTTTAGATAAGAATCGATCAATATTTATTGAGCACATGTACAGCTCTACGCAAGGAGCTAAGCCATGGGATAATTACTTTAATACTTAGCCAGGTCTATGAGTTCAGCCTCCAGGATTCCTCTCAGCTTCTGGACAGGCTATAGTCCATCCACGATTGCTAATGTTTTCCCAAGGAGGAGTCACCCAATGTCCCAGAGGTCCTACTTTGAGGCTCAAAACACTTAATTCCCATTTGGGTCCATCTTTATCTCTTGGAGAATTGGCCCAGGTCAGAAATAGGGCATCAAAGCTCCCATGCTGCCCATTAGGGGCATCAGAGTCACAAGTGACCACTGCACTTGATCCAGTTTCAAAACAAACAAAACCAAAATGCTGCTTCCTGCCTATACCCACCATGGTCTTTGAGTCAACTGCAGTCTCAATCCTTTGTCTCTCTTCCTCCTGTTCCAAGGGTTCTTAACCCAGAATCCTTGAACTTTTTAAAACAAATATTTTTATAACTGTTTTTCAATATAATTGCTTTCCTTTAGAATTTTGTACATTTTGTAATCCTGTGTATTTTATTTTGTGCATCTAAAAATGTTATTTTCAGAAGGGGTCCATAGGTTTCACCACACTGCCAAAGGGTCCATACCTGGCATATGGTAAGCACCATATAAATGCTTATTCTCTTCCCACCCTTAAGAAAGGTTTAAAAATCCTTGTCATATTCCTTGGCCCAGTTTGTTGTTTGAGCAAAGTCCTTGTCTGAGAGATATACTACTGAACTAACTCAATGAGTTCGTCATCCAATTGCATGCTATAATCTCAATGATATTTATTCTTCGTCCACTTGGTTTTTATTACGTGGATTACTAAACCAATTTCTTTTTTTTTCTCTTTTCAATGCTTGGTTTTTATTTCTCTTTTCTCATTGTTCACTCCATTGGCTATAACACCTATTTAACCAGACTATTATACAATGTGATTGAGTTTGCAGATCCTATACATGATTGTATGCCACCGTGGCAGGGGTGGGAGGGTGGGGAGGAAGGGGAGAAAAATCTGAAACTCAAGTGATTCTGGAACTGAATATTGTAAACTAAAAGTAAACAAACAAGTCAATAAAAAAATTTTAAAAATATATTTTTAAAAAAGAGTGACCGTAGGTAAGTCATTTAACCTGTGTCTGCCTTAGTTTCTTCAGCTGTAAAATGGGACTACCAATAAACCAAAAAACCCAAAATACCAAAGGGAATTAAACCAATTTCTTTTAATGGGCCATAGACCTTGGGGAGATGCTTCCCTAGTATTTCTGGAGGCTTGATGTGATTGATAAATGAAATTCATAGAAACCAGAGGAGTTGGGAGGCTCAGCCTCTCAAATAAGACAAAGTAGAAGAATTGTGCTTTTTTTAACCCCTCGTGTTAAGAGTAGTACGTGGGTAGATAGCCAGCCTAAAGTCAGGAAAATCTGGATTTAAGACCTGTCTTTGACAGGCACTAGCTACGTGACTCTGAGCACATCAGTTAACTCTCAGTGCCCTGGGTAACTCAAAGACAATGAGGTATAGAGAATGGGCCAACCTGCAGCGGTAGAAGGAGTTCCTGTGATAAATGAAAAGCACAATCCGTATCCTTTATTTCTTAACACCTAACATTAAGGGTGAAAATTGTATTTAAAAAGAAGCTTTTAAAGGAGATAAGTGGAGACCAAAGAAAATTATGGGATCAAGGAAGACTTTGGCAAGTCTATACATACCTGCCCACTTTCTCCTCATCTCCTCACCATAAACTGTCTCCACCCCACCCATGAGTCTCCCTGGTCTATCAGGAGCTTTGCCTTAACTCACCAGAGTCTAGGCTCCCACACCTTTTCCTAGTGGTCTCCCCACCAATTCACCTCCAATACTTTGCAGTAGCCTTTTCTGGGTTTCACCCATCAGAATGTAAATTCCTTGAAGGCAGGAATCATCTTGCTTGCTATTATATGTGTCCTCAGCAACAAGCACAGCGCCTGACAACTGGCAAACACTTTCTCTATGTCTTTGTCTGTATCAGTCTGTCTGTCCATCCATCCATCAGCCTGTCTATTGTCAGACTTCTATCACCGAGGGCTGGGCTGGACTGAAGGTATCTTGTTCCAGGT
Organism: Pseudocheirus occidentalis; assembly: GCA_028646575.1. Taxonomy (NCBI): domain Eukaryota; kingdom Metazoa; phylum Chordata; class Mammalia; order Diprotodontia; family Pseudocheiridae; genus Pseudocheirus; species Pseudocheirus occidentalis. The sequence continues at coordinate 191,024,213 of CM053600.1, forward strand.
CCCAGAGGCTCCTGGGCTCTAAGCTTAGGACAAAGTGCCAAAAACCATGAGTTCCTTTGTGGGCTACCAAGCATAGCTCAGAAGTGGTTATTTGCAAAAATAAGAACTTCTTGCTACACTTGGATCATAGCTATGAGCAATGTTCCCTTGATATACTGAAATGGCAAGTTTTAACAGAGTGACCACAAAGTCCGAATAAAAAGTTATTGGGAGCTTTAACTTATCAACTGGGCTGTCTCCATGCCAATATGAAAGGAGCAGCCCAGAGCTCAGGATTGCAGAAACTTATATACAGAACAACCTCTTTGTTTTGCTAACTAACATAATTTGGCACTAAACTAATTATTATTCAGATACAAGCGATCTATTACCAAAGCAAGGGGAATGTAGTTACATCTGCAGGTAGGAGTTGATGGATGGGGGTAGGGGCACGGGGCACGATGACCAGGGCCCGTAAGCCACATGACCCAGTTTGGTTCCCAGGCCGGTCCACTGACTTCTAGCTCCAGTTTGTCTGAGTTCATAATGCTTGCTAATTTCTAATTTCACAAAGCATCACTTAACTGTTTCCTGGCCAGTTTCTTGACTCCTATCTTGAGTCTGTACCTTAACTAGTTCCTGACCATTTCAGTATCTTCTGTCCCAGTTTAGGGAACCACAAACCAAAACACTTGACCTCCCTCTCTACCTTATGGTAGAACCTTGGAAAAGATTCCAGAAACCAATTCAGCTGAGCCCTCACAGCTTCAGGGCTCAAAGGGCTCTTAGAGGTCCTTGAGATTAACTCCCTCATTATACAGAAAGTAAATTTAGACCCAGAGAGGTTTAAAGACTTGCCTAGACACACAGAGAGTAAGCAGAAGAGCCGAGACCTGAGCCCAAAATCCCAAGATCTTTCCACTTACCACAGTGAGGTTTTTTTTTTTTTGCCCTTTTGTAGCGTCCTTGGCCCAGAGCTAGAGAATCAGAAAGTAATTAAGCAAACACAGACAGGAATTTCTTAAGTGCCTACTGTATACCAAGCAACTGGTATGAGAATTGAAAGATATAAGTACAAAGAATAAAAAAATCCCTACTCAGAAGGAGCTTAATGAGGTCAGACAACATATATCTAAATATATTCAGAATAAATATGAAATATGAGGTGAGAAGATTAAGAGGTACTCATTGCAGGTGATAGTTTCAGGTTGCCTAGTGAGGTCTAACCTCAAACACTCACCAGCTGTGCGACCCTGGGAAGGTCACTTAACAACGTCTGCCTCAGTTTCCTCATCTGCAAAATGAGCTGGAGAAGGAAGCGGCAAACTACTCCAGTATGTCTGCCAAGAAAACCCCAAATGGGGTCACAGTCAGACATGACTGAAACAACTGAACAACAACCAGGAGGGCCTAAACATTACCGGCAGCAAACATCCCCTATCACTTCATACTGTACCTGACTTCCCCTAAACTACAGGTTTTGTTACCCCGGGTCTCTCCTTGCAGGAAAGCTGGAAAGAGGAAGCCTTTAACTGACCCACCACATCATCTCATGCCCCAGAGGAAACAAAAGTCCAGAGATCCCAGCGAAGATGGTTCAGATTCCCAGCTGACCATGTTGGGCAAAAGCAAATGGTTTTATTTTTTTCCTTTCATTTAGTGTAGAAGTCTCAGAAAAATGGTTTCCTTCTCTCTTAGCGGGCATTAAAGGCATTTGTTTGGGCAGAGTGCCATCAAAGATCATTTTCAAATATGGAAAAGACAGTCTTGCAGAATGGTGCACCCAGTGAGTTAAGAAGCCTCGGCCGCTGTGCCTGCTGAGCAACATTGACTGTCAGGAGGAGCCCTCTCCCTACCCCATCCCCAAGGCAAATTGGTTTCATTCATTCAAATACAGGAAAATGATATGCAGCAGCCACATGGCCCATCTGGGTGTGGGCCACCTAGCCCAGGGTGCTTCTGGGAGGTGATTCTGCTTGTGAAAGGCATCTGTTCTGGATGCCTCCTAAAAGCCCAGCAGTATGGTGGAGTGGAAGTGGGTGCTGCATTCAGAATGGAAGAGCCTGGGTTCAAATCCTGCCTTCGGGACCACCAACAAATCATTTCACTTCAGACTTGGCACCCTCATTCATAAGATAAAGCAATTTGGCTAGATGACCTCTAAGACAGCATGGTATAATAGATAGCTAGATTACCTCTAATGGCATGTCTAGCTCTAAGGCCATTTATCTAGAATATAGAGAGTTGGGTCTGGAGTCAGGAAGCACTGAGTTCAAATTCAGCCTCAGACACCTACTTGCTGTGTGACTCTGGGCAAGTGGCTTTGAAGATACTTGAACAAGGACAGCTGCCTGTGCTCTTGTCCGTATCTAGGATGACCCTCACCTTCTTTTCTGCCCACCCCAAACTTCCCTCTTCTTCTGGGTTCTCAAGCAGCTCCAGCTGACATTGTTCTGTCTCTCCTCTGACTTCCTGAAGTACTCACGTCTATAGCACAGCCTGGTGTTTGATTATACAAGAGTACTATCCCAAGAGCTTGGAGACTGAGGTTCTAATCCTGCCTCTTCTAGGTGGTCTTGGGCAAGTCAATTCACCTCGGGGGTGCAGCTTCCCCAATCTCCTAAACAGAGAGGTGAAACTTTGTTCTGAAAAGTCTCTTCTAGCAGAGCAGACCATAGAGTTAGGCCTGGGATGGGTCCCCAGAAACCACCTAGCCGAACCCCCTCATTTTACAGATGAGGAAACTAGGACCCAAAGAGGCTGTGATTTACCCAACAAGACAGAGGTAGAAAGCATTAGGTATAGGACTTGAACCCAGATCCTCAGACTCTAAAATCTGTATTCTTTCCACTGCACCCCAGCAGGGAAGGAGCATGTTATTCTGTGTAATATTAAAGTTTGAAACATTCTTTGGTATCTTTATGTTTTAAAATCATAGGTTTCTCATAATTTCTTTTTTTTTATTTTAATTTATTTTCTTGGTTACATCATTCATTTCCACAAGGTTTTGTACAAATTTTCTCCCCTTCTTGCCCCTACCTCCCAGCCCAAAACATTGATCCCACTATAAGGCCCCTCCCACAATCTGTTCCCTTTTATGCCCTCCTCCAATGCCCCTCTAGCTTTCTAGCAGGGCAGGGAGGGGCTCCCTGCCCCTGTATGTATTATTTCCCAGTTGCATTTGATTGTATAACTTTAA
>CM053600.1:191027890-191047817 GCA_028646575.1 Pseudocheirus occidentalis
CAGCACAGACATGCATACACACACACCACAGCACAGACATGCATACACACACTCATACACTCACCACAGCACAGACATACACACATATACTCATACACCAGCACAGACATGCATACACACACACACTCATACACTCACCACAGCACAGACATGCAAACACACACACTCTCTCACCACACACACCCCAGCACAGACATGCACATGTCCATTCAGGGACACATCCATTCTTTTGGGGTCACTTCCTTGGTTGTGGTTCAGCACTTGCTGGGGAGGGGGGGGAGGGATCTTTGTGTGGTCCCTTCCCAGTGGGTTGAGTCCACAGCTGTTGGTTTTTGAGGCCTGATTCCTCACTAGATGAGAGCTGGGCCACCCATGATTTTGTCTACGAGGGCAGCACTTTGGCCCGAGTGGTCAGTCACGTGTCCCTTCAGCATCACGGTCCCCCAGAGTGGCTGGAACCCAACCAGCAGGTTGGCCACTTGTTCCTGCAGCTGTTCATGCCTTCGGACTCCCAGAGACTTTATAATGAAAATATTTGAAGCTTGTGATAGATGTTGAAATAGATGAGCTGAGCAGGATGTTGGTAATCTGCTCGTGTAACTGTTAGAGCTGCCTGCATACCTGGTTGTTTCAAACCACAGACAGGATTGGGGGAATGTGGTCAGTGAAAAGCAGCCTTTAAGAAAAGTGTCCTGGTGTAAAACCTCTCTCTCTCTTCTCTGAAAAGAACTCTGGCCGAGATTCCAATCTGTGAATGTGAGGATATTATTGTCCCATAAGAAATTATAGATGTGTCAGATTCAGAGAAACATGGGAAGAGCTGAATGAACTGACACAGAGTAGAGGGAGCAGAAGCAGGAGAGCAGTTTGTGTGATGAGCCAACAGTAATGTCATGAAGATAACTTTGAAAGACTAGAAATCCAGTCCAGACAGGGAGCCCTGGTGACTTCAGACTTCAGAAGGCAGTAGATGAAACAGACCTTCCACCTCTCAACTGAGGTGGTGGACTAGGGGACACATTCATTTCCAGACATGGGAAAAGGGGTAATCAGAAGCAAAACACTTCTGAGGAGGGACTGGGTGAAAGGAGAGAGAGAATAGAAGGGATTGAGTTGGTAAGTTCAGAATAAAAAAGAAAACTTTGGTGTTTGGTTGGATAAAGTTCTGGACTTGGAGTCAGTCTGATACAAATCCCACCTTAGCCTGCTCTTGTAGCGGGGTCGAGTCAGGTCACATCTCTCAGGCTATTTCCTCCTCATCTCTAGAATCAGGCTTGTGATAATCAGATGGGATAAGCTTTGTAAAGCACTAGGTAGAGTTCACTATTGGATGGGACTGTGAGCTCATGAGGACAGCTGACCCCTGGCCCTGGCAGTTTAAGGGCTCCCAGGAACTTCTCATCCTACAGGATGATGTTCATGTTCTTGAATCTGTGCCACCTAGCTAGAGACCTTCTTGGGTCTCTCAGGTGCCAGGGCTGCCCTCTAGGTATCCATGGTTCTGTGTCTCTAGTTGCCTGACTGGTCCACCCCTCCTTCTAGGCACATGTGTCCCTGATGATAAGATCGTAGAGATAGAGTTGTATGAGATCTTCAAGGTCAAATGTCATTGGGTCATTGAGGGAACTTTTGAGACCATCGAATACAACCTTCTTATTTTACAGATGAGGAAACTGAGGTCTACAAGGGTTGAGAAGCTTGCCTTTTCATTGAGAATGACAGGTCCTCAGATTTTGTCACTGCACTGAGACTTCTTGTGTTGATAACATTTATGCCCCTCCTACCTTATGGCTCTTTGTTCATTAGAGCCTGTAGCCTGACCTTTGGGTCACTTGACATTTTGATTCTTCTGATGATCTGTCATTCACAACCATGAACCATCATTGGAAGCAAGTAAATAAATTGTAATCATGTTATCAAACCTCAAATAAGGTCCCTTCAACATAATTAAATCCTTAAGTAAGAGTTGGAAGAAAGTCAAGCAAAAAACTAAGGAAAGCTTAACAAAGATTGGAGTGACGACAGAGAGCCAGAGATGTGAGCCTGTGGTCAGGCCCAGGGCTCGGAGCTGAATGATGGAGATGAGAGAAGGGTTGACAGTCACAGGTTCTGAGGCCCCTCGGAAGCAGCCCTCTTGTGCTGTGAGTGACTTCCCTCCCTGCGTTGTGTGCAACATCATGAGTGTCATGAGATGTCGAGGTGACTTTGTCTTTATCATGATGACATTTGTGTGATGTAATTTCATAAGAGGAAAAGGGAACTTGGGGACTCATTTCAGATCATTTAATCACTTTAAACCTCATGTGCAGACACAGACTGCCTACTGAAATTATAGTTTTATTTGGATTTTTTTAGCCAGCTCGCCAAATCCTGATTTTTGGTGGTGGGCATGGTACAAGGAATGGGCTCTATAATTTCACTCACGTAGATTCCCTGTGTGCACACTTCCTCCACGGTGTAGAGGAATTTAATTTCTCCTCGGTTAACTGAGTGGAGCACTAAGTGACTTGCCCATAGTCAAACCGCTCATGACTTCTGGTCTGTTATGGCTCTGAGGCATCTGAGTGGTCCAGTGGCTAGAACTCTACACCTGGAGTCAGGGTGACCCAAATCCAAGTGCAGCCTCATGTGTTTACTAGTGTCACGTCACCTCGTGCCAACTCAGTTTCCCCATCTGTGGAGTGAAGTACTGTCAGTAGCACCTACCTGTTAGGGGCATTGTGAGGATGAAATGAGGTGGTGTGGTGGTATGTTCTGCAAACCTCAGCACACTGGAAATGGTGACTGTGGTCAGCACTGTTACTGCTCTTACCTGGTTCTCACATCTCAACTGTATGTTCTGATGGGACACTTGGACTGGAGGGGAGGGCCCCAGCCTCCAGGTCTGCTGTTTAAAGAGGGGACAAGCACAGACTTCTCCCCATTGCCCATCAGCTGCACGGATTTCACAGATTTTGGACTTCTTCATTGTTCCTGGCACGTAGTAGGCACTTAATAACAGTTTATGTTGATTGGTTGATTGATGTTGTTGTCATATTCCTGTTATATTCCAAGTTGGCTTTGGATCCACCAAGGCATTCTGCTTCTCAGTCCTGGTAAATATTCTTCTTAATTTGTGACTATGATGCACTTGCCTTTGATGGCAGGTCCAAAGGTTTGAGCTGGAGGAGTCCTAAGAGATTGGGTAGACCAAATGTATCCATCTCTGGCCACAGGCCCCCTGGGGCCTACACGACTCCCACATGAGGCCTGAGCCAGGTTCACATGGGATCAGGAAGCACTCAACAAAATAGATAAAAATGCAGTACAACACAGATAATGTGAATTTGAGGTTTTCTAAGACCACCTGGCCCACAGGGATCCATTTGTGTCTGAGCTTGACCCCACACTGGTCCAGACCAACTATCTCATATTACAGAAGATGTGACTGAGGCCTGGTGAGGTCAAGGCACCTGCTGAAGATCACGTAGGTAGTAAAAGGCAAAAACCAAGGTCCTGAGATTCCATAGTCATCACTCTTCCCACCAGTCAGTGCTGCCTTGAGCATACATCAGGAGAATCAGACTTTGCCCCCAAAATGTTACAGCTGGAATGAAGATTTCCCATCTAAATTGGTTAATTGACATTTGTCAAATGAATGCAGAGGATGAAAGAGATTAATTTTAACCTCATTCTTTGGTCGGCTGGAAGGAAAACCACTAAAAAGATGGGAGGTAGAAGTCTAGAGGGACGGCTGGTGTGGCAGGGTCGTGTCATGCACAGAGCAGAGCAGGGTATGTACTGGGACTGGAGAGAGAAGGGGGGGGGGGCAAGGCACAGGAGACGGAGGACAGAAAGGGCCCCCATGTGGCTTGCTGTCCAGAGCCACAATCTCTATGCCAGCAAAGGATTGAAAACAAAGCGGGTGCCATTCATTTGATTGTCACAGTAGCCCTTTGAGGGAAGTGCCGAAGGGGAGACCAAGTCCCAAAGAATTTACATGGCTTGCCCATGCTCACCATGTCTGAGTCTGAGGCCAGATGGGATGGTTATTGCGTGATAGATATTCAGTGTTACTGTACTGTAAGAAATGATAAGTATAAGGAATTCAAAGAAATGTGGGAAGGCAGATGCAGAATGAAAAGAGCAAAGTCAGCAAAAGAACATATATATAATTATAATAACGTAAACAAAAGCGATTCTCAAAGGCAGCTGAACTCAAATTGAAGACAGGGATGAATTTTGGTTCCAGGGACAAATAATGAAACATCTTCTGGGCAGAGAGGTGGGGGACTACCGGTGCTGTATGCTGCATGCTTTGTTGGCCACAAACAATGTTTTGATTTTTCCAGGTTTCTGGAGGGGGGCGGGGAGACAGTGGCAATGCAGGAGCTGCAGGATTGGATAGGGGACACACACCAAGAAAATAAGATTTGTGTAAAAAGAAAAAGACAATGAAACTTAAAAAAAAAACCTAACAAATTTACTTACTCCTGAGTAAGTCACTGTTTTATTGTAAGTGATTCTGTGTAGTTGTTTTTCAATGTATACCTTTTCTCTGTTTTTTCCTTTCAGAGATCTTTGTTTGGAGGGTAGCTGCTGGAAGTCAGTATTCAGACAATAAGGTGTTTATCACAGGGGGCAGATAGGATGATAAATGAACATTAAATAAAGGGGGGAATCAACCAGAAAATTGCCACAAGTGAACCCCACCTGAGATCTGAACAGCCCTTCTCTTTTGACCTGGTTTCCCTCTGGGTTTGGGGAAGGGATGTCAGGAGGATGTCTGCCCAGTGGTTAGCGATGGCCGGCTCCTGCCCAGCTCTGGGCTTCTGGGGGCTCTCGCTTACCATTTATCTGTGAAAGTGCGCCTTCACTCCGAGCCGGCTTTCTCGGATGATGGAAGATGAATCTTTCAAGTCATAACCATTGAGCCAATGCTAAATGTGCCTTTGGTGAAACGGCAGCACTTGGCGGTGTCAGTGTGGACTCAGGCAGGGCATCACTCCTGGTAGAATTGGGTTTCATCCTGGCCAATGGAGTGGACTCCTGTTGTGTTGGCATTTTAAAATCTCACCCATTTAAAGTGGTTTTAACTAAGATGATGGGGTTGTCTGTGTAGAGCTAGAAAGCCCCCTCTTCAGTTCCCTCATTTAATGTTGATGACCCCAAGGCCCCAGGGTTGTGGAGATGTAGTGGTTGTCAGAGGCAGGATAAGAACTCAGGTCCTTTGATTGTGGAGTCTATGTTCTTTCTCTTGTGCCATGTGGCCTCTCTTAGAAGTCTAGAAGGAAAAGAAGAGGCTGTGGGATGGGTCCCATGCCTTTATTTTTATGGTAGAGACCTTGAAGCCCAGGGAGGTCAGATGTCTAAGGTCACCCCACATAAAAGGCAGAGCTGGGAAGAGCACTCAAGTCCTTTGTTCTCTCAGGTCCTGTGACTCTGAGTTTGGTGTCATTGGTCCCTTGCTCCTGGGGATTGGGGATGTTCGTTGCTTTGTCTCTCCATCCATCCACTTATCTATTCCTCAGCTCTGGCCGTGTAAATGATGCTGGTGAATAAGGACACAAAGACTGCCCTAGAAGACAGTTCCTGCACTGAGTGCTGCTCACCCAGCCCCGAAACCCAGCTGGGCGGCTCATCCTGGAAACTGGGGAAGGTGCACCCCCCCCAGGTCAGCGACATTTATAACTGACCGCTGTTTGCAGGTCATCATGTTAAGTGTTGGGAAAGTTTGCAGAGACACCGTCTTTGTAGATGCTTAGAAATTTTCCTGTCTGTTTGGATGTGACGACGTCTGTCGGAGCCATAACTGGAGTGGGGTGACTGGGGCTTTTCCTAGGGGTGCTGACATTTAGAGGGTGCTCTTAGCAATAAACTCCTTCATCAGCAGAGAAACAACTGAGCTGAGCCCATAGTAAGAGTAACTAGTTAGAATAGGCTGCTGCTGGCTGGCAAGCCCTAGGCCCCACAGCTTCATTGATTCTTCCTGGGCTTTCTCCTGCAGCCCCACCCAGAGGAATCTGCCCTTAAAAGTCATAAACTTTGTTCTTACTTGAGCACACTTTTCATGCTGATTGTTCTGGTTGTTCCAGGAAGGTTGCCCCAAGCATTTAAAAAATGCCAGTGATACTTCGTTCTATATGCCCATAACAGTAATACAAAATAAAACACGGTCTGTGAACTAGAGACAGACAAGACAAGAAATGAGGGAGCGTGGAGAGGAATGGTTGTTACCAGCCGGGCTTCCGAGAGGGCTCACTGGGTGACATGTGACACACAGTGCATGTGGAGAACACAGACGGGACGGACATGGGAGGGGCTCCTGGGTCCAGCCCCTTTTCTCCTTATCCCTGATTTATTGTCACTGTTATTAGCACTTTGCCACTGCTGGTGTTCTCTTACTCCTACCCAGCTTTATTCATGCTAGTGCTTTACAGTTTAGGAAGACCTCTTATACCTCACGTTCTATAATACAGATGAGGAAGTAATATATTCCCATTTTACCGAAGAGGAAGATGGGGCTCAGAGGAAGCCGCTGGCACAAGGCTATGTAACTATTGAGAGCTTACACTCTCTGGAGGAGATAAAAGCTTGCCCAGAGCTAGCTGACCGACTCCTGTTTAACCACTGATTAACTTCTCCGTGTAAGGCAAAGGTCAGCTTGGTCACCTACATTTAGGCAAAGATTACAAGGTTAGCAAGCTCCCAGTTGAGCAAACATCCAATCTGTGCCTGAGAGCTTGGTCGGAAGCTTTCCTAGTTCCAACGCCCTTGGGGTCCATGGCAGGGTGCATAGGTGGGAGCCATAGACCAGACCATGCTTTGACTGACTGTCCTTAAGGGTCTCCTTCTCCTCGGTCTCTGAATGTGCCCAGCAACAACAGCCTATAGAATAGACTCCGAGAGCTGGGCTCTTGGTTGGAGAGCCCTTCCTACAGCTCCCCTGAGCTCCATTGGGCACCTGAAGGATTTGGGGCCTAGGGAATTGCTTGAGCCTTATTGAGGTTAATTTTCAAGCTTTGTAGGGGAGAGGTTGAGAACTGGGCAGCCAAGCAGGAGGCTTGTCTAATAGTCCAGATGAGAAGTCCTGAGCACCTGACCTAGGACCCAGACTGCGTAATGAGAGCAGTGCAGTATAATGTGTAGTGAGAGCAGAGGCCTGTGCCTTTCAGCACAAAGTAGGCTTGTGTTAGGAAATGCGTGTATTGGATTGGAGTAGAGATGTTACGAAGGTAGTATTGAGAGGACTTGGCAGCTGCTTGACTCAGGGGTTGAAAGGAGGGGGAAAAGGCCAGAATGATTCCAGGTAGCCTGAGATCTGACATTTAGAGCTGAAACAGAATTAGGAAGCCATGTAGTCTGGCCCTCCCATTTCTCAGAGGAGTAAACTGAGGCTTAGAAAGCTTATGAACTTATGTAGCTGAGACGGTGGAAAGGCCCTCAACAGAGGCAAGGAAAGAACTAATTTCTTTAAAAGAAATTTGATGGGGCAGCTATGTGGTGCAGTAAATAGAGCACCTGCCCTGAAGTCAGGAGGGCGAGTGTTCAAATGTGGCCCCAGACACTTAACGCTTACTAGCCCTGTGACCTTGAGCAAGTCACTTAACCGGAATTGCCCTGCCTTCCCCCCTGCCAAAAAAGAATTTTGGTGCTTTTCTTCTTTTTCATGCTTTCTTTGTTCTCTTAAGTAGTGTTCTCCATCTGTATTTATTGCTAGATCAATGCCTAAGAGCTCTGGCATTAGGTAATGTCAGTTGAGCAATTTCCATATGAAATTTGACATTTGGATGCCTTCTAGACTTATGGTATGTCAAATATCATGGCGGTCACCATCAAAATGATAATTGAAGGTGATAAAAAGCCAGAAGGGGCCGGAGGGGCCCTCCTGCTTCACCTCCCTTTCCTTGATTTTTCTTTGTGCTCCACACTGGGCCTCAGGCACACATCCAGGCTTTTGCTGAGTTTCACCCAGGAGTGTTGTGGGAACGTTGGCATAGCTATGGCAGCCTGGCAGGGCAAGCACCTTAAAGAAGATGCCCTCTCAGAGACACCTCACAGCAAAAAATCTCAAGCATTCTCTGGCTCATTTTGTCTTGTTATTCCCTAGAGCCTGGGGAGATCAATCAGATCTCACACATACACAGACACACAGACACACGCCTAACCCACAGCTCCCTGCAGAGAGTGAATCATGCCCAGTATTTAAAAACCTAATTTCCACTTCACTAAGTGGTTTTTGCCCCATTGTGTCAGACCCAGGAAAGGTCCCTTTGGCTGCTGGTCTGTGGGGGGAGCCAATTCACAGACTGGTGGGAGGGGGAGAGAGGTCTATGGGTGACCCCACATCTCTGCTACCATCTTCAGGGTGGGTGCAGAGAGTGAGTCTTAGATAAATGAGGTTTGCCGTTTCCGTCTCTGGCTTATTTGACAGATGAGGAAACTGAGGCAAACAGGGTTAAGTGACTTGCCCCGGGTCGCAGTCAGTAAGTATCTAAGCCTGTATCGGGGCTCAGGTATTCCTGATTCCCGGTCCAGTGCTCTGCTTACAGCATCACCTTGCTGTCTCTAGGTTTCCTCATCTGTAAGATAGGGGGCTGTTCTAGCCGAGGATTTGGCAGGGTGACTGTCCGCCTTCTCTCCACAGTCCACCCTATGGGCATCTGTGTTCATTACAATTAGGAGTGACCCATCTGGAACATTGGTTGTGGTCCCTGCTTCTTGAGGCTCAGAGAGGGGCGGATGTCTGGCTAACGAGTGGTCCAATGACACGAGGAAATTTTAAAAGTGCTGCCTCCAGCTTGTCAGGAAGGAAGCCTGGGCGAGTGTGGCATGGAGGTCCTCTGGCTAGTTGTGGCCCTGTAAATACTCTGTTTCCGGGGATCCCTGGTGATCAGGATGAATTGGGAGGGACGGGTTGGAGCCTTAGCTCAGAGTGTCGGTCACTAGGCCCGGCTGTTCCCCTTGGACTCCCCGGGACTGCAGAGACCGTCCAGCCTCTCACCAGGAGCCTACCCTCAGAGACTTCCCGGGATTCCTGGTAGTTGGCATTGTTGTCATGTCAAGCGGTGGTCATTAGGAAGGAAGCATCCACAAGGGGTTTCCAGGGCCTCACTAACGTGCGAAATAAATATGGTTTTCATGTCACTCTCTGTAATGCAGAACTGAAGAACATTTCCATTTTCAGAATGGTCTGGAGGAGCATCAGGCTGACACATCTATATTTTATGTCTGTCAGAGTGTGAAAATTAAATGAATAATGAGTCACATTCTGAAGGTTTGAATTATGGAGGGCAATATTATTTTCCACACTTAGCGTGGCGTGTGTTACTTGTTGTAGAAGCTCTGTGCGTGACCCATGTATAATTGTCCTGGAAAAAGATGTCTTTCATTTCGTCAGTGAGAACATGGGCGGATGATAGTCCCATTTCTGCTGCCACTTACCCCAGAGCCCCCTTCTCTGAGCTTTCATACTAAAGCCCTATTCAGCCACAAAGAGCAGTTTGTCCACCTGGGCCAGAGTCCACAGAAAGGATGCCAGTGTGTTCCAGGACGGCTTCTAACTGACCTCCACTGAAAAGTTTGAGACAAGAAGAATAACCAGACAGATGTCTTCTCTCTCCATCATCTGGAAGATCTCATCTGACTCCTCCCCGCAGCCCTGTGCATTGGGGGCTTGTATTAGCCCCATTTTGCAAATGAGGAAGAAAACAAGCATTTATTAAATGCCTGCTATGGTCAGGCACTGTGCTTTATATGTATATACACATGCATACATACATACACATACACACATGCGCGCATGTGTGGACCCTATACCTTGATAAATAGACCAAGAGACTGAAGTTTATAATTATATTAATAGTAATGGGATGAGGTGAGATTCAAAGCCAAATCTTCTCGCCTCCAAGTTAAGGATTCCATCCCCTAAATCATGGTGCGCCTGAGCACTCCCACCTGCCTCAACAGAAGTTGGCAAAAGGGCCAGAAGTGCATCTGGATCTGGGATGACCTCTGCAGCCCCTTCCAGCATCTAGGATTCTAGGATCCCTCAAACTTTGCACTATAATCAGTTGGTCAGTCAACAAGCATTTATTCAGTGCTTCCTGTATACCAGGTACTGTGTGAGGCACTGGGGATGCGAAGGCAAGAAGGAAGTGGTGGCGTGTGCATGTTGAGCCCTGTCCCCCATGGAGTCCAGGGAAGGATAAACTGGACCTCTTTTTGTGGCTGTGGAGCAGGGCTGCAGTCCTCTGCCCAAGGCTCTGCCTGAGCTCAGCCATCCCAGCAGGAAGGTGAGACCCCAGGGGTGCCCTTGTCACCCCTTCCTCATCACTGTGGTGTTGGGGACGCTTACTGAGCCACTCAGTTACCTTGCTTTATGTGGAAGCTGTGTGTGAATGGAATGTTTGCCAGTTATAACTGGTCCTTCCCCCTCTCTCCTTCCCCTGCCCCATTTAAAACACAGGCCTCTTTTCCAGTTTCTCAGGCTTCCATGACCTGTGTCCTCAGTTTATGTCTGTCTCACACAAGGGGGAAGGTGATCATATAGGAACCATCCCCCCCAGCCAGACTCAGTTTTGCCCAGTTGTTGGTTCTGACAGTGGGCTTTCCCCTATTGTCCCGTTTACCCCTGACAAGAGCCCTGTGAGGGTCCCTAAGTGACTTAAACAGGACACATAGCAGGGAGCTTAATAAATGCTTGTTGATTGATTAATGGGTCCATGCAAAAGCTGTTTGCCAAACCTGAAGCATTCTGTGCATGAGGTAGCTACTTACAAAAACCCTGTGGTGAATCCTTTTCCTAAAACCACAGAATCCCAGAATATTAGAGCCAAGAGGGCCTTTGATGATGGAGAGGCAACAGGCATTTGATAAGCATCTGACCGTGTGCCAGGCATGGCTCACCTCTCACATTTTACAGAGAAGGAAGCCAACTTCGAAGAAGCGGCACCGTGTCCTAGCTCATCCTTCGTGGTAAGTGGATATTTTCAGAGAATAAGACACTCCCCTCCCCAGGATCCATGTATTTTCATCCCTTCAGGTAACCTAAGGATGGAATCTTCTAAGGGGATGTTCATATAACAAATAGATCACAATGGTTTCCCAACTTATGAGAGTGACATTCTCTAATATCACAATGCCAGGTTGTTACAGAATCTCAGAAAACGAGGAAACTGGTTTAAAGCTCCTGAGAGAGGGAAACAGGGCACTGTCTGCTTCCCAGGACTCCAGCCCTGGAGCAGTGGGACGCCGGCCTGGGGGCTTTTTTTCAAGAAGAGTGTGTGTGTGTTGTGTGTGTGTGTGTGTGTGTACGTGTATACACGCTCAAATGGATCTGTGATTGCAGACATCCATGCATGCCCGTCCTGGGAATTCTCATCTGTCTCCTTCCCAAAGCTTGGATAAGGGCTACCTCCCCTGTGCTGGAGCCTTCCTCCATGGAGGGCAGCCTGCTCACAGTCAGTGTCCCTTTTTTGTGTGAAGGTGCCCCCTTCCTCTCTTTCTCTCCCCCCCATCTCTCCTTTCCACTTTCCCTCCTCTTCCCCTTTCCCTTTCTCTCCCTCCCTCTTTTCTACTTTTTTCTTTCCCTCCCTCCATTTCCTCCTCCCTCTCCCTTCCCATATCTTTTATCCCTCCTCTTCCCTCTTCCCCCTCCCTTTTTATCCCTTAACCCCTTCTCCTTTCCTCTTTCCCACCTCTTTCTCCTTGCCCCCTCCTTCCCTCTCCTCCTCCCTCCATTTCTCTCTTCCCCCTTTTTCTCTCCCTTCTCTCCCCTTCCTCCATTTCCCTCTCCTGCCCCCTTCCCATCTGTTTCTTCCTCCTCTCTCATATAAAGATGTATGTACCTATGTATGTGTGCATACATACAGGTGTATACAGGCAATTATAAAACCGAACAACTAAACAGCTGTTAGTTTGAGCCCCTTCCACACTGTTTGGTTTTCTGCTGTGGAAGTAACAACATGAAAGAAAAGCCTCGTGTGCTCTGCTGTGCATGGTGGTCCTGTGCCTGCTTCCCCCTGGGGAGGTTGACCCTCCTTCCATTGGGTGGCCAAGCACGGCAGTCAGAGACCCCAGCAGGAAAGTGAATGACAGAGTCTGGACCAAAAGGCACAGAAATGGGGCAGGGGCAGGTCCAGAAAATGCTTCAGTGCTTCTGGAGGACCTGAGCTCAGTAGATGATGTCCTTGTAGCCTGATACTAAATGCCATAGATCAAAGGCATTGAAATGTAGAAAAACATCTCATTTCCCTGGAAATTAAATTTGGAATCAAAGGCTGTGGATGAAAATCTCACCATTTATGTGACCTTGCCTTCTCTCAAACTCTGTTGCCTTATTTATAAAATGGGGAGAGGGGGCATGCTGGCAGTTAATCTGTAATTATGCCTCCAGATTTAGGCATCTGGCCTGCCATAGCAGCACTAGGTACCTATCTGGTGGAGGCTGAAGAAAAAGAGAAGGCACTCTGTGTGTGGGAGTTGAAGGAGACCTCTGCTGAACCATCCCTCTATGTATTTTCCCTGATGGGCACAGTCTGGACAGCTGGAGACTTTTAGAAAGAACACCACAAAAACTTGAGTGTTTCCCAGAAGCATCCGATCGATCATCAGCTAACAAGGATTTCAGATGCTATCACAGCTGGAACACATGAAGCATTTACTCTCAGTAGACAAGATGTTTCCATGGTTGAGCAGAAGGATCAGGGCTTGGGAAGACACCCTGCCTGCCCTTCCCCCAAATCTATCTTCACTGTTCCCAGTTCTGTAACTTTTCTTGGTGGGACGGTCACTTCAAAAAGAGGGACCACTGAATTATAGAGTCCCCAAGACAGGGAGTGCGGGGGCCATCTGGTCCAGCTTGCACCTGACCACAGAGCCATTCAGCAACATGCCTATTGAGTGACCGTCTGACCTTTGCTGGGCTACTTCCCCTAGAGTGACCACCATCTCTGAGCAGCTCCATTTGCTTGTGCCTGGTTGTGTGAGGAAATTTATTTTCTATTCATTCATCCTTTCATCCTTCATCTTCCTTTTGGGGCCAAGCAAAACACAAAAGGACTATTCCTTTTTCCAGGTGACATGAAGGGGTGATGGAGGAGGCGGGGAGAGAGAGAGAAAAGGAAGGAAGGAAAGGAGGGAAGGGAGGGAGGGAGGAAGGAAGGAAGGACTAGTGTCATGTCTTTGGCCCTCTCTGGTTTCTCCAGCAGTCCTTCATAGTGGGATCTCAGGGTCCTACATCTATCCATCAGTCGTCCATTCTCCGATGGAGGATATACCTTTATATGTGTGTGTGTGTGTGTGTATATACATATATATGTGTGTGTGTGTGTGTATATGTGTGTGTGTGTATGTATATGATACCTTTGGACACGGCTGATAAGCGACCAGTGCCCCTCCCCTGCCGTGCCCCATGTGGCACACAGCACTCCACACTGACCCTGATGAGGCCAGAGAGCAGGATCGTGCCTGCCCTCATGTAAGATTTCATTTAACTAGCTTCAACCCGGCGTATCCTCTCTATGCAGCTTGTGCAGAACTTCTTGAGTCCCTCAGGAAATTTGCTTTTTGCTTTTGTGCCCGCTAACCCTTAGATGCATATAACTTTCTTCCTTTTACAAGTCCCTGCTAAGAATGTTCCCCAGCCCAGGATCCAAGGCCAGGTTCCCAGGACCCTTCCCTGGAGACACCTTTTCAGAAAGGTTGACATTAACTGATTAATTAATTAGTTAATGGCACAGAGCATAGCATTGGACCCAGATTCAAAGTCCAGCTCTGCCACTTGTATGTAGGACAGACAGTGGGAAAATCACTGAATCTCTATGAGGGAGGCAGACTCAGTGACCCACAGGTCCCTGACATCAGTGACACATAATGACTCCTCTTTGGAACCTGTTCCAGACTCAGCGAATTGTCCTGCTGGCTGTCTCACATCTCTTAGTCTTGTCTTCTTGGCTAACATGTAGGTAAGCTGCTCTGGGTCACTAGATGGTGTAATGGAGAGAGCCCAGGGCCTGGAGTCAAGAAGGCCTGAGTTCAAGTTCAGCCTCAGGTACATCTGGCTTTGTGACCCTGGACATGTCTGCCTCAGTCCCTTCCTCTGTAAAATGGGAATCATAACAACGTAACCCCATGGAGTTATTATGAGGCTCAGACTCAGAGTTGTCAGCAGCAGCAGCCTCAGCTGGTCTAGCTGCACGGCCCGAGGTGCCACATTCCTGCCCTCTATAAAGCCTCACATCCCTTTGAGATGCCTGGTTCTTTCACCGATCCTCCCTTTTGGTCATAGGTTGTTCTGGAATTGTGCCAGGACTGGAGATGAAGCTTCCTGGCCCACATTTGATGGAAAATCGAGATTCTTCCTCTCCCCTGGGGAAGAGGGGGCAGTTCCAGAGAATTTTCTCAGCAACAGGGCAGTTTTCCCAGTGAAATAAGACTGGGAACCAAGATTTAAAATAGCTCTGGGAGCTCTAGTCTCCCAGTGCAGTGCTAAAATGAGAAGGAAACCCCCCTGTCCTTCCCCCCCCCAAATAAAGTACCTACACAAAAGAGTTATTTCTGTTCTGTTCCTTTGCGTGCTTGGGTCTGTGCCACAAAATATTTTGAGAAAATCATTTCAGCTAAGTCTTACGCAAGACTGGGCCAGATCATGGGGCACAGATAACTTTGAGAAAAGAAAAAAAAACACTTAAAATACAAAACTGAGGGCTGTGCAGTCATAATGACCAAGCTTGATGCCAGAGAAGAGCTGAAAAAAAAAAACTGGCCCTCCCTTTCTTCTTTGCAGAGGTGGGGGGCCGCATGTGTGGAACATCACATACGCTGCCAGATCCAATTGGTCGGGTTGGCTGAAGGGATATTTTTTTCCTTACAAAGCAAAGACATGGCTTGCATTGGGGAGCAAGGAAAGTCCTCAGTAAAAAAGGATAAACATGAAATAGATGGGAGGGCATGTCCCTGGACCTGACATAGGTCCAGGGAACAATTCTGGCTGCAGGATTCTTGTGTTCAGCCTGACCAAAGAGGGCTGCCCATAAGGATCATCTCTGCTCCCAGCACACGTCATCGGCACCATCGGTGATTCATGTCTGTATAAAACAGGAGCGTTGACGAGGCCTTTCCCCACTGTGACTGTGAGCAGGACGGGGCAGCAGGCGGGGTTAGAGGGAACAAAGGCCAAGTGGGCTTCCCCGGCTACACCGGGGTCACGCAGGCTCACAAAGCCCCATGGGATAATAAGAATTTGAATTCAGGATACCTGGATTAAATTCCCATCCAACTCTGTTAACTTGTGCTAAGTGGCTGCTCTGCACAGTGGTGTGCTAACAATCCCTGAGCATGTGTGGAGTCGCAGGTGAAACAGCCCTGCCCTCAGAGGGTGGATATTCTAGGGCATTTTGAGCTGGATGAGAAAACATAATTATAGAAGAAGGGAGAAAATAGACTTACAAGATCAAAAAAAAAAAAACAACCCTTCTCCCACTTCTTTGATTATGGGAAGAGAGAACATTTTATACACAAGGAAACTGAACCTGTGATGAAGGAAAAGCACAAGAGAGATTTTCTGGGTAATTAATGATCATTTTATCAATTAATTTACCTAATAATTAGTACATTGATGGCCATTGGTCTCTCTTGGTAACCAAAAACACCTAATAGAGGCACTAAATGCCTTAAATATTTTTTTGAAAGAGAATACCCCTGACCAGAGAAATTATTTCTGATTGTGAACAATTAATGAGGGAGGGTCCTTTAAATGAGGAGGTTGGCTAGTCTTCAGTTCCAGATCATGAGACTCAGCACTTTGACCAGAGGAATCCAACACCACCCAGACCACTCTGGTTAGTTTTGTCCTTATAAACTCCATTGGAGGGATGGAAGGGCATGGGCTTATTCCCTAAAGGCAAGAATTCACCTAGATTAGATTCTGGTTACCGCTGCCCAAAACTAAGGTCTCCTAGTTGGGTGGGGCCCTGCCCAAGATTGAGGAAACAATAAATTAAGCCTAGATGTGCAGTGTTTTCTCAGGAGTACAGGCTGTAAATTTAACAGTCAGCTCACGGCTAGGGGAATGGTCCACACTCGTGTCCCCCCAATTCAGACCAAGGTAGAAGAGTCTAAGGAGTTACCCCTTGTAAACAGAAACCTGTTTTTGAATATACTTGTTGTCCTTCCTTGGTTTTGACATTTGTCTGCACTGATTCCTTTAGTGTTAACATATGTACGTTCTGGAATTCTGTAATGGGATCATGGCAGTTTTTTCATCTCAGTAGCAGAGACAGTCAGGAGGTTAGATTTTTCCCAACAGTCATCCCTCTTAGTGGAGAACCAAATTCTGACGGAGGCAAAATAATTAATAATGTGATCATAGAAGGCTCTATTGGCACAGAGCTTAAGGGCAGTCTTTCTAGTAGGCATTTACAGATTGTCGGTGAAGCTCTTTGCCTCTGGAGGAAGAGGCAGGTACACATTTCTTTGTACACCGATTCTGACTTGTTGGCGAGCCCGAAGGCTCAGCACAGACTGAAGTGTGGGAGTAGATTTAGGCAGACCAACTTGGAGAGGACCCTGCTGAGGGATCCAGGCTCCCTCTGGTCCAGCTCTGCAGCGGCTGGGGACAGCAGACCGTCAGAGCTCATGAGTGCCGTTACGTGGGCTCCAGCCAGAGGACTTCCTCACGGCACTGCGCATCCCTCCTCCCCTCACTCCTTGTGCTGCTCACATCCCCTTCCTCTTGTCTTCCAGGTACAACGTGTCTGATTGCTCTCCTGTCGGACAAAGACCTCACCGTGGCCAATGTCGGCGACTCCAGGGGTGTCCTCTGTGACAAAGACGGCAACGCCATCCCCCTGTCTCATGATCACAAGCCGTACCAGCTGAAGGAGAGGAAGAGGATCAAAAGAGCTGGTGAGACAACGGGCCTTTGGGCTTATTTTTATCAGTCTCCTTTATTTATCATGTGTTTATTAACTTATTGTTCTTGTCTTTTTAAAAAATGTGCTCGTGTCCCCATCATTTCCAGATTCCTCCCTCTCCCAGTGGGCCTTCTCTTGCCTTTACAACTCAGTACGTATTCCCAGTGATAACTACAGCAGAGAACAGGTTATTGTAGTGACGCCGGAGATAATGTTCACAGTTGCAAGGCTTACACAGAATACTTTGCATGTATTCTCTTTGCTGGCTTACAGCAGCCCTGAGAAAGAAGTTCAAAGGGTACTATCATCCTCATTTAACCAGTGGATTTCCTCAGGAAGGTGAATGACTTGTCCAAGATCACATGGCTACTGAGTGTCCAAAGCAGAGTAGGAACACAAGTCTTTCTAGCTCCAAGTTCAGAAAAAAAAATTATTTCAAAGAAATATTAAATTAAAGAAATTATTGTGATGTAATTAAAGAAAACAAAACAGGATGTCGGAGGCACTCTGAACTTTCGTATGAAGACCAAGGCGAGTAGACTCTGGGCTTTCTCAGTTCTGGATTGGTGGGGTCTTTGCTGCCGCTCAAGACTCCGTGCTAAGGCTGTCTTTTGCAGCAATTTATAAAAGTAAACATGTGAAGAACAGCAGCCACATCCCAGTTGTTGGACACATAACTGGAGTTAACCACCTTGTATGTGCAGCTTTATCTAAAACTGGGTTCTGAGTAAGTCACAGAGTGTAGATACAGAACTACATGGAGCCAGTGCTTATGTAGTCCTCCCAGGCTCACAGAACACCTGATACAGATCTCTGTCTCACTGAGCCTCCCAACAAGCCTAGCTGTCCGGTGCCAGGTTTGTCCTTCCTTTACAGATAAGGAAACCTAGGAGGACAGACTAGATGTGAGTGTCTGGGACGGGAGCCAGGTCTTCCTGACTTCTGGCCGTACTCTGTTCACTGTGTCACTTGCGTGCCATTGGATCAGAGTGGCCAGACCCCAGAGTTCACCCAGAGACTGTGGATGGATGTCAGGATCTCTGTAAACAAACACCCTTATTTTCACTAACCTCTCACTGACATTGAGAATTTTTTTCAGTTATGAATAGAGGCAACAACAGTTCTGTGAGAGGGTCCTTTGTGTTAGCAGACACAGAATGCCCAAGGAAGCTGTGATCGAAAAAGACCTGATGACCGCTGGTGCAGAGGACAGAGGGCTGAAGCACCACCTGAGGACCCCAAGCCAGGCACCAGCTTTGTCTCTTTCTGCCTCTGTTGCCTTGACTGCCTAACTTCTCCAGGCCTCACTTCCCCTGTCTGTAACACCCCAAGTCAGCAGACATTTATTAAATGCTCACTGTGCCCGGCGCTGTGTTTGGTGCTAGGAGTACAGAGAGCCCTTAAGGAGCTCAAAGTCTAATGGGAATACAACATGGAAGCAATTCTGTACATTCAAGATGATATTATGGGGTTCAGGGGAGGTAATCCCAGAGGGAAGGCATTTCTTAAGGGAGAGACGGAAAAGTTTCATGCAGAAGGTAGGATTGTAGCCAGGCCTCAAAGGAAGCCAAAAGGTGGGGATGAGAATTCTAGATGTGGGGGACAGACAGACAGCCTGGGAACATTCTTTGGTCTCTTCCAGCTTGAAAGTTATGATAGAAGG
The DNA here is from genome assembly GCA_028646575.1 of Pseudocheirus occidentalis. Lineage (NCBI taxonomy): Eukaryota > Metazoa > Chordata > Mammalia > Diprotodontia > Pseudocheiridae > Pseudocheirus > Pseudocheirus occidentalis. The sequence continues at coordinate 191,046,449 of CM053600.1, forward strand.
CCACCTACTTATTTTCCAATTGAGAAATGGGAGGTGCTGGGGGGTCACAGAGACTAACATTTTCTAGATTCAAAGTAGTCAGGCTCTGGACCCAAAAGCTCTCCCTCCTCTCTCTCCCTCTCCTCTCCCCCTCTCCCCCTTTCCCTCTCCATCTCTCCCTCTCTCTCTCCCTCTCTCTCTCTCTCTGTCCCCCTCTCTTTTCCTGTCTCCCTCCTTCTCTCCCTTCCTCTCTCCCTCCCTCTCTCCCTCTTTCCCTCTTCCTCCCTCTGCACTATACAGGGCTACAACTGAAATCACCCCAGGAGTAAGGACATAGTTTTCAATGCTCGGCCTGCAGATATGGAAGTCTTTTCAAAGTGGGCACTTTCCATGGCATTTAATGACATTTTCATGGGGGCTGATTTATGCTATTTAGTACAGTGGTTCTCAACCTTCCTAATGCTGCAACCCTTTAATACTCATATGTGGGCGTATCTGCATGTGGGTGGACCTGCCTGGAGACAGATAGAGGAGCGGTGTCTCAGTTCCTAAGACCATTGGAAATATGTGTTTTCTGATGGTCTTAGGTGACCCCTGTGAGCCCTGTGAAAGGGTCGTTTGATCCCCAAAGGGGGTCACAACCCACAGGTTGAGAACAGCTACTTTAGTAGAATGAAGACTTTCCAACCCCCATTTTACATTTTGCTTAATGGCCTAGGCAGTTCACCAGTGCTCCCCAAATCCATGTTCCATTTGCTCTCTTTGAGATCCAGAGACCTCTGGGTACTTGGTCTGAGACTTGAACAGGCTCAGCCCTGTGCAGTTTGGGTTAAGCCATAGAGGGACTCACAGATTCCTAAAATCTGCTTCTAGCCAAGAGCCTAGTAAACACTGGAGTTTTCAAAGGGACAAATGAGACAGATGACCCCCCAAAACCTTTTATTTCACTTAAAATCCTGTTTCGGCTATTGCCTGAAAACAGAAGGAATTTCAGTGAAAAGGTTGGTTGAGTTTTCTATAGAATAGAGAGTTTAGGTCTTTCACCGGATCCGCGGCCACCTCTGATCTTGGTCAACGGCTAGTCTGTCCAGGAGGAGACCTTTGGGGCAATAGCCAATGAAGGCATGAGCCGCCTGCTCCCGAGCACTTGTCAGAACCTGCCGGTGTCACCTGTTGTGCACACGGGGTCAGCTGGCTTTGTAGTTCTTCCACTCTAGTCCAACAAGTATTCATTAAGTTCTTGCTATATACAGGATACTGTGCCCTGGGCCCTGATGATACAAAGATAAAAATGAAATTTGAGCTTGTTGGAAAGGGAGGTAACAAACCAAAAATGAGAGAGAGAGAGAGAGAGAGAGAGAGAGAGAGAGAGAGAGAGAGAGAGAGAGAG